>CM051237.1:442261251-442567251 GCA_027917425.1 Gastrophryne carolinensis
GGATGGTTATAGGGCCCTCTTGCTTTGCTCTGATTTTGTTGTATTTATCCTTACTGCCATGGATGATGCTGTGAGGCTGGGCAGTAGGGCCTCTGCACTTTTGGTGGCTATGCGCCACTCTGTTTGGTTACGTCAGTGGGCAGCTGATGCTGCTGATAAGAAGGCTCTCACTGGGCTCCCCTTTGCGGGCTGCGGCTCTTTGGTGAGCGTCTTGATATTTTGGCCAAGGACGGCAGGCTGCCTCAGCGTAGGAGGCAGCCCCGGCCTTTTCGGGGGACCTCCGTCTCTCTCCCCTCCCTTCGTTCTTCCAGAGGAGGTCGTGGCTCCCTCTTCTCAGGTAGCCGCAGAGATTCTTGGGGCCGCGGCAGATCCCGTGGACGTCCCGGTCTCTCCTGGGGTTCCAAGCCCAAACCTCCTCTCAAGGCCCCCCCAGGCATGAGGGGGCGCCCTCACCCATCCGGGTGGGGGGACGGCTTTGGCTCTTTGCTCACGTCTGGAGGCTCCACGTTTCAGACCAGTAGACTCAGGAGGTGGTGTCCTCCGGTTACAAGATAGAGTTTGCAGCCTGGCCGCCCCCAAGATTCATCAGATCCCGGATGTCTTTAAACCCCCTGTCAGCTCAAGGGTTACTTTCGGCGGTTCAATGCCTGCTGGAGTCAGGGGTCATTTGTCCGGTGCCCCATCAAGAACAGGGTCAGGGGTACTATTCCAATCTCTTCACGGTCACTGAAAAGGACGGCTCTCTGAGGCCCATTCTGGACCTAAAGGCCTCAACAAGTTTGTCAGATTCAAACATTTTCGCATGGAGATGCTACGCTCTGCTGTCGGTACCCTTCGCCCGGGCGACTTCATGACCACCGTGGACATCAAGGATGCTTATCTTCATGTGCCTATCTTCCCAGGTCATCAGAGATTTCTGAGGTTCGTGCTGGAGGATCAGCATTACCAGTTTGTGGCCTTACCATTCGGTATTACCTCGGTGCCTCGGGTGTTCACCAAGGTGCTGGCGGGAGTGATGGCTCTGCTGCGAACCCGGGGCATTCACATCCTTCCCTACCTGGACGACATCCTCATTTTGGCTCAGTCCTTTAATCAGGCCGAACAGGACACCCAGGTGGTGATTTCCACTCTGGAGTCCTTCGGCTGGGTGATCAATTTTCCCAAGTCTTCACTGTCCCCATCCTTGGTGAGGTCCTTTCTGGGCATGACACTGGATACCTCTCAAGTCGAGGTGTTCCTTCCTCAGCAGAAGGTGGAGGGCCTTCAGAAGCAGGCACGGGCTCTGCTCTTGTGTCCTCATCCCTCCATCCGTCTGGGTATGCAGTTGGTGGGCCTGATGGTGTCCTGCTTTGAGGC
Organism: Gastrophryne carolinensis; assembly: GCA_027917425.1. Classification (NCBI taxonomy): domain Eukaryota; kingdom Metazoa; phylum Chordata; class Amphibia; order Anura; family Microhylidae; genus Gastrophryne; species Gastrophryne carolinensis. Next base: position 442,262,608 of record CM051237.1, read on the forward strand.
GGTCCCCTTTGCTCAGTTTCACATGAGACCTCTTCAGTTGCACCTCTTGTCAGTTTGGGATCGGGACCATGTGTCCCTGGATCAGGAATTTTCTCTGTCTCCTCTGGCCAGGCGTCCCTTTCGTGGTGGGTGGACTCAAGGAATCTTCTGGTGGGCAGGACCTTCCTGCCCCCGTGCTGGGAGACTGTAACCACGGATGCCAGTCTGGCGGGCTGGGGGGGGGCTTTTGGAAGTCCCTACAGTTCCAGGATTGTTGGGGCCCCCAGGAGGCCCATGCTCCCATCAATGTCCTGGAACTGAGGGCGATCAGGTTGGTTTTGTCCCACCTGACCACACACCTTCGGGATCGGGCTGTTCAAATCCGCTCAGACAACCAGACGGCGGTTGCCTGCATCAACCATCAGGGAGGGACTCAGAGCAAGCGAACCCTCAAGGAAGTGTCTCTGATACTGTCTTGGGCGGAATGGTACAGGGACAGAATGTCTCCTGCATCTCAGCGGTATACATTCTGGGAGTGGAGAACCAGATGGCGGACTCCCTAAGCAGGGGACGTCTCGTCTGGGGGAATGGTCCCTCAACTACCAATTGTTTCTCTCCCTGTGTCACCGTTGGGGTCAGCCATATGTGGACCTGTTTGCGTCCCGTCACAATCACAAACTTCCCAGGTTTGTCTCCCTGTCACAGGATCCTCTGGCCTTCGCCACGGATGCTCTGGCAATGCCTTGGATGGAGTTTCAGTTTCCCTATGTGTTCCCTCCGTTCCCTCTACTGAGCAAGGTCATGCGCAAGATTGCCCAGGAAGGGGGTGTCACCCATCCTGGTGGCCCCCTGTTGGCCAAGAAGGGTGTGGTTCGCAGATGTCGTGCAGTTGGCAGTAGACCAGTACATCTTGCCCAGGGATCCAGATCTTCTCACTCAGCTACACCATCCCAATTTACAAACGCTGGCTTTAACGGCTTGGCTGCTGAAACCTACATCTTGACAGAGAAGGGGTTGCCTGCCTCTGTTGTGGATACCATGATTCCTGATCTATTACAGGGTCTGGCATGCTTACATTGCCTGGTGTGAGTCCAAGTCTCTTCCCTGTCGGGTTTTTTCCATTCCCAGGACTCTGGAATTTTTGCAACATGGTTTGGATTCTGGCCTTCAACTAAGTACCCTCAAAGGCCATGTTTCAGCTCTGGCAATTTTTTTCCAAAAATCCTTTGCCAACCACCGGTTGGTTAAAACTTTTTTCCAGGGTGTTACTCATGTACGTCCACCTCGTAAGCCTATGCAACCAGTCTGGGACTTGAATCTGGTGTTGTCTGCTCTGCCGGGTCCTCCCTTTGAGCCTATCCGTGGGGCTGCTTTGCCCATTCTTACTCTTAAGGTAGCCTTTTTTGGTGGCCATAACTTCTGTCAGGCGAGTTTCTGAGCTGGCGGCGCTTTCCATCAACCCGCCTTATTTTGAGAGGCATCAGGATAAGGTGGTATTTCGGTTTAAGCCGGATTTCTTGCCTAAGGTGGTGTCTGCCTTTCATCTCAATCAGGACATTGTCTTGCCTTCATTGTGTCCTAATCCTGCTAATTCCAAGGAGCGGACACTGCATTCTCTGGATGTGGTCAGGGCTCTGAATTTTTATTTGGTCGCTACTGAGCCTTTCAGGAAATCTGATGCTCTTTTTGTTCTCACTTCTGGACCTAGAAAGGGTTTGCCTCCGGCTAAATCCACTATCAGCAAGTGGATCCGTCAGGCGGTGGTTGATGCCTATTCTGCTAAGGGGAAGGAACCTCCCTTTAGAATTACTGCTCATTCCACTTGTGCTATTGGTGCTTCCTGGGCTTTTCAGCACCAAGCTTCTGTTAAACAAGTTTGCAAGGCCGCTACTTGGTCTTCTGTTCATACTTTTTCCAAGTTTTACACGTTGATGTTAAAGCCTCAGCGGATGCTGCTTTTGGCCGCAAGGTGCTTCAGGCGGTAGTGACTTAAACTACCGGCTGTTACTCATTGGGGATCCCACCCTACTTTTGGACACTGCTTTTGGATGTCCCAACTGTTATGAATAGCGAAGCAGGCCGTGCCATGCAATAAAGAAAAAAGCAATTCTGTGAGTACTCACCTGTAGAATTGTTTTTGTTCTTGCATGGCACGGCCTGCTTCGACCCACCCTTGTTATTGTTATTCTTGGTTGCCTCTTTATGGTGATTGTTCCAAGTTAATTGGGTTTTTTTACCTTTTTTACCTTTATTCTCTCCCGGCTTCTTGTCTCACTACTTGTCTACGCTGGGAACTCTATGGTTAATCCCGTTTTTATAGGGGGCCGGGAGATGCCACAGCTCTTCTGCAGTACACTGCACCACCTTGTGGTGGAATAACCCAACTGTTATGAATACCGAAGCAGGCAGTGCCATGCAAGAACAAAAACAATTCTACAGGTGAGTACTCACAGAATTGCTTTATTTAAGTCATTATAAATGAATACAATACTATCCATGGTGATAAAAAAGACATAGACTATTTATGAGTGGTTACAGTCATAGATACCAATGACTTTGTCTGCTCATCTATGGAAGGTTGCAGCTGCAAACTCTATTCACTGTAACATAAGCAGTAGAGTTGTTCTGTCCATAGATTTACCTTTGCATACTTTTGAAAGTCTTGCTCTGAGTGCCTCACAGACATTTAGGTCTATATGGTTTGATTTTTAATCTGATTTACCATTTTTTTTTTTGTGTATCTTCCATTTATTTTGTTAGAATGGGGGGTGATGCTAATTATTCCCAGAAATAGGTTTAAAGCGGACCCTGAATAAGAGCATATCTTATGTTTATCATATGTCATATATATCATATATATATATCATATGTTTCCCACACCCGGTACATACAGATTGCTCACAATAAAAATCAAATAAAGATGGTGGCTCTTGGAGCATCAGGCAGCCTGCAAACAGGAAGTGTCTTCTGACTGTGTAGCTCTGCATTCTGGAATTGCTGTCCTTTCCCTGACCCCAGCTCTGCTCTGTCTGTACAAAGCGAGCTATAGGGAAGTGCACCGCATTAATGGTAATGGATAGGTGCCGGCCATAGGGGTAACATGAATCCACAACAACAAGATGAGGGAACCTAGACTACTCCCTCCAACCCCCACACAAGGCCGCACACTGAATGTAAAAAATATATGAAAAATATAATTTTAATAAATACCAAATACATCAAAATGACACCTTACAAAACATACACACAGTTTAAAAAACACACAACACAAACAGGGGTATCCCAAACGCGGTGACTATTGCATGTAAATATCAATGTTATCACTATATATATGTACACAATAAATTGTATAAATAACGCTATGAATGTACCCAAAATGCTGAGGATAAGGAAATTAAGTTGTGTTAAATAGATATTTATATAAAAAAATTTTGTCTGTACAAAGCACAGCTATAACCCCACCTCCTGTACTATATCCCACTCTCTTCTCCTCGGTATGTGATGCTGCTGGGTGAAGGTGGTGGCGGCGCCCGTATCACAGAGTCCTGAACAGAGTTGCAGCCCAGTGGGGGAAAGAATAATAGTAAAGTAAAAGTAAGTGGCTAAAAACTTAAAATATATTAATTTTAGATGTTGAGGAATAGTTTAAAGGTTTGGGCTTTTCATTATATCATGCTGAAGGTCCGGTTTAAAGTGATATTTCCATCAAAGCCAATTGTTAGCCCCTTGCGTCGGGCTACATCACTTTCCTAAAAGGTTTTTCATTTTTTAATTTAAGAAGAAATGGCTGAGATATTGAGGTTTACAATTTCACCCAATTATTTCTTTTCCAAAGCATATGGACCCTTGGCTCTGTGATGCTGCATAATAATCAGCATAATGGGTGGAGTCTGCCTGAGATCCTGCTTCACACGCAGGCATTCGGTTCACCCTGGCTGTGCTCCTTCCCGCTCTCCCTGTTACTAGGCAATATTGGTCACCTAGATCAGCACTCCCAGGCGCACATGCGCACACTCCCTTATGCGCACACACCCACAGGCGCATGCACGCACACTCTGATGCACAGGTGGGCACTTTCACAGGTCCATACGCGCAACCTAGTGATGCTTGAGTGGGGCTCTGAGAGAGCCATTCAAGACATCAATGGGGGGGTGTTGTTTTGTTACACCTCCTCGAGATGGTATTGGTGGCCTGCATCGCAGGAGTTGGCCGGAGCCCCAAATGAGGAAGGGGTTTCCCTCATTCATGGCGCCATCCTGAGAAGGACATTCACTTACATCTAAATGAACTTTCCTTTAAGAAATGCAATAAAAATGGTTCTTCTAATTTCTAACTCCAAAAAAATCACCTGTATATGCAATGGGGCATTTTTACATGATGATGTACATCATTTTGCCAAAGAGGTAAGGATATTGTTTTGCTAAAGTCATGCTAAAGATTTGGCACATCAAGTTGACCGAGCTTTTTAACTGGTATGCAAAAACAAATCTATGATAAATGTTTTGTTCCCAAAAAATCAAGTACCCCTGCTATGGGGCACTATTCCAGATGAGGTGCATCATTTTTCCAACAGGGTAAGAATAATTGTTTCAAAGTTTGAAAACAACAGGCCCCTATGGGGTATGCAGATAAAAAATGTACAAATTGTATAGCATAGCCCATAGGGCGCTGTTGTTTCCAAAAGTATTCTTAAATATGATGCACCTCACCTGTAAAAGTGCCTCATCGCATGTGCAAGGAAAAAATAGAACAAATGTTTTTATTACACTTTTTTCTGCATATCCTCTAGGGTGGTGTTTCCAAACACTCAAAAAAAATAACCTTACCTCCCTGGAAAGATAATACACCTAACCTGTAAAAAATTAACCATCACAGGTACAGGTGATTTTTTTGGTTGTTGGCCGTACAACTTTTTTTAATGACTGCAATGTACTTTATTAAAGTGGGCCAAAACCCAGGATTTTGACTATCCTGGGATTTGGTACTTTCCCCAGCTGTGTGAAACGCCCCAGATCACCGAAGCCAACTCACCTCTTCCCGGTCCTAAGGCGCATGCGCGGCCGCTCGTCCAATCAGCGCGCTTGTAGCCGCTGACATCGTGTTATCTAAGGCTTCATCCCAGGCCAGCGGCTCCGAGCGCACTGGCGGACGCATCCCCTGCTACCCTCTAACAGGAAGCGTGCCCGCGCCGGCCATTCACAAATGCCTGGCACAAGCACGCACCCTGCTAGAGGGATAACGGGGATGCGGCTAGCGCATGCGCCGTTGGACCGGGAAACAAGTTAAATGTATGGGGCGACCTGGGGGCTTCACACAGCGGGGCATCCCGATTTTGGATTCCCCGGGATGAGGGAATCGATCAGCCAGGGAATCTTATAGTCAGTTTTTAGACATGTGCACAACCTCTTTAGCCTAAACCTCCTGTGCCTCCCATTACATTATCCGATAGGGGCACTGCTTCAAATTTAAATTTGCTAGCCAGAATTGACCAGTCAATCACAGCACAAAGTGCGGCTATGCAATCCTGGGATCATCCATCAGGGCTGGTTCTAGAGTTATGTGGCCCCTTAAGCTAGACAGTCTCAGTGTGTCATGTGACATGTCACGTCACCCTTCAGATTTGCTGCCACCCTTCAGATTTGCTGCCACTGATGGTTCCTCCCTTGCCGGTGATCGCCCTCCAGTCCCCACTGCCTTCTCCACTGCAACCAATCGACCTCTAGTCCTTGCCAAACTCTCTCCTTGTAGCCATCTCCACTTCCACTAGTTGCCCCCTTACAGCTTTCTCTGCTGCTGATGATTATCTCCCAGTCTTGACCGCCTTCTTTACTGCCACTAAAGAGTCCTCTACTGCTGCTAACTGTCCTCCGATCCTCACTGGCTTTTGAGATGCCACCAATCACCCTCCACTTGCCAGCGCCACTGATAGTCCTTTAGTCCTGAGGACAGCTGTGACACTCCCTCAATCATCCTGTGGCCCAGCCTTCTTGAAGATGACAGGGGTCCCGGCATCTGTTCTGGTATGATTAGTGCTACTGCCGCCCTGACAGCAATTGTTAATTGATCACCTTGTCGAGGGGCATACATAGGTTTCATGATAGCAAAACTCATAGTCCACCCCCCCCCCCAAAAAAGGCACCCCCCAGTATTACAGTGGACCAAAAGCCGCAGCACCCAGCCCTAGAGTCGAAACTATTCAAGGGACTGGTGAAAACCCTACCTAGGGGCACCTAGATGTCCTTGTTCCAAGGGGCAAATTTTCTAGTGGCTGTCGCACTCTTACTCATATGTATCCCATGTCGGGTGGGTGCGCGGTCCGCGGAGACACCGCCAAAGTCCAAGAATTTTGGCGGTGTCTCCTGAGGAAGGGGGCCACAGTGCACCCCGAAACGTCGACCAGAAACCAATCCTTGTTTTGCACGATTTATGGTGTTTGGATTACAAATATAAGCTCATTTACTTTTACCTTTACATTGGAGTGCTGGTTCTTTACAAAATTCTTGTTCCAAGGGGCATCTTACCTTGTTCCTTACCATAGTGCATGTGCGGGCCTCCCCTGCATCACTTCATCTGATCTGCGCAGCCACCCCAGGCATTGTGTGCTTGACATTCAATTAATTCCACATTGTTTGCCATGCATCAATATGCAAAGCAATCAATGTCGATGAATGGAGAGCCTTTGAATGTTGCGCGGCAGATTTCAGATGATCTTAGGGTTCACACACACATGAGCATCCCAGATAAGTTCTGTGGTCTGGAGTTCTAGGCAGTGTTGGGGCAGTGTGGTCCCTGGGTAGACGACAGTGGGGCCCAGTGAGGTCTGGTTCTTCAGAGGAGCTACCACAGTATGCAGTGTTGTTGTGTTGCCTGCAGGAAGCACCAGGGGCCAGAGCTGTAGGTTACACAGGGGGCAACTAAGATGTCACACCCCTCATCTTGTCCTTGGACATGGTAACCATTTACTTGCAGGACATACAAAGAACACCCTCCTAAAAGGGATGTAGGAGGGGGTAAATTCTTTATTTTTTATCATTTATGTTCTCCCCAATATGAAAATCCTGTTCAGGTGTCGGCAGTCCTGTTTTTTTTATTGTTTGGTGTTCTATATAAAAAAAAAAGCTCTCGCTTACGCCGCCACATTTTTTTTGCGTGAAGGGAAATTTGGAACCTGCGGAGAGGACCACTAGACAAACAAAAGAGCAAGCATTTAGTAATTACGTGGCCCAGGCTTCCAGCCTATAATTGCTTCTCCCCCTCTCCCAACCTCCAGCCAAGAAAATAAACATGTCTTTGTTTAAGCCACAGGTGCTTAATTCAGGCTTTTTATAGCAGAGCTTAGAAGAGTACTTTATTCTTAAAAGCCTACCAAAGAGCTACTGGCGTGTATTTCAGCTAATGTACCTACCTTTACTTTCGCCATGGCAAACAGAAGTTTTTCAGTTGGCTTGTCCTTTGTCTGCGTGTTAACTACCAGCATAAAGTCATCACGATAACCTCCGAAGGTCATTAGACTCCTGTGTGTGTACGTGAACAGCAACCTCTTAAGAAGCAGAGGAGTGGGCAGAGGGGAAGACAAAGGGGGCAAAACATTATTTTTGTTTCCAATTCAAACAACAACTGCGTTGAAAGATTCGAACAAAAGCAATGCGTTTACTTGGGAAACAACTATCTGCCGACCATTATGTGCTTACATACAAAGGGGCTTATAAGCGGCACGTCTAGAGAACATTTGATTTTGCAGAGTCTAACAAGCTTGTAATGAATCTACAAATATTCAATTTGCTGTTAAGTATTGCACCTACAGATGCGAAAATCATAATCCTTTTGTTGGTGGAAACTGTGTCTTTACCTGCAAATGGAATTAATTATAATAAAGCGTTGAACTGAATGTTTATTGGAATAAAGTGGGGGCAGTCGAAGGCGCAGTAATAATAATATTGGTAAGCAAGCACTTAGACAAACACTTAGGCGTACCATAGTGTTATGTTCCAGAATGCTGATGCCGTCCTCGTGTACCGCCAGCCAAACTAAAGAGCCTTCAAAGGTGGCAGGGGCTACGGGCTGCAAAAAGAAAGAGTAGAAAGAGAATGTAACCATTACAAATACAGTATTTTTCGCCATATAAGACGCACATAGGATTTGGAGGAGGAAAATACGAAAATAATATTCTAAACCAAATGTGCTAAAACACCCCGTTACAGACATTGTGGCATCCCCCACCCCATTCCCATAGACGGTGTGTCATTACCCCCATTCCCCATATGCAGTGTGGCTTTTCCCATAGGCAGTGTGGCATACCCCATCCCATTTCCCATATGCAGTGTGGCATTCCCCCCATCCCATAGGCAGTGTGGTATACCCCCATCCTATAGGCAGTGTGGCACCCCCCCACCCCGTTCCCCATATGCGCTGTGGCATCCCCAACCCATTCCCATAGGCAGTGTGGCTATATACCCCCCCCCCCCCCATCCCCACCTCATGCTGGAGATAAGAGAGAAAAAAAAGATACTTACAGTCTCGCCTGGATCCAGCGACGGGCAGGGAGAGGGCAGGGTTACTGAACCCCGCCCACTGTCCCCGCTGCTGGCACCGCAGGTATTTTTTAGGCCGGCGTGCACACACACCCGGTCCATGCAGCCGGTGGGCATGGCCTGTGTCCACATCACAGCTGCATGGGTCATGTATGTGTGCACGCTGGCCCGAGAAATACCAGCGGTGCTGGCAACGGGGACAGTGGGCGGGGTTCAGTTACCCTGCCCTATCCCTGCCTGCTGCTCTTTCATTGGCCTTGTGGTGCACCCCCTGGGACCGCCAGCCAATGAAAGAGCGGCAGCATCCCAAATTGAGATGCCGCTGTAAAGCAGACCAAAACTCAGGGGTGGAATTGCTTGCATAGTGGATATGCCAGCGATCTCAGGGGGTTTCACATAGTAGGGTATCACAGATTAGGATGCTACAGGGATAGGAAATCAGCTGGGGTGGGCAACTTAAAAGCAGAACAAAACCCAGCACTTTTTCCCCTGGAAAACCCCGCCATTCGAGGACATATGGGCACCAGCTGTGGTGGTTCCCTCGCAGTCCGCCACCCGCTAAGCGCTGTTGCACACACCAAAGGCCGGTGCTGTCAGTGTGACCCCCACAGAGGGTGGAGGTCCCCGCCTTGCCGGGTGCTGACGCCGGACCTGCCTGCAGGTCTCAGGAGCAATAATAATTTTTGACTGTGGTTCTTCTTTAAGTGAGAAGCTCTCACTGGTATTCACTAAATTGTTGTGCGCTCTCCAGCTTAAACCACAATGTTAAAGAAACAAAAAAAGGAAGATTTACTCCCCTAGATGTCTCATGGAAATCTGGCACTCAAAAAAACCTTTCCTATTTTTGAGATCCAGTCCCATGTCATGCACACACCCCGGAATATATTGTGCACCTGTCCACAGGTGACATAGTAGTCAGTAACTTGAACACAAACATCTTAATTTACTGCAATAGAGGGAGCATGTCAGGCAACAGGCATTGCTTTGTCTTCTAAAGGACGTGCTGGGAACGCAGGGCTGAGCTGCTTTGGGTGGATCGCTTGTACTTTTTTTTCCTGCTTGGACAGTCCCTCTAAAGTGCATTTTATTTTAAAAGGCATCTGAAGGTAAAGATAAAAAGAGGATAATTACCTTACCCACACCCCAAGCAGATCTATCCAGATCCATTGCCTTAGCCAGTAGTTCTTTTTTCTGTCTTAAAGCAGACCTTCACTCTGAATAAGAGTCTATCTTATATATTTCCCACCCCCTGTACATACAGATTGCCCACATTAAAAATCATCCTACCTGCACCTACTGCATATTATGAGCCTTTAAACATCCAAGATGGCGGTTCATGCAACCATGGAGCATCAAGCAGCCTGCAAACAGAAAGTGTCTTCTGACTGTCGCTCTGCATTCTGGGATTGATGTCCTTTCCCTGGCCCCAGCTCTGTTCCGGCTGTGCAAAGCACAACTTTAACCCTGCCCCCCGCACTTTATCCCGCTCTCCTCAGTATGTATGATGCTTCTGATGCAAGATGGCGGCGCCCGTATCCTAGGCTCCTGAATAAGGTAACAGCCCGGTGGGGGAAAGAATAGTAAGTAAGTGACAAAAAACTTAAAATCTATTAATTTTAGATGCTGGGGCATATTTTTTTAAGGCTTCAGGCTTTTCATTAAATCATGGTGAAGGTCCGGTTTAAGGCACAACTCCATTGGGCTTTTTTACTGGACATGGACATCCTGAATGATGATGTGCTGTGGTGGCAGTGTGGGAGGAGGGGGCGTGCCAGTTACAGCCTCACACACTCCCCCTACTGTGATAGCATGCCTGCTCCACTCTAATTTGCCTGAGCCGGGCCGTGCCTAAGCCAAGTGTATAGAGATGGCATATACTGTAAGGCCAATCCTACAGACTCTAGGGAGGTGGTTTTAAGTGTTAAAGCAAAGTGATTATTAATATGGTACATCAAGGTCTCAATATATAATAAGGAAAGGAAAGGTCTGGAAATAAGGTACTTATTATATTTAGGAAAAACACTTATGGAGGTATCCGTGAGTATCCTCCAGGGGTGTGACCCTAGTTATATCTAGGTCCCAGGACTAGGCCTTCCCAAGTAATTAACTAAAGCCTTTACGCATGACCACACCGACTTAAAATAACATACATTTTATTGGAAACATGTTTTGTTATGGGCTGGGCTTCCTCCTACTAAGTATTGGTGGCGTTCGGTGTATTATATGTAATATTTATTTACTTGTTCATTTTATTGATTCTCAATATAATGTTCATTTTTACACACAGGGCATTGAAAAAGCCTAGCATGGGCGAAACATGTCTGCCCTAAAACAGGAGGATATAGACTGAAATTCAATAGTGAAAAAAATCACTACATCATAAACTACAGTGTAACACTTGTGAACAATTGAATGATGCCATGTTTTTAACATGTTTCCAATAAAATGTATATTATTTTAAAATAGTAATCAAGTAGGTGTGGTCATGCGTAAAGGCTTTAGTTAATTACCTGGGAAGGCCTAGTCCTGGGACCTAGTTGTACTTATTATTTTTATCCTCAAATATTGGCAGCATCGGCATTTCATATAGGGTCCATATTTACTTATAACAATGTAATGTGACTGTGTATTTGGTTTCATTACACATGCTGACCACACTGCAGCAGAGACCTACTTACCTTTGCAAGAAAAAGGTTTGCTCCAAAGAAAGTCCACTTTCTGGCGACTGTAAGGTATATCCGGACACAGTCTGCAGTGCTGTGGCCACGCAGTGCCATCCACCGTGATGCCAGTCTCTGCTGAAGCTGCCTAAAAAGAAACAATAGGAACATCATCACTCTGGGTGTTGCCATCAGCTCAGAAAAGCAGGAGGAACTATGACTCAGTGAGAACTGACTTTCTGTACTTTTATGCTGCAAAAAGCTGTGTATGCTGCTCCCCATCCTACGTGGCTTAGAAAAGTTAGGAAAACAGTCAAGTCACACTGTGTCACTTGTCTGAGCCGTGAGGCATGGGAAAGAGCATGCAGAGCTTGTTGGTGAGTTAAAGTGGACCAAAACACAAGATAGGCAATAGTTGTGACTATCCTGGGTCCTTTCCCTGTGGGCACCCCGATCGGCCCCGCAGCCAACTCACCTCTTCCCGGTCCCACCGCGCGTCTAAAAGCAGTGGCTCTAACGGCCGCATCCTCCGCCTCCAATAGGGAGCGTGCCAGCTCCAGCCATTTACAAATGCCTAGCGTGGGCACTCACGCTGCTAGAGGGAAAGCGGAGGATGCGGCCGTCAGAGCCGCTGCTCTAAGACGCATCGTGGAACCGGGAAGAGGCGAGTTGGCTGTGGTGATCTGGGGGGGGTTTCACAACGGGGCACCCCGATAGGGGAAAGGACCAAAACCCAGGATAGTCAAAATCTTGGGTTTTGGTCCACTTTAAACTGCTCTTTGCCTGCCCGTCCTCTACTGTCTCTGCCCTGTACATTACAGAGACGCATCCCCACCCCTCACACACACTGCTGATAGGCTACCCAGTACTTAAAGTAATTTTTCTGGCAGGCATTACATTTTACTCTGAAGGAAAGTCTTATGCTAATAGAAGCAGTACACCCAGAGAAAGGAAGCTACCCAGGAAATGTGGAATTTAACAAGTTTTCTCTGCACTGCAAAATTCATTTAACATTTCAAAAAGCATCTGATAGAATGACTTTAAAGCACCTCAGCTCCGTGATCACAGGTGCAGGAAGCAGACGGCTGGGCCCTCCAAGTGACCACCTGATCATGGACCCTATTGCAACCACAACCCCTGCAACCACAATCGTTACTCCACTGGACAAGGGTGTTCTGTGAAACAGACTTACATTCCACAGTGTAGGTACACTTTAAAGGGAATGTAAAGTCTGACAAAATTTTACCTCCTCTATTTGTCTCCAAATACTGGCAGCATGGGGCGTCCCAGACCCACTTGCACTGAACGGTCATCCACTCTATGCCAAGCAAATAGTGGTGGATGGAATCCTTCCAATGTTGTACCAATCCATAAAAAGGGGATTAGAGAAGAAACCAGTAATCACAGGCCAGCTACTTTAACATATATAGTTTAAACTTGACCATCATTTAATTAAAAGTCCAAACCCCTCGAAAACTATTCCCCAGCATCTAAAACTAATGTATTTTATGTTTTAGTGACTTTTTATTCTTTCCCCCACTGGGCTGCAACTCTGTTCATGACTCTAGGATATGGGCGCTGCCATCTTGCCTCAGATGCATCACATACTGAGATGAGGAGAGGGGGCAAAAGTACAGGGGGCAGGGTTATATCTGTGTTTTGCACAGACAGAGCAGAGATAGGGTCAGGAAAAAGACAGCAATCCCAGAATGCAGAGCGGCACAGTTAGAAGACACCTCCCGTTTGCAGGCAGACTGAGACTGCATGGACCGCCATCTTTGATGTTTAAAGGCTCAGATAATGCAGTAGATGCAGGTAGAATTATTTTTAATGTGAGCAATCTGTATGTACAGGGTGTGAGAAACATACAAGATAGACACTTATTGGGTGAAGGTCCCGTTTTACAATTTTCCATCTAAAAATTAACGACCTGTTGGACCCAAAACAGCACGGCTTTACTGAGGGAAGATCATGTCAGACCAATCATTGATTTCTTTGACAATGTCACTACAGAGTTGGATTAAGGTGTTGCTGTGGATATTGCCTGTCTGGATTTTAACAAAGCATTTGACATTGCACCACATAAAAAGCTCATAGATAAGTTATTGAAGGTAGGACTCAATCCCTGGATAGTTCAGTGGATTTCGAGCTGGCTGAAGGATTGGTAATACAAGGCTCTGTCTTGGGCCCCATATACCGCTGATATGCAGGGAACAATGGCCTCCACCCATGTCAGAGTCAGAGACGCTACCTGGAGGACCCACTTGCTCCGGGTCCCTCCCTGATGATTGATGTAGGCAACTGACGTCAGATTGACCTAGCGCCCCTGAACAGGCAGGCCCTGAAGATGAGTAGCCAAGCGAGTCAGAACTAACCTGATCGCTCACAGTTTCAAAACATTGATAGGTGTATGGGCCTCCTAAGGGCCCCACCCCCCTGGAACCGCAGGGACTTCCAGAAGACCCCCCCCCAACCTGATAGACTGGAATCCGTGGTGACCGTCTCCTGGGAAGGGGCAAGAAAGGATCGGCCCCCCCCCAACAGGTTCTTTGAGTCCATACACTACAAGAGGGACCTCCTTACCAGGGGGGAAGGCACACAGACCCTGTCCAGGGATGCTGGGTCCTTGTCCCATACAAACAATAGGAGAAGCTGCAGAAGTCCCAAGTGGGACTGAGCATAAGGGGCCGCTTCGAAGCACGCCACCATCAGGCCCACCAGCTGCATCCCCTGCCTGGTGGAGGGACAGGGACAGCTAGGAGGGACTGAACCCGTGCAACCAGATTGTCCACTTTGCTGAGGAAGCAACATCCTCGCCTGAACTGTATCCAGATTCATTCCTAGGAATGGAGTTACCAAGGAAGGGGACAGCGAGGACTTGGGGTGGTTGATCACCCACCCAAATGACTCCCGAATGGACACCACCAGCTGAGTATCCAACTTAGCCTGATGTAGAGACTGGGAAGTGATGAGGACGTCCAGGTAGGGGAGCATGCGGACGCCCCTTGGTCTCATCAGGGACATCACCCCCGTCAGCACTTTGGTGAGCACTCTGGGAGCTGAAGAGTGGCCAGATGGCAAGGCCACCAATTGCCAGTATTGGTCTTACAACGCGAATCTGAGGAACCTTGGTGTCCTGAAAACACAGGGATGTGAAAATAAGCAACTTTGATCTCCACAGACGGCATGAAGCCCCCGGGGCGCAAGGAGCTGATGGCCGAGCGCAGAGTGTCCAAGCAGAAAACGCCTGTACTTGACGATTTGCTGAAGATCTGTAAATCCAGAATGGGCCAGACTAACCCATCTTTTGGGAACTGTGGAAAGGTTGGTGTAGAGTCCCTTGCCCCTGTCTGTTAAGGGGAATCTGCAAATGACCCCCAGACCCCGCAGGCCTTGCACGGCCTGCGCCAACACCTGGGACCAGGTGTACCTGGGACCTGATAATCTTGGGGGAGGCCGCACAGCAAACTCTATCTTGTAGCCGGAGGACACTAACTCCTGAATCCACTGGTCTGAGGCGTGATGCCTCCAGACATGAGCAAGGTGCCGCAGCCGTTCCCTCACCCTGACGGGCGAGGGCGCCCCATCATGCTTGAGGGGAATTGGGGGAAGATTTGGGCTTAGCCCCCCCGGAGACGCCAGAGTGTCGTCTGCTGCTCCTGGGGCAGGAATCTGCGCGAGCCCCCGCGAAGGACACTCCTGGTTCCTGTTTAACACCATGGTAGGGGGTAGATGGGGGCCCTAGCCGCGAAGGGGCCGAGACAGCCGCCTGCGCTGGGGTAACTTACCTCTCTTACCAAACAGGTCTAGACAGGCCCCAAACAGGCGTAGCCCCTTAAAAGGAAGCCCAGTAAGGGCCTTCTTCGCAGCATTGTCAGCACCCCACTGTCGCAGCCAGACCAAGCGACGTAAAGCCACCACAAGGGCAGAAGTTCTTGCACACATTCTGATGGTGTCATCCAATGCCAATAGGACAAATTTTACAAACACATCACAAGTGGAGAGTGCATTAAACACCTCCCAAGGGAGATCATCAGGGGCACGATCAAGCATTTTTCTGATGAGGGTTCTAGCGGCCACAGCAGTAATGGCAGAGGCACAGACCGGGCACAGCGCCGTCCCCGCACATGCAAAGGCGTGGAAGGCCAGCAGCTCAATGCGCCGGTCCTCAGCATCCCGAAGGGTAGCATGATCAGGGGGATGCAAGACAGGAGTGTTAGATAGCCCTATGATCGGGACATCCACCTCGGGGGGGGAATGACCAACATTTAACAACCTCAGGGGGAAAAGGATACTTCCTAGCCCAATCCCTTGGAACCCCGGGAAGTTTACTGGGGCACTCCCATTCCTTGAGCACAAGGGTATGGAAATGTGCCTGCTCTAGAAATTCCAAACGTGATGTTGCTGTATGGAAACGCTCCCCTCTTTGCCTGGGAGCCTCACCAGGGAGAGAGATAGACAGAACCTCAAAGACCTGGATCAATAATCTGTCAGTGTCATCCTGGGCCCAGGGGTCAGAGCCAGACTCGTCATGACCCTTCGGCCTCACATCAGATGAGCCTGAGTCAGAAAAGAGCTCTCCTTCATCAGAAGTGGTATAGCCACACAGATTCATAAACTCCTCAGTTCCCATAGGGAAAACAGTAATATAAGGCGTCAAGTGCCGCTTTTTACCAGGGCCCTTACGCGCTAAAGACCTCGCAATAATCTGTTCAGCTGCAGGCAGTCTAGAAGACAGATCAGGCTGAGAATCCCCACTTGTATGCGACTCAGCAGGAGTAAGATTTAAGCTTGGGGGAGTAGGTGAAGCGAAACGAGGTGCAGCCACTGGCAGGCCAGATTGCAAGGCCAGCGCTTGCTCAGCACAGGGTATGCAGACCCGTGCCCTGTCAGCGTCAGCATGGTGTTGTCCACACGCCATACACAGCCGGTCTTGTCCCAAGGGGACCCCGGTCACATAATCCTGAGATGCCTCCATATGGTGATTTTTAGGCACAATATGCCAGTAGGGATTGGCGCTATAAAGCAACCATGGATGCCCCAATGACCCGCTAGGGAAGTGGGAGTAAATTTACAAGGCCCGACTATCAATTACACCGGGCCGGGAGAAGCCAATGGATTCACCCGTCTGAAAGACACAATGAGAAAAAAGGGTGTCAGAACGAAAAACTCTACAATGAGTATAAAGCGCCCGCGAGGGCACTTATGGACCACGGTAAGTAAGAATGTCACACGTGCGCACAAAGAGACAACATTCGAGTACCTCGAAGGGCGGGCCAGAGCAAGCCGTGACGCGGGGCGTGCCAAGCCAGGCCCCGCCCCCCTGATGGGCTGCGAAGTCCAACAAGCAGCCAATGAGGACGCAGAAGCGTCTGAGGTAACGCCGCCGCCCGGCGCGGAACATCCAAATGCAGGAAAAGGCGCGCACGGCGGCATTTGCCAAGTAAAAAAGACAAGTCAGCGCGGCGGTTGACACCACATATAAAGTCCAAAGACATTACAAAAGGCCCTATACACGTAATCACGATACACTGACACCCACACCCCCCCCCCCCCTTTCTTTTCCCCCGAAGGCTACCGGGAGAAAGAGGGAGGATGGCGGCCCTTTGTACAGGACCCACCGCTACACGGGGCATGGGACAATAATGCGGGAGGGGCATCCCATAAAGGCTCACCATTAGCCTATACCGCCTACCCTTTGGTGGGGGACTGCGGTGGAGCAGCGCTCCATAAGCACGCACGGTGCCGCCTACCTTCACCCGACCAGCGCAGCCCAGGCTGGGAGGCACATCACGCGAAGGACGGGTGGGAATAGTCCAACAGGGCCGCAGCCCCGCTCACCTGCGAGAGAGTGATACTTCATGTCTTCGCAGTAAGCACTGCAGAGAAATCTGGGGATTTGTGGGAGGTCCCGGGTATTTGAGGGGCCGGGAGGAGCCTGTTTTGCATGTCTCTGCAGTGCAACGCCATCTGGCGGAGGATAACCCAAGTGTAAGTACTATATCTGGAGCAGGACGTACTGTATACTAAGAATATTATAATTGTAGACCAGGCTAAAATACTCACCTACTTCCTCATTCAAGTGCAGCTGCATCAGAAAGCATAGAAGCAGTATTCCTGCTTCCTCTTCTCTGCTCATAACAACTTACAAAGCAAACAGAATCCATGCGCTTTCAGGCTTCCCTCTTTTTTACACAGGCTTCCCTCTTCTTTATACACTGCAAATGGGCATGCCCACTAGGGGCCATGCTTGCAGGACCTAAAGTCTTGACTTTCTGGGCTTTTGTTCCATGCCGACTGTGTGAAACCCCCCAGAAATCTAGTATTCACTCACCTCTCCCCGTCCTGTCCAGCGGCGTATGCGTGGGCTCTCCTCCAATGAGAGTCTTTTGCCCTGACTATGTCATTCAGCAAATAAGGATGCAGGGGATGCAACAGGAGGCCCCAGGGGGTTTCACACAGCAGGGTATCCCAATTCAGGATACCCCAGGGGAAGGCTAGCGGCCGGCCCGGAATTCTTTTAGATTCAAGCCAAGCTGGGTTTTGTTCCACTTTAATACTTTACAGTAACTCCAGTTCTGGTTTGTTTTGAAGCAGTCCCACACACAATTTGTACATAACGTTTGTGGGGCCGTATTGTGACTGGCTGGGGCAACAATCAAAATGCCCCCCCCCCCCCCCGCGTCACAATGGGGCCCCATGCCTAATATGTATTAAGTGTACGGCCAAACCTACCTTAGTTGCTCTTCTGTACAGTCCTCCCTGTACCTCTTGGGATAAAATTTCTCCAGCACTTGTTTTATAGCTTGACTAGATTTTACTTGAGCTGGTGTGGCCTGTAATGGCCGTTCATAATCTCCACTTTCAACCTGAAGAGGAATGGTGACGTCATAAACATAGGCAATGAATCTGCATGGAATGATGACCGCACTCTTCCCAATCGCTGGGTGGCAAGAGGTCATCAGCTTTTCAGGGGGCATCTCAGTTGGGGATGCCCCAAGTTCAACTTCATTGGTCACATGCACAGACATACATAGTATGTTATAGAGTGAAATGTTTTGTTCCGACTGCTAGAGAAATGGATAGGGTAACACAATAGACTACTGTATGCAATCAAACATAAGATAATGATATCTAACAACATCTTAAGAGAAGGTAACAAATAAGCGACTAGTTAGTGGTTAAGATATACAGTAGCTTCTCCAAGTTCAGTTCAAGTTTCCATTTAAAACTTATAACTAGTCCTGTTTACGTGGGTTTGGGAGAGTAGGCGTCTCTCAGGCCTGGAGCGTCTGTGTACGGTATGGAGCAGTGAGGCAAGGTGCTCTATAGAGAGGGCAAACAATAGCGGTGACAAAGGGCACCCCTGTCTGATGTCCCTGTGTATATCAAAGGGAGCCACAATGATATTATTGTAGTTTTGTATATAGAATATCCACCGAACGCCAACATTTTGAACCCACTACGAATATGATGAGGACCACTCTCCTGTATTCTGATTCCACCGATGTGGGAACTGAAGATTAGAAAATAGTAAGGACTTTGGCTAGGATTTCTGTGTTTGCATTATTTAGGG
This sequence comes from Gastrophryne carolinensis, assembly GCA_027917425.1. NCBI lineage: Eukaryota > Metazoa > Chordata > Amphibia > Anura > Microhylidae > Gastrophryne > Gastrophryne carolinensis. The sequence goes on from CM051237.1 coordinate 442,281,354, forward strand.
AAATGGGTCATATTGCAGGGGGACCTTTCCTACCTTTGGTATCAGCACAACTCTCTCATCATGGGGCAAGTTCGCCCTATTTTCTGCATCTCCCTATGTTCTGCATAGCAATGTTGCCAGGGGGGTCCTTGTACATAAAGTACTATTCAGCCGGTAAGCCATCAAAGCCTGGTGATTTGTGCCTGGCTAAGTCTTTCAGTACTAATCTTAGTAATCTTAAAGTCCAAGGTGTGTACCTGGTTGGATGACAGGGCCGGGAGGGGGACTGGAGCAAGGTAGTCAAGTAGCTCCTGTTTGGAATATATATCCTAGGGATTGCTGCTTAGGGGAAGGCCGTTCTAGCAAGGTATGCCAGTAGCCAGACACTTTTGTTACCAAATTCGACACATAGCGGATCATGGGCTGTATAGTCCCGGCCATGGGTAGAGAGCAACCTTTAGGATAGGGGCAAAGCACTCGGCAGAAGACCACATATGACCCCACTGTACAGGCTGCCCAGTCATGAAAAGTCAACTCTGGAGCAAGAGGGACCTGTGTACACCCCAATGAAGGGGGACATCCCAGTGTCATCCTGGCCCCCCTCCCACCAAATGATCCCTGGCCTCCTGGGGTGTATCACAGATAGTCACCAATGTGCTAGCCAGGATCCTCAATTTTGCTGGGTATAACATGCCATATTTATAGTTGTTATCTTGCAGAATTCTTTTGACTGAGTTTTGCACGTAAGAATTGTGTTTCTACGGAAAAATCAGAGAAGTTGCCTCTCTATGCCTCAGACTGTCGCGATGCCTGTCTCCTGAGCCAGCCTGTGGAGAACAGTGGCATTAAAGTGATACTGCATTGTGTCGGGCTACATTTGACACTTTACTAAACTCATTTCCGTTTTTAAATTGAAGCAGATATTGAGGTTTACAGGTTCAGCCAATAACATTCTCTTTTCCATCCTGTCCCCCAATCAGCTCAGCAGAACGGGACACGAGTGGTGGTCCCTCCCTCTGCCTCTTCTCCATATTCATCACAGATTATGCTGCATCACAGATCAAAGGGCTTTGCCCACTGTTTTCGGAAGAGAAATCATAAGCTGAATCTGTAAACCGCAATATCTCGGCCATTTCTTCTTCAATTTAAAAAGAAGACCAACACAATGGTGTAACAATTACCTTTTCCTGCAGTAGCACTTTAACCAGGGCAAGAGGGGCTTTTATCTAGACCTGCAGTCTTTTAGATGCTATGGCCGGGTGGACAAAGGTGATGGTCCAATTTAAATTTGTAGCCTTTGCCACTCTACTAAAATTGGAAATAAACATCTTTTTCCTGGGGTTTGGCTTTAAAGTGGACCAAAACCCAGAATTTTGACTATTGTGGGTTTTGGTGCTAGCCCCCGGGGCAGCCTGATCCGGGATGCCCTGCTGTGTAAAACCCCCAGGTCGCCCGAACTAACTCACTTTTCCCCGTTCGTACAGTGCATGCACGGCCTACCGTCCAAACAGCACATTCGAATGTGCTGATGCAAACTTGGCTAGACTCATTCTAAGGAGCTGAATCCAGCCGAGCTCGGCTGAGAGCATTGAACGCTCCGGCGGCCGAATCCCAGCTAATCTCTAACAGGGAGCATGCCTGCGCTGGCCATACACAAATGCCTGGCATGGACACACGTCCTTCTAAAGGAATAGGGGGGATGTGGTGCTGCTCACGCATGTGCCGTTGGACTGAGCGAGAAGGTGAGTATACCGGGCGACCTGGGGGGGTTTCACACAGCGGGGCATCCCATTTCTGGATGGCCTGGCAGGTAGGAATTAAGGGCTGATCGCTGTGGATTTTGGTTCACTTTAAGCATTAATGCATTCAAACAATATACTAATAATACCCTCACATCTGCCATCCACCTGCAATATACAGGAAAGGAAAAAAAGCCCAAAGAAAGCTGGAGGAAAGGTTAACCTCCTCAGGAAGCCATCTTTCCCTGGGCTTGTATAATTGATGGTTAATAGTGTACTGCACATTAGTGGAAGGCTTCATTAGAAGTAATTGCTTTAGAAATTAGATTAAAAGGTGTTCTTTTCTTAGGGGTTACCTGAGCTAGCAGAGCAGTCAGCTCTAGCGCCAGCTCCTTATTGACTGGAAAGAGACCATTAACAATCTGATCATTTGTCTGGTACATTAGCAGCAGCTTCTCCCTCTCCGTCTCCCCACGCACCTGCGCCGCAAAGCTCAGCCTGTAACACAGAGGAGGAACACTACAGTTTATACAGTATGTACCAAGATCATGACCATGCAGCGCTTTCTGTGTCTCTACGTAGTGCTCTAATAATATTAGTAAGTTATGTGTCACTTTGCAAAGCATTAATATATACAGCTTATACAAACGTTGTGCTGATTTACAGCAAAAAAAACTGCTTCTGCAATTTAACAATCAATCAGTCTATTAGGTCCATTTCATTGGTAGCAAATCTTAATGTTAAGTTATATAATATTAGTGGAAAATTATTGGGTTAAATCAGAGGTAATGTAAAAAGTAGGGGTGAGTGAACCCCTCAAATTCTGTGTTCGGCAAGTTCAAAGAGAAATCAATGGGGACCTGAACTTTGGGGGGATCCTTCGCTTCCCCCACTCGCCGGGGAGAGGGGGGGGCTGTCAAGGGGCCCCCAGAGGAAGAATCCAGGATGAAAAAAAGAAAATAAAAAATTGGATGGTGGGTGTGGCAGAGTGGGGCGTGCAGAGTGTCACGCAGGAAGCACTGTTGTACAACTTACCTGAGCTCCGCGATCCAGATCCCGTCGGTGGCGGCATTCAGTTTAAATGGTCTACGGCAGGGGTCACAGAAAAAAGGCCACTGCTCCCATGAGTGAGGACACTCCTAGTGCCAGCTGGCAATGCAACGGACGCTGCTTCCGCCGCCGGGACCAGAATCGCGGAGCTCATGTAAGTTGTAAGTTGTACGCCAGCTTCCGTGCTGCTGCATCCTTTAGGTGAAGCTGCTCAGCAGCCCATCAACCAGCTTTTCTGTGTTCGGGCCGAACGCTAGACTAGACTCATCTGACAGTCTAGTCTAGTCAGATGACATCACTCGCTTGATGAAACGCGCATGTTGGTGGCAAAACTTTTTGAATGTTGAATAAATAAACATTTTTATATTTTTCCTTCTTACTCAAGGCTACAGAGTTGTGACTGTTCTCATGCTTGGGAGTTCTAAAGCCAGGGTTTAGGATCAATTGGCAGGATTAGGAAAGTCATTGTGGGCCAGAGCGAAGGATTACAACACCTCAATGAGGGAGAATGGGAGGAGAGTAAAGCACAGTTTCCTGTTGCCCCTGACAACTATAAGTGTGCCTAAGACTGCGGCGAGCGATTACTTTTTGGGCTGGAAATGACCGTATGGTTCCGACTGACATTTTGGAAAATCAGTAGAGATTGGGGGGAACCCCAAGTGGAATGTTGACTCGCCCGATGCTATAACTGACCTTATTGCATGAGACTAGATTGTCAACAGCTGAGAGTTTCTTTGCTGTATTCGAATTTGGATGAAATAATTTTAGCACCCATACCTATTTATTAGATTTTTTTTTGAGTGGGATCTGTGTATGTTCTGACACTTTTATGTAGTGCAACATAATTGTTTGAATAATTAAAGAGATTGATCACCCAAAGGATGGAAGTCTCCCTCAGTGACGGAAGCCTGCGCAACCTTTTCGGGGTTCTTCGGGCTTTCGCTCCTTTCGAGGAGGAAGATGCTCTTCATTTTCAAGTGGCCGCAGAGTTTCCTGGGGACGAGGTAGGTCCCGCGGTCGATCCAATCCCTCCTGGAGAGCTAAGTCCAAGCCCCCGGCCAAGCCCTCTCAGGCATGAGGAGGCGCCCTCACTCATCCGGGTGGGGGGACGGCTACTGCTCTTTGCTCACATGTGGAGACAGCACGTCTCGGATCGGTGGATTCAGGAGGCAGGTACAAGACAGAGCTGGCAGTTTGGCCGCCCTCAAGATTTCTTCGGTCACGGATTCCCCGGAACGCATTGACGGCACAGGGCCTAAGGATGGCCGTTCAGAGCCTTCTGCTATGAGGTGTGATTTGTCCCATGCCTCGCCAGGAGCAGGGACGAGGTTTCTATTCCAATCTGTCAGACATTTACGCATGGAGACCTTGCGGTCCGCGGTGAGTTTGCTTCGGCCTGGCGACTTCATGACCACAGTGGACATCAAGGATGCTTATCTGCACATCCCGATTTTTCACGGACATCAGAAGTTCCTGAGGTTTGCGCTGGAGGATCAGCATTACCAGTTTGTGGCACTACTGTTTGGGATAGTTTCTGCTCCCCATGTGTTCCTCAAGGTGCTGGCCGGCGTCATGGCCATTCTGAGGAACCGGGGCATTCGGGTCCTTCCTTATCTGGACGATTTTCTGATTGCAGCTCAGTCCCTTCAGCAGGCTGAGAGCAACACTCGGATGGTGTTATCCACTCTCGAGGATTTCGGATGGGTAATCAATTAATTAATCAGTAATTACCCAAAGTTTACCCAATTACCCAAAGTCGCCTAGCACTCCCTCAATGGTGAATCCTTCCTGGGCATGATGTTGGACACCTCTCAGGTCAAGGTGTTCCTCCCCCAGCAGAAGGTGGAGGACCTACTGGCTTGTCAGCGACCTTCGATCCGTCTGGGGATGAAACTGGTGGGCCTCGTGGTGTCCTGCTTCGAGGTGGTGCCCTTTCGCCCAGTTCCACATGAGACATCTTCAATTGAATCTGTTGTCCGGTTGGGACCGGACGCAGGAATCTCTGGATCAGGAATTTTCAATGTCCCCCAGGATCAGACAGTCCCTCTTGTGGTGGTTCTGAAATCTGCTGGTGGGCAAGTCCTTTCTGACTCCCCAGTGGTAGATAGTTACCACGGACGCCAGTCTAACCGGCTGGGGGGGGGTTTTGGCAAGCGCTGAAGTACCAAGGTCAGTGGGGTCCACAGGAGGCTCATCTACTCATCAATCTCCTGAAACTGAGAGCGATTCGGTTGGTACTTCTTCAATTGACTCCGCATCTAAGGGGTCGGGCTGTCCAGGTCCGCTCGGACAATCAGATGGCTGTCGCCTACATCAATCACCAGGGCGGGACTCGGAGCAAGCGAGCCCTTCAGGAAGTGTTTCAGATTCTGACTTGGGCAGAGGAGAATGTTCCCTGCATCTCGGTGGTTTACATACCCGGGGCTGAAAACCAGGAGGCAGACTCCCTGAGCAGGGGGGACTTCTCTTCTGGGGGAATGGTCTCTCAGCAACAAGATCTTTCACGCTCTGTGTCTCCACTGGGGTCAACCGGACGTGGATCTGTTTGCGTCCAGACACAATCACAAGCTTCCAAGGTTCGTCTCCCTGTCAAGAGATCCTCTGGCCTTTGCCACAGATGCTCTGACGAATCCGTGGACGGAGTTCAGGCTCCTTTATGCTTTCCCTCTGTTTCCTCTCCTGGGCCGGGTGCTGCGCAAGATAGCCCAGGAGGAGGTGCCAACCATCCTGGTGGCTCCTCGCTGGCCGAGGCAGAGTTGGTTCGCAGACATAATCCAAATGTCAGTCGATCGCTACGTCATGTCCGACGACCCAGGGCTTCTCACGCAGGGGTCGTTGCGGCACCCCAATTCACAAACGCTGGCTTTAACGGCCTGGCTATTGAATCCCCAATCCTAACGGAGAAGGGGCTGTTGGGCACGATTATTCAGACCATGATTCAGGCATAGAAGAATTCTTCTTCCATGATTTACTACAGAGTTTGGCGTGCTTACATTTCTTGGTGTGAATCCAAGAGTTTTCCCTGTCGTACCTTTTCCATTTCCAGGATTTTAGAATTCCTACAACATGGCTTGGACTTGGGTCTACAGCTGGGCACCCTTAAGGGCCAGGTCTCGGCCTTGGGCATCTTCTTCCAAAGATCCTTTGCCAAGCATAGGCTGATCAGGAATTTTTTTCCAAGGAGTGGCCCATATTCGTCTACCGCGTAAGCCTGTACTACCGGTGTGGGATTTGAATTTGGTGCTTTCTGCGCTCCAGGGTCCTCCCTTGAGCCTTTGTGCGACGCTGCATTGTCGATCTTGACCCTAAAGGTGGTCTTTTTGGTAGCCATCACCTCGGTGTGCCGGGTGTCAGAATTGGCCGCACTTTGTATGAAGCCTCCTTACTTGAGCGGCATAAGGATAAGGTGGTTTTTCGCTTTAAACCTGATTTGTTGCCTAAGGTCGTGTCTCCCTTTCATCTTAAAGAGGAGGTTATTCTGCCTTCTCTGTATCCGGAACCCTCTAACTCGGAACTAAGGAATGGGCCATTCATTCCTTGGATGTGGTCAGAGCCATTAAGTACTATCTGGTTGCGACTGATTCCTTCAGGAAGTCGGATTCTCTTTGTGTTCTCTCTGTAGGTGCTAGGTAGGGTTTGTCTCTGGCTAAGTCCACTCTTAGTAGGTGGATTAGACAGGTGGTGGTGCAAGCCTATTCTGCCAAGGGGAAGGATCCCTCTTTTCGTGTTACGCTTACTGTATTAGAGCTATTGGTGCTTTCTGGGCTTTTCAGCACCAGGCTTCTGTTGAACAAGTTTGTAAGGCCGCTACCTGGTCTTCTGTTCATACCTTTACTAAGTTTTACAAGGTTGATGTTTTAGCCTCAGCTGATGCTGCTTTTGGCCGAAAGGTGCTTCAGGCGGTAGTGAAATGAACTACATTCTGTTCCGCTCTGGGGATCCCGCCCTATTATGGACACTGCTTTTGGATGTTCCACATGTATATGTATAACTGGGACAGCCCAGACCGAACACAGGGAAAAATACAATTCTGTGAGTACTCACCTGTAGAATTGGTTTTGCCTGTGTTCGGTCCGGGATGTCCCACCCCGCCCTTGGTTCATTTCCTCTTTTGCCTTTTATGGTGATTATTGTCTTTTGTATTGGACCGTTGTCCTTACCTTGTTTTGGAGAGAGTACTTGCTGTAGCATGTTAGTTAACATGTTTTCTTGGCCTCCCGGCCTGTCTCATTTACCGCTTTTTGACATTCTGGGGAACTATATGGAGACAGATCCTTTTATAGGAGGCTGGGAGGAGTTACAGCTCTGGATCTTGCAGTAACTGGCGCCACCTGGTGGCAGAATACCCCACATGTATATGGATAACTGGGACAGCCCAGACCGAACACAGGCAAAACCAATTCTACAGTTGAGTACTCACAGAATTGTATTTTTTTTCATTTGAGTGGTCAATCCCCTTGTTTGCACTTTTTTATACTCCAGGGCTGGCCATTAGGTGGTTGGTCTTCTTTAAGTAATACTTTGGAATGAAGCATACATAAGAGCATTTAGAAAGTGACAGAGGAGCATTTGGGAAGCATTGCCCAAGTTTCAGGGGGTGTTTGGAAAGCTGAAAAGAATTAGAAAAGTGTCCGGAAATGTTAGCAAAGCATCAATGGGCGTTCAGAAAACATACAGGATTGTTTAAAATGCATAAAAGACTGTTAAAGGAGAACTATCAAGATAAAATGATAAAAATCCATATAAATGTGCTGGATGGCAGGAGGAGCAGTCATTTATACACCCGGTATCAAGAAATAACCAGCCTGGTGTTTTCCTTTTTTTTTTTTTTTTTAATGGAAAGAAGAGGACAGGCAAGAGGGGGGCAGGCTCTGTCCCCCCAATACACTCAAACCTGTCACCCCTGGACTATATTCCTACCAAGAGAAGAAACCACAAGCTTGGTGGGAGTTTTATTCAGTTCCAGTCTATAAGTGACCTTTTCTCTCATTAGCTGACATGTTTATATGGATTTTTTAATATTACATAATATCGTGATGCACCTCCTTTAAGGAATCATCATAAGGACTCAACAATAAGCAAGACGTTTGATAAGCACTTTGTAACATTTGTAATGTAAAGCACCAGGGGGTTCAGAAAGCATCAGAGGGTGATTTCAGTGACACTGTTCTTATTTGGTCAGCAGGAACAATGCAGATAAGAGAAACAGGCAGAGTATAGGCACCTGTTCTTGTAGGTAAGTCTCACAGTTCGGCTGGCATCACATTTCCCAGGAAGCTGCTCCTTAGATGCCTGCTCCCACTTTGAAATGATGTCACAGACCTGGTGGCAAGAAAGTGGGAAAACATTTCTTGAGTAAGTCCCATGGGCACAAATTTACAGTCAAAAAGCAGATAAGTGAGCAATATGAAAGTGTGATTGGATGCCGGTGGTCACGTGAGCCGGTGGCCAGGAAAGGAAATGTGTCCCAGCCAACGTGACTGCTGGCAGCCAATCGCAGGGCCCCATTTTGCCCAGGGGGATCGAGGTTCAGGTAAGGATTGCAAGGGTCTATGGAGCTCTAGCAATCTGGATGCCCCCCGAGGGACACTTGAAACTTTGTATTTGTTAGGGATGGAGTGGGCAGAGTTTCTGCCACTGGCAAATTAACTTAATTAAATGGAACCGCCAACGGCCAGTCGCGGCAATAAGCTTAGTCGGGGGGAGTGAGGAGAAAGGTAAAGAAATCTCAGGTTGAAATTGGCAAGACCAGCACTCTCTGGGTAAAAATGGGTGTTGCTCTGGTTTGAAGTGGGCAAAAACCCATTAAGTCCAAACCTTGGAGTCTAAAAGACTCCAGGGCCGGGTGATTCTACATGGCTGGAGGCACCGGGCGCTCCATTCATTCAATAGGTGATGCAAACTGTTCTGATTGGAGGAGAGCCTGCCCATGTGTCATGGGATAGCCGGGAGAGGTAAGAATACTCAGCTTTCTTGGGGGTATCACACACAGGAGTATCCTAAATTGTGATGCCCCGGTAAAGCTTTATGGTGGGTGGAGCCAAGAACCCACAAGTGAGTATTTCAAAAGTTGTGTTCCTGGGTGTTCTATTAAAAAAAATAGTATTTACCTTAATATTTCCCTGTAAACAGTGTTCAAAATCCTTTCCAGAAGGATCGTCTGAGAACAAAGCAAATCCAGACTGGGAGGGTTTCCTCATCCCGATGTCTTGGTTGAGTGTGCAGAGAAATTCCTCAACTGTTGTTGATGCATCGAATCCCACAACCTGCAAATCAGACGTTGATTTTACAATTGTCCTGCATCTTAGAAAATCTAATACAGGATATTTTAATCGATTCATTATAATAATATATTTATTCAAATGTAAATGTGTGATTTACACGTGTAAAGAGATACAGTAATAAAGCCCAAAATTGAGCTAGGCACCTCCCATCCCAGTGGTGAAGCCAGAAACGGTCCGTGTGCGCATGAGCGTCCGCTACCACAAAAAAATGACACTCAATATGGCCCTTGTATACTGCCCTATCTGCACTGGAAGCAAGCCCCCACTCAGTGGCAGACAGTGCCAAGAAATGTCACCTTCCCCTGGCCAGCCTATAACCAGCCTGCAAGGTTACAGCATAGCAGGGGGAGATCAAGAACATGGGTAGATATGGCCACTCCTCAATCTATGGTACTGATTCTTTAGTATTGTAGAGACACTTAGTATAGCAGGCGTGGCTATAGAGACCCACAGCCATGATGCTGAGGCTATAGCACTGTTGGCAGAACCTCAGCTGGGGTTTCTTGACCAGTGGGGTATAGTGCAGCCAGGTACAGGGAGAGGGGGGAGGAAACTAGGCAAAGACTAGGGTGGCGGGGACTGAATGGGGGTGTTAGAAGCAAAAACCTAGCTGGCCAAAAAGCACTGTCTTCCTCACTGATGTCATAGTGAACAGAGTGTATGTAGCTCCAGCAATACAGAGAGGGGATGTGTCAGGCATTGGCTCAACTCCCATCTAATCCCTCAGAAGCAACATGACTGCACATGGGCGGGAGTAAGACATACATATGGGTAAGTATAGAAGATCGGGATTAGGAGCTGATGTAGGGTTGAAAGGCAAGTACAATCATTTTTATTTTGCCACCACAAGATTGATTTTAGACAGAAATCTATAAGCTGATGTCCAGAGGCAGACCAGGGCCAATAATGAGCCAAGGATTTTACTGGTCCAAAGCCAGCCCATGAGCTTCTTAGCCTTGCCTTCAGGGTGCTTCATAGCTGGTTAGAGATTGCATTCCACAGCTGATGCTACAGTATTGCAGGGAGCGGGCATGGGTGGACATGGAATCTCTTACAGCAATGGTACTGAATGGTATTGTGGGAGCAGATAATGTGGCAGGAGTGGGTATGCCCCCTCACGCTGAGGCGATAGCATTGCAGGGGCAGAACATGGGCTGGGGGGCCTTAAGAGATAGGTGAGTTGAGAGAGTGGAGTGGGGTGTTAGAAGCATCATCACACTGGCTCTGAGTGAGCTGGGCTGTGTGCTACACCCAAAGCAGTTTGTCCCACAAAGAATTTTCCTGGGTCTCCCTTTGACCTGTCCACCCCTAACCATCTCTATCCCAAAAGAAGTGCAGGGCATATAGTGCCTATAAGGTTGCCAGCACTGATGCAGCATGGAAAGGTCAGAACAGGTCAGAGGTCAGTTACCTGGTAAGTGCCGTTCATGAAGTGCACCGGAATACTGAAGGGTAAGGAGTGGTGATACGGATTCCGCAGTAAAATTGAGAGAATTTCCATCCTAGAAGGTTTAGCTTCACGGTCTCCATTTTGCTGCGTTCTTTCCACACAACGCTGGCAGTAAATGGCGTATTTTCCGGCCTCAGTCCTGCAAAAAAAAGAAATAAAGTGAGCCTGGGAAACATCTTCACAGTGGTGATGGGCAGGGTCAAATTATAGGCAGGGCATGAGGGGCTCCACCACTAGATACAGCCATACGGCCTCCACCACTAGTACCAGAAATGTAGGTAATTTTTCTTGCAAAAGCAGCATTTACACAAGGCAGCAGGTGAAACTTACAATTTCCATTAGCAAGATGTCCCCTTTGAATGTTTATTTGAATAGGTGGGCTGGTGTGCGCACAGATCAGGGAATGAAGCTCTATGGGGCCACCACCTGTGTGCCAGCGACAGCACTGGATCTCGAGCGAGGTAAGGAGTTGTAAACCAGTGGAGCGAGACAGGTATGCAGGGGTTGTGTTATGACTATGTAAGCCCCCATAAGATTTTCTGCCCAGGGACCAACACCCCAATGTCCTGAATGACCAAGAATGGGCTTACCCGCCATTCTCGCACCTGCCTGGAATTCCTTGTCAAGGCATTTCGACAACAACAGTTCTCTGTGCTTTAAAGCGGGCCAAAACCCACTGAACTTGTAAATTACATTTGGCCAAATACCCTGCTGTCCCTTCTTAGGGTTTTGAACTAGAAATGGATATTTTCGCTTTTCAAAATGTCCTGGAACACTGATCTTGGGGCAGGCACCAGTCATTGTATAGTTGTGGCAATGACATCCTTGCCACACACAACAGAGGCAATGAATGGAGGAGGCGGAGCTTTACAGCTAAAACAGGCACCATTATCTAGGATTAGAGTGAAGCAGGAGCAGTGAAAATTGGCAAAAGATACTCTTCATAGGGGGAGCAATTCAGGGGATGCTAGTTAAAAATGTGGGTTTTGGTCCACTTTAGGTGCAGGGGATTTTAATGTGAAATGTACCACAGCAAATTTATCAGGTTATGAGGTCTAGGCTAGGTTTAACATCAAAGCAGACATGTCCTCCCTCCAGATTTCTGCTAAGCTGCTGTGCCAGAAGAGTTTTGTTACTGGATTATTATTTCCTGTTGTAAATCTATGGTTGCAGATTTTTTCCAGCTTGTGTGAGTCACAGGCAGAATATTACATATCAGTCTCTAAAAGATAGGGGGGGGTGTCTTTGTTCTGTCTGCCTTTTTTAGTTTCTACTTAAAAAAAAGACAATTCTGTGAGTACTCACCTGTAGAATTGCTTTTACGATGCATGGCACGGCCTGCTTCACAAAGTCATTACGTCTGGTATTCCGCCACCTTGTGGCGGAATACCAGATGTAATGACTTTGTGAAGCAGGCCGTGCCATGCATTGGGAAAAAGTTAATAGTCACATTTTGTCCCCCAGAGATGATCGCTCCCAGTCCAGCTCTCTAGATCCTATGTGTTCGCCAGATCCAAGTCCCGCGCCACCCAGACTGATCGTCAATTATATCCACCTTAACAACACCCTCCCGCTATCGGTCACAGTGACACTGGCCCTCCTGCTATCGGTCAGAGTGACACTGGCACCCCCCCCCCCATTTACTACAATGCAGGTAATTGTTTAAGCTTTTTTGTAAAGCAGAAGAATAAGAAAGCTATAGATACAGTAACTGGTATGTGCCACACAGCGTGCTGCAGGAGGGGCAGAGATGGACAGAAATAAAAGCTGAAGGTTTAACCACAGAAAAGAGGGCTAGATCTCAGTTTCAGCGACACGCCAGGATGAATCGCCAGCATGGGAGGTAAAAAATAATGCTTTGACTTTACACTTAGCCTGTGGAATCCTTTTAATTGATGGTATAACTTAATCTCCAATAATATTGTAATATCATTTGATATATTTTAAAATGCAAGGGTACCTTTAAAAAAAAGCAGACATCTAAGCAGTTTTATCACACCGTCTCTTGGGCCTGATGACTCCCCTACCCACAGGCATCCTAATTTGGTATGACTATCTACTACTATGTGCCTAGAAATAAGCAAAATTAAGCTTAATCCATTCTATGCTAGTAAAACAATGCCAAACCATTTCCTTTGCTTTGTGTTTCCTGATATTGGCCAGGCAAGTGTTCCCCCCCCAATGGCCAAAATCAGTTTTTTAACTGGGGCTTAGTTTATTGTAAATATACTTTGATTACAGTAGGACTTTAATGAGAACCAAAACTGCTAAATAATTTGGTGACAAAACAAAAATGCATATGATTAAGAGTGCTATAAGAAAAATGGTCCAATAAAAAAAAATCCAAATGATTGTGCTAGATAGCGAGAGGAGGGGTTAATTATACATCCTGCATAAATAAAAAAGCCACCAAGGTGGTTTCTTTTAATGGAAGGAAAAATAATCTGGGATAACAGGTTTTGAACATTGTATTATGCTCAACTCTAATGGTGTGATGGATGGAGGTCGTAAATGATAAATTAAACATATGATAAATTAAACATATGATGGTAAACATTCCCTCCTTCCACTTGTTCCACTCTATCTTATTTTTCTCTCTGCATTGTACGCTTAGTGGTTAATAAAGGCAGCCACTCTGTGCTTGACAATAATGCTTAGGATTATGAAGATAATAGAATATGCTGCTACTGTTAAACTACTGTTAAACTGTCCCCTGTTAAAACCAGCACGAAGGAGGGGATCCGCCTGACGGATAGCCGTCCTTGACAGTATTTCTACTGATCCCACCTCTGCTGGAATAGCAGTTTATTCCGAAGTGTGTAGATGCTTTTTCCCTGTCATTCAATGCTTTTGGGTAGATATTTAGACTTAAAGAGTTAATAATAATAGTAGCTTGCATGCATATGCCAGGACTTGTAAGTATACAGTGCGTCTCAAGCTGCACATTCTGCAGTGGCACCCGTTTGCCACACAAGCCCACGACAGATAGGTAGCACACATTGAAAATATTAACATTTTTTTACAGTGTGGTACCCACCAGGAACATTGGGGATGGGTGTTGGGCTGCCATACGGTAAAAAAATACAATTCCGTGAGTACTGAGTAGAATTGTTTTTACTATGCATGGCACGGCCTGCTTCAAGAAGTCCTTACGTATGGGATATTCCGCCACAAGGTGGCGCAGTGTACTGCAGAAGAGTTGTGGCTCCTCCCGGTACCATATAAAAACAGAATCACCAATGGACCTCCCCAGTGTTGACAAGCAGTTATACAAAAAGCTGGGAGATACTAAAAGTAAAAAGGTATAAAAGGGAAAAAACCCCAACTAACTTGGAACAATCACCATAAAGAGGCAACCAAGAATAACAATAACAAGGGTGGGGTGAAGCAGGCCATGCCATGCATAGTAAAAACAATTCTACAGGTGAGTACTCACAGAATTGTATTTTTCCTATTCCATGGCACAGCCTGTTTCAAGAAGTCCTTACGTATGGGACATCCAAAAGCAGTGTCCGTAAGGTAGGGTGGGATCCCCAAAAGGTAGCAGCAGGCAGTTCAAACCACCACCGCCTGAAGTACCTTGCGACCAAAGGCAGCATCAGCCGAGGCTTAACATCAACCTTGTAAAACTTGGAAAAGGTATGAACAGGAGACCAAGTCGCGGCCTTACAAACTTGTTCAACAGAAGCTTGGTGCTGAAAAGCCCAAGAAGCACCAATAGCACGAGTGGAATGAGCAGTAACCCGGAAAGGAGGAACCTTCCCTTTCGCAGAATAGGCCTGTACCATCGCCTGGCGAATCCACTTGCTGATAGTAGATTTAGCTGGAGGCAAACCCTTCCTAGGTCCCGCAGGGAGAACAAAAAGAGCATCAGATTTCTTGAAAGACTCAGTAGCAACCAAATAAAACTTCAGAGCCCTGACAACATCCAGAGAATGCAGGGTCCGTTCCTTGGAATTAGCAGGGTTAGGACACAAGGAAGGTAAGACAATGTCCTGATTGAGATGAAAAGCAGACACAACCTTGGGCAAGAAGTCTGGCTTAAGCCTAAACACCACCTTATCCTGATGCCGCTCAAAATAAGGAGGTTTAATGGAAAGCGCCGCCAGCTCAGAAACTCGCCTGACCGAAGTAATAGCCACCAAAAAGGCCACCTTAAGAGTCAGAATGGGCAAAGCAGCCCCACGGATAGGCTCAAAGGGAGGACCCTGCAGAGCAGACAACACCAGATTTAAGTCTCAAACCGGCAGCATGGGTTTACGTGGCGGACGCACATGAGTAACTCCCTGGAAGAAAGTCTTAACCAGTCGGTGATTGGCAAAGGATCTTGGAAAAAAATAGCCAGAGCTGACACCTGTCCCTTGAGTGTACTAAGTTGAAGGCCCGAATCCAAACCATGTTGTAAAAACTCCAGAATCCTGGGGATAGAAAACACCCGACAAGGAAGAGACTTGGACTCACACCAGGCAATGTAAGCATGCCAGACCCTGTAGTAGATAAAGGACGAGGACTTCTTCTGAGCCCGAATCATGGTATCAACAACAGAGGCCGGCAACCCCTTGTCCATCAAGATGGAGGTTTCAGCAGCCAAGCCGTTAAAGCCAGTGTTTGTAAATTGGGATGGTGCAGCTGTCCCTGAGTTAGAAGATCTGGATCCCTGGGCAAGACGTACCGATCTACTGCCAACTGTACGACGTCTGCGAACCACACCCTCCGTGGCCAACAGGGGGCCACCAGAATGGCTGGTACCCCCTTCTGGGCTATCTTGCACAGCACCCAGCCCAGCAGAGGAAAAGGAGGGAACGCATAAAGAAGCTGAAACTCTGTCTAAGCAATCGCAAGCATGTCGGTGGCAAAGGCCAGAGGATCCTGTGACAGAGAGACAAACCTTGGAAGCTTGTGATTGTGGCGGGATGCAAACAGGTCCACATCCGGCCGACCCCATCGGAGACACAGGGATCGAAATACCTTGTTACTGAGGGACCATTCCCCCAGCCGAGACATCCCCCTGTTCAGGGAGTCTGCCTCCTGGTTCTCCACCCCTGGAATGTAGATCGCCGAGATGCACGGTACATTCTCCTCCGCCCAAGACAGTAACAGTGACACTACCTTGAGGGCCAGCTTGCTCCCTCCCTGAAGATTGATGTAGTCAACCACCGTCTTATTGTCCAAGCGGATCTGAACAGCCCGACCCCGAAGGTGTGTGGTCAGCTGAGAGAGAACCAACCTGATCACCCGCAGTTCCAGGACATTGATGGGAGCATGGGCCTCCTGGGGGCCCACTGACCCTGGAACTTCAGAGACTTCCAAAAGCCCCCCCAACCGGTCAGACTGGCATCTGTGGTGACAGTCTCCCAGCACAGAAGCAGAAAGGTCCTGCCCACCAGAAGGTTCCTTGAGTCCAGCCACCAAGAGAGGGACTGGGCCAGGGGGGACAAGGCAAGTCCCTGATCCAGGGACGCAGGATCCCGATCCCAAACTGACAAGAGGTGCAACTGAAGAGGCCTCATGTGAAACTGAGCAAAAGGAACCGCCTCGAAGCAGGATACCATCAGGCCCACTAACTGCATCCCCTGCCAGATGGAGGGATGGGGACACAAGATCAGGGCCCCTGCCTGCTTCTGAAGGCCCTCCACTTTCTGCTGAGGCAGGAAAACCTTGACCTGAGAGGTATCCAGAGTCATTCCTAGAAAGGACCTCACTAAAGACGGAGACAGTGAAGACTTGGGATAGTTGATCACCCAGCCGAAGGACTCAAGAGTGGAGGTCACCACCTGAGTATCCTTCTCGGCCTGAGGAAGAGACTGTGCAGCAATCAGAATGTGGTCCAGGTAAGGAAGGATGCGAATGCCCTGGTTCCGCAGCCGAGCCATCACCCCCGCCAGCACCTTGGTGAACACCCGAGGCGCGGAGGTGATACCGAACAGTAAGGCCACAAACTGGTAATGCTGAGCCTCCAGAGCGAATCTCAGGAATCTCTGATGGCCTGGAAAGATTGGCACGTGAAAATAGGCATCCTTGATGTCCACAGTGGTCATGAAGTCGCCCGGCCGGAGGGTACTGACAGCCGAACGTAGCGTTTCCATGCGAAAGTGCTTGAACCTGACGAACTTGTTGAGACCTTTCAAGTCCAGGATGGGCCTCAGAGACCCGTCCTTTCTGGGGACTGTAAAAAGATTGGAGTAGTACCCCTGACCCTGTTCTTGGTAAGGCACCAGACATACGACTCCTGACTCTAACAGGCATTGCACTGCAAGGCGCAAAACCCCGAGCTGACAGAGGGCGGATGGGTGAGGGCGCCTCCTAATGCCTGAGGGGCCTTGGCAGCGGGTTTGGGCTTGGACCCCCAAGAGAGACCGGGGCAGCCTCGGGACCTGCCACGGCCCCAAGAATCTCTGCGGCTACCCAAGAAGAGGGAGCCACAACCTCCTCTAGAGGTACGAAAGGAGGAGGAGGAAAAGGAGGGCCCCCGAAAGGGCAGAGACTGCTTCCTATGCTGAGGTAGCCTACCATCCTTGGCTAGGACATCCAGACGCTCACCAAAGAGCCGCAACCCCGCAAAGGGGAGCCCAGTGAGAGCCTTCTTAGCTGCAGTGTCAGCTGCCCACTGACGCAACCAAACAGAGCGGCGCATAGCCACCAAGAGAGAGCCGAGGCCCTACCACCCAGCCGGACGGCATCATCCATGGCAGTAAGCACAAAGGCAACAAAATCAGAGCAAAGCAAGAGGGCCCTATAATCCTCCCTCCTCCTACCAGCCATAGCGCCATTGGCGAGACGTTTGAGTTTCTTCTTAAGAGCAATGGCTGTGATGGCAGCTGCACAGACCGGACGCAGCCCTGCCCCCACAAAAGTAAAGGCATGGCAGGCCAACTGATCCATACGACGGTCCGCGCTGTCATGCAGTGTAGTAGTGTCAGGGGAAGGCATGACGAGGTGTTGGACAGCTCTAGGACGGGAGCGTCCACCTCAGGGGGGCACGGCCATCGCTTGACCAGGTCAGCAGAAAAAGGATACCTCCCATCCAAACCCTTGGGCACTGTGGGCAACCTATTAGGACACTCCCACTCCTTGAGGACCATATTAGAGAAGTGGCCCTGCTCAGGAAACTCCAGCCGCTGCTTATCAGGACGTAAGAGCTCACCCGGTTTCCTCTTAGCCACCTTAGGGGGGGGCGATGTGCAGGGTATCGAAAATGTCAGACAACAGTCTATCAGTGTCATCAGGTAGCCATGAGTCCTCCTCGGAAGCAGACCCAGGGTCACTGTCGTACCCCTCCTGCTGGTCCCCAGAGGAGTCAGAGTCCTGGAAAAGCTCTCCCTCCTCTAGTGAGTTACGGCCACCAAAAGCATCAAGTCCCTCATCCTCCTCAGCAAAAATGGGGGGCGTGGGATCAAGGTGCCACTTCTTGCCAGAGGCCTTACCCATCACAGGCCTGGCAAGCTGCCTTTAAATGCTGGCCACGCATAGTGCCAGATCAGATTGTGACCCCCTGCTAGTATCCCCTTCACTAAGGGCTAAATGCAGGCGCGGGGGAGTAGGAGATGCCCGAGGGAGCGCATAACTGGGAAGAGAGACGCTCAACCCAACCTGGTCCACAATAACACTTTTGGCGCACGGCACACAAACCGCGCCACCACCACTCAAAGGGGATGCCCCGCACATGACATACAGCCGGGATTGCCCCGAAGGACCCCCAAGCACGCTATCCCCAGAAGCCTCCATATGGTGATTATCACAGTCACAATAGGCCAGCACAGGGTAAGGGCTAATGAAAGCCACCCGGGATGCCCCCCAAGGGATGCCCCCAGAAGCCAGGAGAGGGGGGGAGGAGCAGGACCGGGAGAAACCACAACACACAGTTATCCCGCCTGAAAGACATAAGCAGACATCACATAAGCATCCCGCAGCACATGCCCCAAGTAAAAACAACCCCCAAAGGGGACTCACGGACCAAGGAGGCCGGACGTGCAGCACACAGCCGAAGATCGCCAATCCGCCAGGCCACAGAAGTAAAAGACACCAAATCAATCACCGCCGCAGCCCACGGAGAAGAGGGGCCCCGGACACGCAGCAGCCTTAAAATGGCGCCAGAACAAGGAAAAAAGGGAGAGGCAAAAAACACAAGGTGAACAAAGAGGCACACCAGTCCCCCAAACATCACTCACCCCCTCAATAGCGAAGGCAGGATCTCCACATCCCTCAGTAGGCTCACCATAAAGCCTATGGCCGACTACCCTTTGAGTTACAGGGTCTGCGGCTTGGAGCAGCGCTCCACGAGCACCTGACCCAAAGTGCTTCTCTACTCTCACCCGATCCGTCAGCCGAGGCTGGGAGGCACAGAGGGTCTGGAAACGGGTGGAAATAGACCTGCAGGGCCGCAGGCTTGGTTGCTCCGTTCACCTGCGCAATATAGAGAGCCATCTTCTATCTTCGCAGTATCACTGCAGAGGAAACACTGGGGAGGTCTATTGGTGATCCTGTTTTTATGTGGTACCGGGAGGAGCCACAACTTTTCTGCATGACACTGCGCCACCTTGTGGCGGAATATCCCATACGTAAGGACTTCTTGAAGCAGGCCGTGCCATGCAATAAGAAAAAAAAGGTGGTCATGTATAAATATAATCTGGGGGCTGGGCTGCAGAGCAAGGGTAAGATCTCAGCTTCAGCAACTTTATGCAACAACACACCAGGATGAATTAGCTGCATGGCTTACCTTGCTTTTATATTACACTTAGCCTGGAAATCCCTTTGATATGCTTTACTTGGACATACCTGATATCAGCATTCTTCTTCAGGAACATTTTCAGGAGCCAGATGTATGGGTGCTGTGGGAGAAAGAGGCCGACACACAGTGCCAGCAGCTGCCAACCCTGAAAGACAGAAAAGGAACCCATTTTAAAAAAGGTCCAAGCGAATGTACCAATCTCAGGGGTGCAAAGCTTGCAGTGGTGTATCCTAACTCACAGGTGCTATGTCCTAACACAGATGTGCAATATTCAAACTCACAGCTTTTATTACCCCATACCAGTTACAGCCGTGTCGTGATTTGGGGATGCCCCATGTTGTTAAAGTAAGGAACAGGTATAATATCTCACCACTTTCCTGGCTCCAGGGTTGTCATATTCAGCACATTTATGCACAGAAAAGCACCATCTTGCGCAGCACTCGACCCAGGAGTGGAAACGGAGGAAATGCATAAAGAAGCCTGAACTCCGTCCACGGAATTGCCAGAGCGTCTGTGGCGAAGGCCAGAGGATCTCTTGACAGGGAGCTGAACCTTGGAAGCTTGTGATTGTGTCTGGACGCAAACGGGTCCACGACCGGCTGACCCCAGCGGAGACACAGAGCGTGAAAGATCTTGTTGCTAAGAGACCATTCCCCCAGACGAGACATCCCCCTGTTCAGGGAGTCTGCCTCCTGGTTTTCTACCCTGAGGATGTAAAGCGCCGAGATGCAGGGAACATTCTCCTCCGCCCAAGTCAGAATCTGGGACACCTCCTGAAGGACTCGCTTGCTCCGAGTCCCGCCCTGGTGATTGATTGTCCGAGCGGACCTGAATCGCCCGACCCCTTAGATGAGGAGTCAATTGAAGAAGCACCAACCGAATCGCTCTCAGCTCCAGGAGATTGATGGGTAAGTGGGCCTCCTGTGGCCCCCACTGACCCTGGAAAGTCAGCGTTTGCCAAAAACCTCCCCAGCCGGTCAGATTGGCGTCCGTGGTAACTATCTCCCACCAGGGAGTCAGAAAGGACTTGCCAACCAACAGATTTCTGGAGTCCAACCACCACAAGAGGGACTGTCTGACCATGGGGGACAGTGAAAAATCCTGATCTAGGGACTCCTGCGTCCGGTCCCAACCGGTCAACAGATTCAATTGAAGAAGTCTCATGTGGAACTGGGCGAAGGGCACTGCCTCGAAGCAGGACACCATGAGGCCCACCAGTTTCATCCCCAGACGAATAGATGGCCGCTGACAAGCCAGTAGGGCCTGCACCTGCGCCTGGAGGCCCTCCACCTTCTGCTGGGGCAGGAATACCTTGACCTGAGAGGTGTCCAATGTCATGCCCAGGAAGGACCATTGAGGGAGTGATAGAAGACCTGGGGTAATTGATTACCCATCCGAAATCCTCAAGAGTGAATAACACCGCCCGGGTGTCGCTCTCGGCATGCTGAAGGGACTGAGCCGCAATCAGCAAATCGTCCAGATAAGGAAGAACACGAATGCCCTGGTTCCTAAGAATAGCCATGATGCCCGCCGGCACCTTGGTGAACACACGGGGAGCTGAGTCTATCCCGAACGGCAGTGCCACAAACTGGTAATGCTGATCCTCCAGCGCAAACCTCAGGAACTTCTGATGCCCCTGAAAAATCGGAATGTGCAGATAAGCATCCTTGATGTCCACCGTGGTCATGAAGTCGCCGGGCCGAAGCGAGCTCACCGCGGACCGTAAGGTCTCCATGCGGAAATGTCTGACTCTGACAAACCTGTTGAGACCCTTCAGATCCAGGATAGGTCGCAGCGTTCCGTCCTTCTTGGGCACTGTGAACAGATTGGTGTAGAAACCTCGACCCCGTTCCTGGCGAGGCACGGGGCACCTGATAGTAGAAGGCTCTGAATGGCGATCCTTAGGCCCTGCGCTATCAATGCATTTCGGGAGATCCGCGACCGAAGAAATTCTGAGGGCGGCCAAACTGCCAGCTCTATTTTGTACACGGAGGAAACCACCTCCTGGATCCACTGATCCGAGACGTGCTGTCTCCAGATGTGAGCAAATAGCAGAAGCCGTCCCCCCACCCGGATGGGTGAGGGCGCCCCCTCATGCCTGAGAGGGCTTGGCAGGGGGTTTGGATTTAGCTCCCCAGGAGGGATTGGGTCGGCCGCGAGACCTACCTTGACCCAGGAATCTCTGCGGCCACCTGAAAATGAAGAGCCTCTTCCTGCTTGAAAGGAGCGATAGGCAGAAGAACCCTGAAAGGGCCGCTCAGGCTTCCGTCGCTGAGGGAGTCTTCCATCCTTGGCCAGAAGGTCCAGATGCTCCCCGAATAACCTGAGCCCCAGGAAAGGAATACTAGTGAGCGACTTCTTGGCCGCAGCGTCAGCCAACCACTGCCGCAACCAGAGCGAGCGACGAATGAAGCCCTGGCGCCCAGCCGGACGCTATCGTCCATGGCCGAGACTACAAAAGCAATAAAATCCACACAGGCTTTGAGGTCTTGATACTCCTCCGCCCGCTTTCGAGATATGGCAAAATCAACAAGGCGCCTCACCTTCTTCCTGATGGCCAAAGAGACAATGGCCACGGCACAGACAGGGCGAAGCCCAGCATCTACAGAGGTAAACGCATGACAAGCCAGCTGATCCATGCGCCTGTCAGCTGGGTTGCGCAAGGAAGCAGTATCGGGTGACGGCATAATCGAAGTGTTGGATAACCCCGAAACAGGGGCATCCACATCGGGGGGATGGGACCAGAGGCGGATCAGCTCCTCAGGGAAGGGATACCACCTGTGCAGGCCCTTCCAGATGGAGGGGAAGGAGAAGAGGTGAGGGAACGAGGGAAGGTGAGTATGAACACAGCTGCCAGCAAAGTCTGAGGTAAAAAATAAGTACTGAGGTAAAAAGCACAACACATGACAATAAAGCTTGTGGGCACAGATAAGGGCATAACCCCGGGCAATATAGGTGGTTCCTCCCCCCCAGTAGGCTCACCATAGCTTATGGCCGGCTACCCTTTATGGAGGGTCTGCAACCCAGAGCCTAGCTCTGTGAACGCCCGACCCTGGCGTTCTCCCTACCTTCACCTGTTCCCATCAGCCAAGGCTGGGAGGCAAAACGGTCCACAGGAACAGAGGCAATAGGGCGACAGCGGCAGACAGGCTTACAAACGCCCCGCTCAACTGCCATGATCCAGAGAGAGTTTCCATACGATCTTCGCAGTAGCTACTGGAAGACAAATCTGGGGATTTCCATGGAAACGGCTCTATTTATAGCTTTGGATCTTGCAGTAACTGGCGTAACCTGGTGGCGGACTACCCACACGTATATGGATAACTGGGACAGTCCGGACCGAACACAGGTAAAAACTCACCTTCCCCGCTCCAATGGCGCATGCTCTTGTCTGATAGCCGTCTGAAATGACTACGTGATTCGGCAGATGGTTCTCATTGTTTATGCGCATCCTGAATTTAAGGCATCTGTCATTGGACGTGATCCCATGCATGCGCCATTGGAATGTGGCGAGGTGAGTTTTTTATGGCTTCCCGAGGGGTTTTACACAGCGGGGCATCCCAAAGCAGGGCACAAAGCATAGCCTGAGAAAATCAAATTCCGGGGTTTTGTTCCACTTTAACACTGAAGACCCATAGACACAGCCCTGCAGGGCCTAATAATGACAGCATGGCTAGTGAGCGTGACTTACCTGGATAGGGCTTGGCTGGCTCTGAGGCTGTCTATGGCGGGTCTGTTTGATTAGTTGGCAGTAGATCTCATTCTGCAGCTCAGGGTGGGTCAGGCAAACCTGCAGAGCGCTCTGAGCGAGGGACACGTGATAGTCTATGGCAGGCGAGTCAATGGCTGCGTTCAGAAACAGCTGACAAGTCTGTACAGAGAGGTGACAATTCATGAGACAATTACAGGAGTCCAAGTAAAGATAGACATTTGCATCTTTTAATACATGGCCACCTATAGTGGAAGTGTGTGGTGCTATACATCCCATCCATTTACTATAAAAATTAATCCCCTTCTACCCAGCAGATCTTATTCATTAGGCAAACATTCGGACTTTACCTCTAGAGCTGGAACTGGCCAGCACTGCCCTCTGCCTTCCAGTTATGACAGTAGGGGGCAGTATGAAAATGGGGGTAAAAGACAGGGAAGTACCAAAATCATATAACACCTGTTTGGGGGCTGTAAACATATAATTAAAAAAACACGGTATAAATTGTTTGTGTATCACAATAAATATAAAGACAGTTAAAAAAAACATGTAAAAACAAACTCCAAGAATCCCTGCTGTGTATCCTCACAATGCGTACCCAACAATTACAAATAATAAATAAATAAAAATGAATTTATAAATAGCCAGCGCTAAGCTAAATGCTAAAAGCTAACTAGCTGAACCCTAAATCATCTGTGGATGAATTATACACATTAAATAACAAATAAACCATCACAATATATCTAGCGCAGGGGTTTCCAAACTTTTTTCCTCAAAGTACCACTTTCCATTTATAAATCTTACACCTGGGTTGTTCATGTGGGTTGTTAGTCGCCAAAAGATGTTGGCAAACCACTTGGAAGAAACACACAACAATGCACATAAATAGTTTCTGTCACCTTTAGGAGCAGTTTTGTACTTATGAAACAAATCAGGCTTAGGTAAGTTGAAATGCAGGTCAGTCTGCAGCCTTATTGAGTACTCCCCCGATAGAATCTCAAGAACCACTAATTGGGAACGCCTGATCTAGTGTAAACCAGTTGCATATTTTCTTATGATCATAGTCACCCTGAATGAAGTATACACATGGACAATTGTTGGTACCCTTCCTTCAAAGTAGACCAAAGTTCAGCCCTAATGCCGGCCCTCAAGTACAAAAGATTGGGGCATCCCCATTGTGTGAACCTCTCCAAATGACCCGCAAAACCCCTCACTTTTCCACCGATCCCTCGCGGCGTTCAGGGGCTGCTGCCGCCTTCCCCTACAGCAGTGCACGGTCCCGTGCCCAGCCATTCAGATAGGACGGGAGCACGCACTGCACAGGGGACACATGTATTCTGGTAGCTCATGAGCAAACTGCTCCAGTGGTCTCAGGTTTGAAAGGACAAATAAATGATAGATTATAGAAACAGTCACAGAAATTTTACACAATTGACCCTCATTATCGCAATAACATAGTTTTGCCATCAATGATGGACTGGGATCAGAGGTCATCCCTGAATTTTACTGGCCCTGGCAGCCCAAGATCAGAACGTGGCATCGCCACTGAGCCTGAGTGTGCTCCAAGACTCAGGCTATAGCATTGTAGGGAGCATGGTTAGATATGGGCAACCCGAAGGTATTAAGCCTTTGTATTGAAGGGGCAGATAATGCGGCAAGGGTGGACAGGGAGGGGATAGGTCATGTCTAAGGATTTGAGGGCCGAACATGGACTGGGTTTCTTGGCTCGTAAGCTAGAATGGGGTCAGGTACAGGGATGCAAGAAGCAGCAGATCAACTGTCCCCAAAGCAGTGCGACCTACTGGGAATTCTCCCGGGTGTACCCTATGGCCAGTCCGCTCATCTGCAATGACTACCTAGAGTGGATAAGCTGTGCTCTCCAGGTGCAGAAAAGACATTCAGTATTATCTGAACCATTATTTAATGTCCATGATAAATCACAGGATTACTCGGCGGGGAAAAAAGGACAGCCTTAGGGTTCTTTCAGTTTTCACAAACTCACCTTTAGTGCTCCAAAATATTCTTGTGCAACACCCCAACACCAATATGTGCTAAATCACGTACCAGATAATTCAATATGGCAAATGGTTCAAATAAGGTCCTCTTGAAGGACAAATTCTTAAATCATTTATATGCTTTGCATATCATCCTTATAAAGTCGCTCCAAAAATGTGTGGTATAATATCATGTGGAACCAAAATGAAACAGATACATAGTGTGATTCTATTTAAAACATAGGGCTAAACAGCACCGTAAAAATACTTGTGAATTTGCGTATCAAAAATAGAAATGCCAATCCTGTAATGAATTGAGGTGAGGTCATATGTTACTTCTTTACCCCAGATAAGA
The DNA here is from genome assembly GCA_027917425.1 of Gastrophryne carolinensis. NCBI lineage: Eukaryota > Metazoa > Chordata > Amphibia > Anura > Microhylidae > Gastrophryne > Gastrophryne carolinensis. Next base: position 442,306,642 of record CM051237.1, read on the forward strand.
ACCATAAGTGCTAAAAATGTCTGACCATGATGTTTCCGGAGCCTCAGACAGCACAGTGTTAGCACTATACAAACCAGGGCACCAAGGACACTGGAGGGTTTCCTGCTATCCCTGTGGGCCAGTCCGAGTCTGAACAACCCTTATATAAAGCCATCAATAACAGCCCAAATCTTGAGGGGTTGTTTCTCTTGCTATTTCTCATAGAAATATTGCTCATATTCTTTATTTTTTCAAAAACAGTATAAATTGTATGGAGAGATGGCAAGCAAGACAGTGGTGTAACTAAATGTGACGGGGCCCTGGTGTGAACATGAAATGAGGCCCTTTCACAGCTTATACAGTAAACTTTTTTCTGTCTTTTAACTCAATTGGATGCAGCTAGGCAACAGCAGAGAGGAATGCTGCTTCCCTTTCTCTAAATAATGCCAAGTGAGCCCAAATATGATATATAAAGAGGAGGAGCAACAATGATTGGGCCTCCCTGACCTTCTGGGCCTCAGTGTGCTCGCACCCCCTCAAGTTATGTCCCTGCCCCCACATAAGAGCTTGCCACAGATCAAGGTGCTCAGAGAAGACTGCTGCTGCTTCTAAAACTAAAACGGATGTTGCTCGACCTGAATCACTGTGAATATAAAATGGCTGATTCTACACTGTGAGAATTACCCACCGACCTGGACCCGCTGTGCAAATCAGCTATTTCTAGACTATAGGGCTGATTCGGCACTGTGAAAATCTTATATTCTCACTTTCTTTGTGAGAAAAGAAATCTTGATTTTTTTCCTTGGTTCAACTCAGAATCATTTTTACCTGTGCAAACCATTTCGATATTTGCACAGCAAAATGGTGCTGAATTGCACCGAGGAAAAATACAATTCTGTGTGTACTCACCTGTAGAATTGTTTTTACTATGCACGGCCTGTTTCATGTAGTCCTTACGTCTGGGTATTCCGCCACAAGGTGGCGCAGTGTACTGCAGAAGAATTGTGGCTCCTCCCGGCCCCATATAAAAACCGGAATCACCCATAGACCTCCAGTGTTGAAAAGCAGTTATACAAGAAGCTGGGAGGTAATAAAGGTATAAAAGGTAAAAAGAACCCTTACAACTAACTTTGGAACAAATCACCATACAAGAGCAACCAAAGATAACGATAACAAGGGTGGGATAAAACAGGCCGTGATGTGCATAGTAAAAACTATTCTACAGGTGAGTACTCACAGAATTGTATTTTTCCTAGTGCACAGCACGACCTGTTTCATGTAGTCCTTCTGGGACATCCAAAAGCAGTGTCCGTAAGGTAGGGTGGGATCCCCAAAGAGTAACAGCAGACAGTTCAAACCACTACTGCCTGAAGTACCTTGCGGCCAAAAGCAGCATCAGCTGAGGCCTTAACATCAACCTTGTAAAACTTGGAAAAGGTATGAACAGAAGACCAAGTAGCAGCCTTACAAACTTGTTCAACAGAAGCTTGGTGCTGAAAAGCCCAAGAGTGGAATGAGCAGTAATCCGGAAAGGAGGAACCTTCCCTTTAGCAGAATAGGCTTGTACCACCTCCTGACGTATCCACTTGCTAATAGTAGATTTAGCCAGAGGCAAACCCTTCCTAGGTCCCGCAGGAAGAACAAAAAGAGCATCAGATTTCCTGAAAGACTCAGTAGCAACCAAATAAAACTTTAATGCCCTGACAACATCCAGAGAATGAAGGGTCCGTTCCTTGGAATTAGCAGGGTTAGGACACAAGGAAGGTAAGACAATGTCCTGATTGAGATGAAAAGCAGACACAACCTTAGGCAAGAAATCCGGCTTAAGCCGAAACACCACCTTATCCTGATGCCGCTCAAAATAAGGAGGTTTAATGGAAAGCGCCGCCAGCTCAGAAACTCGCCTGACCGAAGTAATAGCCACCAAAAAGGCCACCTTAAGAGTCAGAATGGGCAACGCAGCCCCATGGATAGGCTCAAAGGGAGGACCCTGCAGAGCAGACAACACCAGATTCAAGTCCCAAACCGGTAGCATAGGTTTACGTGGCGGGCGCACATGAGTAACTCCCTGGAAGAAGGTCTTAACCAGCCGGTGATTGGCAAAGGATCTCTGAAAAAAAAATAGCCAGAGCTGACACATGTCCCTTGAGGTTACTAAGTTGAAGGCCCGAATCCAAACCATGTTGTAAAAATTCCAGAATCCTGGGGATAGAAAACACCCCACAAGGAAGAGACTTGGACTCACACCAGGCAATGTAAGCATGCCAAACCCTGTAGTAGATAAAAGACGAGGACTTCTTCCGAGCCCGAATCATAGTATCAACCACAGAGGCCGGTAACCCCTTGTCCATCAAGATGGAGGTTTCAGCAGCCAAGCCGTTAAAGCCAGCGTTTGTAAATTGGGATGGCGTAGCTGTCCCTGAGTGAGAAGATCTGGATCCTTGGGCAAGACGTACTGATCTACTGCCAACTGCACGACGTCTGCGAACCACACCCTCCTTGGCCAACAGGGGGCCACTAGAATGGCTGGTACCCACTCCTGGGCTATCTTGCGCAGCACCCTGCCCAGCAGAGGGAAGGGAGGGAACACATAGAGAAGCCGAAACTCTGTCCAAGGAATCGCTAGCACATCCGTGGCGAGGGCCAGAGGATCCTGCGACAGGGAGACAAATCTTGGAAGCTTGTGATTGTGGTGGGATGCAAACAGGTCCACATCCGGCTGACCCCAGCGGTGACACAGGAAGTGAAATACCTTGTTGCTGAGGGACCATTCCCCCATCCGAAACGTCCCCCTGCTCAGGGAGTCTGCCTCCTGGTTCTCCACCCCCGGAATGTAGACCGCCGAGATGCAAGGGACATTCTCTTCCACCAAAGACAGTATCAGGGACACTTCCTTGAGGGCTCGCTTGCTCTGAGTCCCCCTCTGATGATTGATGTAGGCAACCGCCGTCTGGTTGTCCGAGCAAATCTGAACAGCCCAACCCCGAAGGTGTGGGGTCAACTGGGAGAGAACCAACCTGATCGCCCGCAGTTCTAGAATGTTGATGGGTGCATGGGCCTCCTGGGGGCCCCACTGACCCTGAAGTTTCAAGGACTTCCAAACTCCCCCCAACCGGTCAGACTGGCATCTGTGGTGACAATCTCCCAGCACAGCGGCAGAAAGGTCCTGCCCACTAGAAGATTCCTCGAGTCCAGCCACCACGAGATGGGGCCTCATGTGAAACTGAGCAAAGGGAACCGCCTTGAAGCAGGACACCATCAGGCCCACTAACTGCATCCTCTGCAGAATGGAGGGATGAGGACACAAGAGCAGAGCCCGTGCCTGAGTCTGAAGGCCCTCCACTTTCTGCTGAGGGAGAAATACCTTGACCTGAGAGGTATCCAGAGTCATGCCCAGAAGGGACCTCACCAAAGACGGAGACAGTGAAGACTTGGGATAGTTGATCACCCAGCCGAAGGACTCGAGAGTAGAGGTCACCACCTGAGTATCCTTCTCGGCCCGATGAAGAGACTGAGCAGCAATTAGAATGTCGTCCAGGTAAGGGAGAATGCGAATGCCCTGGTTCCTCAGAAGTGCCATTACGGCCGCCAGCACCTTGGTGAACACCCAAGGCGCCGAGGTGATACCGAATGGTAAGGCCACAAACTGGTAGTGCTGATCCCCCAGAGCGAACCTGAGAAATCTCTGATGGCCTGGGAAGATTGGTAAGTGGAGATAGGCATCCTTGATGTCCACAGTGGTCATGAAGTGGCCCGGCCGAAGGGTACTGACAGCCGAGCGTAGCGTCTCCATGCGAAAGTGCTTGAACTGGACAAACCTGTTGAGACCCTTCAAGTCCAGGATGGGCCTCAGAGAACCGTCCTTTTTGGGAATCGTGAAAAGATTGGAGTAGTACCCCTGATCCTGTTAAGGTACCTGGCAGATGACTCCTGACTCTAACAGGCATTGAACTGCTAGGCACAAACCCTGAGCTGACAGAGGATTTTGAGACATCCGGGACCTGAGGAATCTTGGGGGCGGCCAGGGTGCAAACTCCACCTCCTGAATCCACTGGTCTGAGACGCGAATCCTCCAGACGTGAGCAAAGAGCCGAAGCCGTCCCTCCACCCGGACAGGTGAGGGCGCCTCCTCATGCCTGAGGGGCCTTGTGAGGGGGTTTTGGCTTAGATCCCCATGAGAGACCACGGGATCTGCCACGGCCCCAAGAATCTCTGCGGCTACCCGAGAAGAGGGAGCCACGACCTCCTCTGTAAGCACGAAAGGAGGGGAAGGAAACCTTGGGCTCCTGAAAGGGCCGAGGCTGCTTCCTACGCAGAGGTAACCTACCATCCTTGGTTAGAACATCCAGACACTCACCAAAGAGACAAAGCCCCGTGAAGGGAAGCCCGGTGAGGGACTTCTTAGCAGCAGTGTTAGCTGCCCACTGGCGCAACCAAACAGACCGGCGCATAGCCACCAAGAGGGCCGAAGCCCTACCGCCCAGCTGGATGGCATCATCCATGGCAGTCAGCACAAAAGCAACAAAATCAGAGCAAACCAAGAAGGCCCTATAATCCTCCCTCCTCCTACCAGCCATGGCACCATCTGCGAGACGCTTGAGCTTCTTCTTAAGGGCAATGGCCGTAATGGATGTGGCACAAACAGGACGTAGGCTTGCCCCTACAAAAGGTGAAAGCATGACAGGCCAGCTGATCCATACGGCCGTCCGCGCTGTCACAAAGAGTAGTAGTGTCAGGGGACGGCATGACCGAGGTGTTAAACAGCCTCAGAACAGGAGCGTCCACCTCAGGGGGACACGACTAGCGCTTGACCAGGTCAGCAGAAAAGGGATACCTTTTGTCCAAACCCTTGGGCACCGAGGGCAATCTGTTAGGACGTTCCCACTCCTTGAGCACCATACCGGAGAAATGACCCTGCTCCGGGAACTCCAAGCGTTGCTTGTCAGGGCGAAATAGCTCGCCCTGCTTCCTCTTTGCCACCTCAGGGGGGGGGGGCGATGTGCAAAGCCTCAAAAATTTCTAACAACAGTCTATCAGTGTCATCAGGGAGCCAGGTATCCTCATCAGAGGCTGACCCCGGGTCACTGTCGTACCCTTCCTGATGGTCCCCAAATGAGTCTGAATTCTCCTCTAGGGAGTCACGGCCGCCAAACACATGAAAGCCCTTATCCTCCTCAGCAAAGAGGGAAGGCGCGGTGTCAAGATGCCGCTTCTTGCCAGAGGCCTTGCCCATCGCAGGTCAGGCCAGCTGCCTTTCAATGCTGCCCACGCGTAGTGCCAGATCATATTGTGACCCCCTGCTAGTATCCCCCTCACTGGGGGCTAAATGCAGGCGCGGGGGAGTAGGAGATGCTGGAGGGAGCGCAGAACTGGGAAGAGAAGCTCGCATCCCAGCCTGGTCCGCAATAATACTTTGGGCGCACGGCACACAAACCACGCCACCACCACTCAAAGGGGATGCCCCGCACGTGACACACAGCTGGGATTGCCTCGAAGGACCCCCGAGCACGCTATCCCCAGAAGCCTCCATATGGTGATTATCACAGGCACAATAAACCAAAATAGGGTAAGGGCTAATAAAAAAGACACCCGGGATGCCCACAGAGAGGGCCGGGAGGGGAAAGGGGAGAGGTACAGGACCGGGAGAAACCACAATACACTGTTATCCCGCATGAAAGACATAATCAAAAATACACATAAGCATCCAGCAGAATATGCCCCAAGAAGAAAACACTCCCATAGGGGACTCACGGACCAAATGGCACAGCGCGCGCAGCACACACAGGCGATCGCAGAACAGCTGGAAGAACCGCGGATGAGATATCAGCCAAGCAGGTCACCGCCGCAGCCCACACTAAAATTGGGCTTCCGGACACAAGCACGCAGCCTGAGCAAAAATGGCGCCGAGATCGAGAACCTCGAGGGGCGGGCCGCGGAGGTATGACGCGATACGCGTCATCCCCCCGCGCCTCCCCCTGCGAAGAGCGCGAAAAAAACGCCCACGTGACCCAGCGCCGGCGCCATGACAGACCTTAGACAGACACCCAGTAATAGTGCTGCCCGCTACGGGTGTACTGCGCTCCGCGGCGGGCAGCGCTATTACTGGGTGTCTGTCTAATGCGAGAAAACACAAGTGCGGGACGTCACACCAACTCACCACCCGCCGCTACCACCCCCCGACAAAAAACCCGGCGGTGAGAGGGGGAGCAGAGGAGAGGGCAGGCAGCGGCGGGGGCCCACTAAAAAAGGGGGGCCGAGGGGAGGGAGGGGGGCAGGAGACAAAACCCCACAGGGAAGAAGACAAATGGGAAGACTGGCTAGGAACACAAGTCCCCAAGCACCACTCACCCCCTACACCATAGCAACAGCAGTGCTTCTTCATCCCGCAGTAGGCTCACCATAAAAGCCCATGGCCGGCTACCCTTTGTGGTACAGGGTCTGTGGCTTGGAGCAGCGCACCCCGAGCACCTGACCCTGGTGCTCCTCTACCATCACCCAAACCGACAGCCGAGGCTGGGAGGCAAATAGGGTCCATAAACGGGTGGCAATAGACTTGCAGGGCCGCAGGCTTGGTTGCCCCACTTTCCTGCAAAACATAGAGAGCCATCTTCTATCTTCGCAGTATTACTGCAGAGAAAACACTGCAGGTCTATGGGTGATTCCGGTTTTTATATGGGGCCGGGAGGAGCCACAATTCTTCTGCAGTACACTGCGCCACCTTGTGGTGGAATACCCAGACGTAAGGACTACATGAAACAGGCTGTGCTGTGCACTAGGAAAAAAAATCAAGATACTTTTTTTTCTCACAAAAAAAGGTGGGAAAATTCCCACAGTGCCAAATCATCCCTATAGTCTAGAAAGAGCTGATTTGCACAGCGGGTCCAGGTCAGAAGGAAATTGAGCATGAAGGCAGAGAACACAGCATGTCGGCCTGACGTCTTATATTATTATCGGATGGTAATGCCTATATTTTATATATGATATTAGGCTTCTTTTAAAGTGGACCAAAGCCCAGTGTGACGGGTGGAAACCCAGGGGGCGACACTACACATAGAAAACATTAGAGTCCTGACAGTGATATAAACGTTAAATAATCCTAGCTAAACCAGTTAAATGCATAACTAGGGGATCATTGCATCATGAATCAACATGATGGCAGTGTTGCCTAAGAAATGATCCTAACTAATATTAAATAATCTAGCTTTCCTCTTAATTTAGATAAATAGACACTTAGCCAGGTGGCATTGGCAACATTACCTGCCCTGCCATTGGTTGAGGCTCACAACATAGTTGAGAAGGCAACATTACAGAGGTGATATAGGGGAGAACCCAACCCTTTGGGGTGTTCTAAGTTCTGAGTACCAAGCTCATGAGGGGAAGTGGTAATGTAGTGGAGGAGCTGAGGAACAGCCATGGAAGAAGCCTATGGATAGTAACTGTTTGCTGTAACCAATGGATATTGCCTGTAACTGGATTATGCTGTTTGATGATGGAAGCCGTCAAATAAAGACCCTGTTGTTTGCACCAAGGAGTGTCATATCTGGAGACCAGCATCGACTGAATCAGTAAGTGCACCTCCCCCCCACACATGCCACACCAATCTGGGTCACCCTACCCTAGGTTCAAGAACCCCCTTCGCTCCCCAGACCAGCCCCTGGCCGTGGGCACGCGCCCGCTACACTAGGATTTTGTGTGAAACCGCCCGAACAAACTCACCTCTTCCCAATCCTACGACGCATGCGAGGCCACTCGTCCAATCAGCGTGCTCGGATCCACTTGAGCCCCTTTGTCCAGAAGCTTGTTTAATGCGTGTTTAATCCCCCGCCGGCCATTAACAAATGCATAGCGGCCGTGGCAAGAATGCGCCATTGGATTGGAAAAGAAGGTGAGTTTATGGGTGATGTGGGGGATTTCACACAGTGGGATATCCCGATGCTGGATGCCCCGGGGGGAGGGAATCAATCGGCCCGGGAATCTTATAGATTCCTTGGCTGATCTCCGGGGGTTTTGGTCCTGTTTAAACACGGATATGAATAATACAATTCTGTGACTACTCACCTTGTAGAATTGGTATTATAAGTATGAAGCACGTCCTGCTCCAGATAATGATTCATAACATCTGGGATATACCTCCACAAGAGGGCACTTTACTGCAGAGATGGCAAAAAGAGGCCCCTCCCGGTTCATATATACCTGGGACCTCCCACTAATTCCCCAGTATAGAAAAGCAGTAAGGGAACCAGGAGAAGCCAATAACAAATTCAACAACGTTAACAAGGAAAACAATCACCATATAGAGGATGCAAGAATAAAGCAATCAGGGTGGGATGGAGCAGGACGTGCTGCATACTTATAATACCAATTCTACAAGGTGAGTAATCACAGAATTGTATTATTCTAAGTATGCAGCAAGTCCTGCTCCAGATAATGATTCACAACATCTGGGACATCCAATAGCAGTGTCCATAAACGGGTGGGGATCCCAAAATGGCAACAATGCGCAGTTCAAACCACTGCCGCCTGCAGAACCTTAAGGCCAAAAACAGGATCCGCTGAGGCCCGAACATCAACCTTTTAAAACTTGGAAAAGTTATGAACAGAAGACCACGTAGCAGCCTTACAAACTTGTTCAACAGAAGCCTGGTGCTGGAAGGCCCAGGAAGCCCCAACAGCACGGGTAGAATGAGCAGTAACACGGAAAGGAGGATCCTTCCCCCTAGTAGAATAGGCCCTAACAATAGCCTGACAAATCCATTTGCTAATAGTAGACTTAGCAGGAGCCAAACCCTTCTTGGGAACCGAGGGAACCACGAACAAGGCGTCCGTCTTTCTGAAAGGCGCAGTAGCCACCAGGTAGTATTTCAAATTCCTGACAACATCCAGAGAATGCAAGGCCCTCTCCTTGGAATTACCAGGATTAGGGCACAAAGAAGAAAGCTCAATGTCCTGATTGAGATGGAAGGCAGAGACAACCTTAGGCAAGAAGTCTGGTTTAAAGCGGAAAACCACCTTGTCCTGGTATCTCTCAAAGTAGGGGGCCTGAATAGACAAAGCCGCCAACTCAGAAACACGCCGGACAGAGGTGATAGCCATCAAAAAGGCAACCTTCAGGGTAAGGATAGACAAGGCAGCCTCATGCACAGGTTCAAATGGAGGACCCTGAAGGACAGACAATACCAAATTCAAATCCCAGACCGGTAACATGGGTTTGCGGGGAGGGCGCACATGAGCGACCCCCTGGAAGAAGGTCTTGACCAGAGGATGTAGAGCGAATGACCTCTGGAAGAAAACGGCCAAGGTGGCCACGTGACCCTTCAAAGTGCTGAGCTGAAAACCCATATCCAAACCATGTTGAATGAACTCCAGGATCCTAGGAATGGAAAACACACGACAGGGAAAGGCCCTAGACTCACACCAGTCAATGTAGGTCCGCCAGGTGCTATAGTAGATAGTAGAGGAGGATTTCTTCCTAGCCCTGACAAGAGTATGAACAACCGAATCAGACAGTCCTTTCTCCTTTAGAAGAATTCCAGAATAAGGGGTAACCGGTATTTGTTATCCTAGTAGTGTGACCCTACCCTATTATTCCAATTGTTTGTTGGTACATGGTCAAGCCTAATAAACACTCGACTGGTTCCGGGTCTAGGCTACTCCCGGTTAAATTAATATGCTTTTGACCAAGACCACACTCTAAATATACCAAATCATTTTATTTATATACATCTGTGTTAAAAAATCACAAACATTAAAATTCTCATTTCATTTCATATGACACAATTCAGTGAATTGATGGAACCATCCTTTTTGGGTACTGTGAAGAGATTGGAATAATAACCTTGACCTCTCTCCCCCGGAGGGACTGGACAGATGACCCCCATATCCAATAGGTTCTGTACAGCCAGAAACAGACCCTGAGCTGCCAGGGGGTCTAGAGGAATCCGAGACCTGAGGAATCTTGGAGGGGGCCATGCAGCGAACTCTAGCTTGTAGCCGGAGGACACAACCTCCAGAATCCACCTGTCTGAGACCTGTTGCCCCCAGACATGAGCGAAGAGCCGCAGCCATCCTCCCACCCGTAAGGGTGAGGGCGCCCCTTCATGGTTGAGCGGGCTTGATGACAGATTTGGGCTTGGAGCTCCAGAAGTCTCCCCTGTGCCCCGCAAAGGATACCCCCCTCCCTGGCCTGGATCCACGAAAGGAGGGAGTAAAGGACCCTGAATCCCGAAAGGGCCGCGGCTGTCTTTTGCGTTGGGGCAACTTACCTCCCTTTGCAAAAAGGTCCAAACGGTCACCAAAAAGGCGCAGCCCCTTAAAGGGTAGCCCTGTGAGCGCCTTCTTAGCAGCATTGTCAGCTGCCCACTGGCACAGCCAGACCGAGCGGCGAATAGAAACAACCAGAGCCGAGGTCCTGCTACACATCCTAATGGTGTCATCTAAGGCAGAAAGAATATAAGCGATAAACATCTCACATTGTGATAAGGCTCTAAATTCGGCACTAGAAGAATCATCGGGAGAGCCTTCCAAAAGGCCCTTGACCAGAGTCCGAATGGCCACTGCAGTAATAGCAGAAGCACAGACCGGGCGCAGGGCCGATCCTGCACAGACAAAGGCATGGGAAGCCAGCTGGTCAATACGCTGGTCCTCACTATCCTTCAAGGTAGTGGAATCAGGGGAATGCACCACAGAAGTGTTGGACAACCCCAGCACGGGGGCATCCACTTCTGGGGGAATTGACCAACATTTGACCACATCCGAGGAGAAAGGATACCTCTTATCCCATCCCTTAGGGATACCAGGGAGCCGGCTAGCCCGCTCCCATTCCTTTAGAACCAGATTATTGAAATGTGCCTGTTCTGGAAATTCCAGACGTGGTTTTGCAGTACCGAACAATTCCCCCTGTTGCTTAGGCGCCGCAGCAGGAAGGGAAATGGAAAGTACTTCAAAGATTTAAGTCAAAAGTCTATGGGTGTCATCAGCCCAATGCTCTGAGCCGGAATCAGCGCCAAGGTAATGCTGATCATCAGAAAATTCTGAATCTGAGAACAATTCCCCTTCCTCAAGTGGGGTATAGTCAGATAAATCGAGAAATTCTTCAGACTCCATAGGAAAAGCTGATGCAGCAGGCGCCATGTGCTGTCTTTTAGCTGGGGCCTTACGGGCCGCAGAGCTAGCAATCAATCTCTCAATGTTGGCCAGCCTGGAGGACACGTCAGGCTGAGACTCCCCACTAGTATTGATCACACTGGGAGTCATAATCAAGCGAGGGGGTGTGGGAGAAGACATGGTGGGCGCAGACCCAGACACAGACAGCCCAGAGTGCCGCGCAGGGTACACAGACCCACACATCATCGCTCACAGGGGATGCCCCACACACCACACACAACCGGGCTTGTCCCGATGGGACCCTGAGCACAATATCCTGTGAAGCCTCCATATGGTGATTTTTGGTGGAACAACTGGCCAATAGGAATTACGCTGTACAGCTACCCGGGATGCCCCTTAAATGTCCGCTAGGATAGTGGGAGAATTTAATTGTTTAGGCCTCTAATAAAGTTAACTAGAACTAATAGAGGACACAGGACCGGGAGAAACCTCTAACCAGTTTTCCCGCCTGAAAGACATAAAGACAATACACCCAATCAGCTATACAGAAAAAAAAAGTATAATAAAGGCCCGCTGGGGCACTCACGGACCGCTGAAGAGCGCGCAATCGATCCAGCAGCAGAGGCAAGATGGCGCTGGAGGGGCTGGACGCATGAGGTGAAAACGCGGAGTGCACCCAGCGTTAAGCCACGCCCCCTCCAGGAAGCGCGGGGACAGGCTGAAAGTCAGCCACCCCGCAGCCAATCAGCTTACATCAGGCCCTGTAGTGACGTTGCTGCTGACCGCGGACGCCGCAGGGCGCGCAGGTCAGCGGCGGGAGATTCAAATATATGAAGGGGAAAGGAGCAGCACTGGTGAGAGTGCCAGCGCAAGCATGTAAAAGCACACAGCCACATCATTGCAAAGCGGTGTAAGGCAAAGCACTTAAACTCACAGGCACTCACGCGCCCCCCCGATGAACAGGATAGTGGGAGAAGGGGGAAGTAGGATGCCCATAAATACATTACATATGTAAAGTAGGGCAATAGCGGACGGGGCATCCAAATTCAGGTTCACCAAAAACCTGGACCGCCTACCCTTTGGTGGGGGATTTGTGATGGAGCAAGCTCCTAATGAAGCACCTCTAATAGGTGCTGCCTACCATCACCCGACCACGCAGCCAAGGCTGGGAAGCAGAATAAAGGGTGGAACGGGTGGGAATAGTACTACAGGGCCAGGGGCTGTGAAGCCCTTCTCCCTGCGAGAAGAGAAGCCATCATTTTGTCCTTCGCAGCCCACTGCAGAGAAGAAACTGGGGAATTAGTGGGAGGTCCCGGGTATATATGGACCGGGAGGGGCATCTTTTTGCCATCTCTGCAGTAAAGCGCCCTCTTGTGGAGGTATATCCCAGATGTTATGAATCATTATCTGGAGCAGGACGTGCTGCATACTTAGAATATGTTGTATTATTACAGCCATTACTTTTATACGTATGCCTTTGGCTCCCTCTTTTGGTCACTAGTGTGTACTGCCATTATAGGCTTCACTATGAAGTCACTGCTTTTGGATCCTATAAGGCAGGTGTCTGGCCTTTCCAGATGCTTTCCAACTTTCTTCAACTCTCTCCAGGCCCCATTCCCTCATATGAAAAAAACCTACTTGGCAATCATACGGCTTTATTAATGTGCCACGTCAACAAGGTTCAAGCTTTACAGATAACAAGCTTCTTTCCCAGCCCAGCAGATACATGAAGACAAATTAGAGCTGCAGTGGACGCTATAGGATGGCCAGGAATAAAAAACATTCCTCATAGAAGGAGCACAACATAATTAGGTTGAGGCTGGAGTTAAAGAAAACCCACACACAAAAAAAGGCTGAAATTAAAGAGGACCTTCACACAAAAAAATGAGGCTGGATTTAAAGTGGACCTCCCCTACACACAGAATAATGTGGCTGTAGTTAAAGTGGACCCCCCCTACACACAGAATAATGAGGCTGAAGTTAAAGTAGACCATGCACAAAATAATACAACTGGAGTAATTTAGGGGAACTACTGTTTATTATAGTTTATTGCAGTTATCCTTTTTGTCTCTTGGAGTAAATATGGCACCATACAGTGCAACGGTTTATGAACAAATATAGAGGTTAAGAAAATTAAAAGAATTAAAAATGACCAAAATGCTAACATAACATATAACATCAATCCAAGGTAATGTACTCTGCTAATGCCAACATACATTTTTACTAATACTTCTAAGTAGCTTTGAAATGTATACAATGTAACCATACTTGTATTTTCACCCGGTAGAAGCGGCATGGGCAGCGACGAGCACAGGTAGCGAGTTTGAGTCACTCATTACCTTCCTTCTCTCTATGGACCCTGGCTGCTGGCACTTGTACTGGTAGTATACATTTTTGTTACATAGTGGTTTCTATACTGGGCTCCATAGTGAGCATGATTTTCTGTTATTTGATTGTTACATTTATTTAGTTACACTGAACACTGTGTGCACAGGATTATATATGTACTCTTAGGAATATTTCTTATGATACTCTTTTTTTGCACATCAATGTTTGTTGGTATTTTTTAGACATTGGTATGGTTTCCAATTTTTGGTATTTAATGATCATTTATGCACTATTCACTTTAGGGTTGTGTCTGATAATTTATACATTTTTCCCTGCACAGTGGGAGGTGTTTTTTTGGGCCGGCACAAATATACAGCTTATAATATATTCATTGTATCATTATTCATAAAGGTTATAAGGGCAGGGAGACTCTGGTTTTAAATTGTGCTCTGTGTTATGTTTTTTAATTGTCCTTTGTGTATTGATTGTTTTCTATGAATAAAGTTTTCTTCATTTATTATGTGGTGCTCCTCTTCCTTTGGGGGGGATTAAGAGTAACCTCTTTGCAACTTCGCAAAAAACTGGCGTGAAAGTGGATCTACACTACACACAAAATAATAAGGCTAAAGTAAACCCTTTATGCACCAAGCAGGTGAAATTCAACACTGATTTTCACCTGCTTGGCATTTCCCCTGCTTACACCCCCTCCCCCATAGAAAATGCTCACCTCTGTCCAGGATCCAGCAGCAGGTGTCTCCCCTTAACCCATGGGGGTCTGACTCACAAGGCCGCCGCAGGGAGGGGCCTTTTATAACGGCGAGTAATGTGACATCTGCTCACTCAGCTGGTATAGAAGGCTCCTCCCTCCAAATCTGATGACCGCCTCTAAGAGCGCCATGTAGCGTCACATGTATTAATCCAGGTGGCTCAGCGTATAGCAACGGCGCTCTAGGTTCCAGAGCGCCATGTCACTCTCTCCCATACATTTCGTATGGCTACAGCGCTCTGTGCTACAGCGCCCAGATTTAGAGCGCCGACGCTGTGTGTGTCTAGTGTTTTGTTAAATAGGGTGTGGAGCGCAGAGTGCTGGATTCACTGAGCTGGCGCTACCTCTCGCTCACTGCAATACTGTTGTTACAGCGCCCAACACACATTACATTCATCAATGCCAGCCAGGTTAATAGAACGATTGAGACGCTCTGTTACAGCGCCCGATACCCGTTTACAGCGTCTACTAGCGGTAGCTCTAAGCGCCGCTATACAGACGCTCATCTGGCAATACCTGGTGCTAGTAGTGAATCAGCCTCCACGGCTGTTATAGTGGGGGCTCAGGAGATCCCTCAGACAGCAATGACCTCCCAGCATGCTCGGCTGCAGTATGATACTGATTGGCTGTAGCTGTGTGGCTTGCTGCTGAGGTCTATGCTAGGTGTTTCGCTCCAATCACATAAGTGCCTCAGGGATTCTAGTTACATGTTAGAGACTCGCTGTAAAAAAGCGCAGCCTGAAACCCTGCCACAATCCTGCCCCGGACCTGACTATTCTGATATACTGCCAACATGATTCTAAGGCAGTTTCTACGTTTGGTGCGAACGATTGCGACCTAAAACTATTAGTTTACCTATACTAAGTTAGGAAGTTTATGTCACCTTCTATCCCCAGTCCAGTTCCCTGAAACAGCCTGTGTTTCTTTACTAAAGCTTTTTGCCAATATTCATAGCAACGCTAAGAGGAAGCAGTATAACATCAAATGGCAGCCATATGCTAATAGATACAGTTACAAGCTAAACTGGGGTTTCAGATTTATTGCAGTTAATATAACTGATAAGGCTGACCCCCCAAGGTTGAGCTGTGTTTAACTGAATGTATCATCACTGAAAAGCACCTGGGAGCGGGGCTGGAAGCAATATGGCCGACTGCATACAGGTCATGTTGTTATGAATATTTGGCATACGCTTTATTACAAAAAGAAATACAGACTGCGCCACTGGGCTGGGGATAGAAGGTGAAACCATAAACTTCCTATCTGGGTATAGGATCATTTTAAAGCAATACTGGCCAAGGGGATATGTTCATTTAATAGCCAAACAAAATGGTACTTACCCTTTGTCCCCCGCAGCTCATTGGTGCTAGTCCAGTCATCAACAATTCACCTGATTGCTGGATCCGAGCATTACAGCCTGCTCTTCCCACGCTGTCCAGGACCTAAACATCGGGATTGATGGCGAGTCAGGATCGCAACCCCACATCAGTCACAGGACCGCTGCCATGCTGTCACCATTCATTGCAATAGAGGGGATGTGCCCCCTTTCATTGTAGTGAATGGAGAGGAGGTGGCTGCGCCCATGTGACTGATGTCGTGAAACGCTGTGAATGGAGTTCAGGCCCAGGGCAATGTGGGAAGTGAGGGCTGCATTAGATCCAGTGATCAGGTGACTTACTGATTGCTGGACTAGCAATGATCAACTGCGGGGGACAAAAAGTAGTATTGAATTTACTTTAAAGAGGAACAGCACACAGGAATTTCAGTTTCGCGTGTGTTGTTCCTCCGTGCGGTTGCGTCCTGAATTGGGATGCACCGCTGTGTGTATTCCCCCAGGTCGCCTGATCAACTTACCTTCCAGTGACTCCCAAGGCGCAAGCTGCAGCTGAAAGCAAGAGCGTCGCGCTAGCCAATCAGTGCGCTTGCTGTCACTCGGCTCCCTTCGGTGCTGCTGACGGCTAAGAACCCGAGCCATGCCGAAGGGAGACAAGTGCGCCGCCAGCCACATCCTGGGGACGGCGCGTGCACGGCTACAGGTGAGCGAGGATGCAGCCGCAGCGCAGGGATGCCGCCGCAACGCAGAAACTTGGGAGAAGGTGAGTGGATCTGGGAACCTGGGGGATTCTACACTGTGGGGCATCCCAATTCAGGAAGTCCCAAGGACAGGACAGGACAGGAGCTTGGACGGCCCAGGAGTCTTCTAGACTCCAGGGCCTCCAAAGTTCCTCTTTAAAGTGGACCAACACCCAGGATTTTGACTATCCTGGGTTTTGGTCCACTTCGGCGGGGCACCCTGATCGGGGGTGTCCCGCTCTCTGAAACCCCCCAGAAACCCCAAAAAACTCACCTCTCCCTGCTCCCACGTGACCGCGCCGTCCAATCCCCGCCGACGTCCAAGCGGGTGACAGCGGCGTCCAAGACAGCGTGTCCGCCGCCGCCTCCCGCGCGTCACTCTCGGCGTGCGCGCGCCCGCGTCGGCCATTCACAGACGGGGCGGCGCGGGCGCGCGCATGTCTAGAGGGGCGCGCGGGAGGCGGCGGCGGCGGATCAGGTAAGGAGTTTGGGTTTTTTTGGGGGGGTTTCACCCCGTGGGACATCCCAATCTCGGATGTCCCGCGGTGAGTGAGGTGATCCGATCACCCCTGGGTGTTGGTCCACTTTAACCCTTTAAGAGCCCAGCTTTTGTCACCCTCTGTTGCCAGACCATGTTTCACTATTTTGCGCTACACATGTTCAACTGTGAATTTTGAAAGGATTTCCAGGGATTTCCCAGGAAAATTATATATTTTTTTTTTCAAGAGAGTCTGGGCTTCAACATGAAATCTCTTGTTTGGCCTTTTTTTAGTGTATTCTCAATACTTTTTGGTGAAATATGTGCAAAAAAAATTAAAAAAATCTATTTTTTGCAATTTGTAGTGCTTGTAATATAAGTTTGTCAATAAAATTTTATTGCGTGCGAAACCCTAATTTCTCCCAGTCACAGCGTTACCACATATGTATTGATAGACACCCTTTCCTGCCCAGGAGACTCCCCCAAACTGAAACAGAGCTTTAGGAGACTTTCAGATAAAATATAACTGCGCTATGCGCACCTTGCAGTTTTTCCAGTAAACAACCCTTTACATTTAAAATACCCCCTACAAACTATATATTATCTGGAAGTACACACCTCAAGCTTTCTAGGCGTACCAAGCTTGTTTATGTGGGCTTAGTTTTCTGGAAGTAATCCCTCAATGTATTCTTTGGTTGCACAAAGTTTCCCTAAAAAAGAATAAAAAGGAAGATTCAAGCCACATTTTCCTAAAAAAAACTATATGCAAACAAGAAAAAACAAGTAAAATCTCAAAAAGCAACATGCCCCGAACAGAACGATACCCAACATGCATAGGTACTGTCAAGGGAAGAGTTGGCAAACACCCCAAAGTAAAGCATGCGCATAACAGTAATTTTACTTGAAAATTTCAGCTCTGCAGACAAAATGCGCACCTTGCAATTTTTCAACCAAAACAACCCTTTACATTTGGAATATCCTCTATAAACCATATATTACCTGAAAGTACACATGTTAAGCTTTCTAAGAGTACCCAGCTTGTTGTAGTAGGCTCACCTTTCTGGAAGTAATCCCTCAAAGAATTCTTAGGTTGCACAGGGTTTCCCTAAAAAAATGAATAAAAAACGGAATAAATAACATGTTTTCCTAAAATATAAATATGCAAACAAGAAAAAACAAGCTAAATCTGAAAGAGCAAGGTCCTCCAAGCAGAACAATACCCAACATGCATAGGTGCTATTAACCCTTTTAATTGCTAACCTACTTGAAGTTTTGTCACCCTCTGTTGACGGGTAATTTTTCCCAATTCTGCGCCATGTTTAACCGTGATTTTTGCCGGAATTTCAGGAAAATTATAGATATATATTTTGCAGCAGAGTTTAGGCTTGAACATGAAATGTCTTGTTTGTAATTTTTCTACTGTTTTTTTTTTATATTTTTGTGTAAAAATAAATAAATAATTATTTTTTAGACAATTGTCTCCTTTATTTTAAATAAAACATTTAGGCTGAAAAATTGGGGGAACCCACCCTCCCCCAAAAGCAAGTACCGGGCTAAGAGTGAGTGGCACTACTCATAAGTATACAAAATTATGAAAAGTTTATTAATCTAAATGGTTAGACAGTTATGACATACTAACACAATTACATGAACACAATAGACATAACATACAAATATAAAAACACCAGGGGGCACCAGTGGTCTGCCAGAGTAATCAAATGACCCTAAAAATCCATCCTGAAACAAAGACACCTAATGATCTATCTTAAATATGTGCAAATCTACAATCAGTTGTGCAATTGTGCCATGTATCAACACTATTTACAAAAAGAATTATCAAAAATCACTCAAAAAAATTATTCACAGGAGGACTAACCAGGGTGTGCAGGGAAAATAGACAATTATTCAAAAGTATGATAATACAAAGAAAAAGTAACAGTGCATTTATACAGACCAACCAGGGTACCCCTGTAAGGATAAAACGCCATATAATAAAACATTTACTTTATTAGAGAAAAACATATTGCATGTGAAAGCCCAATTTCTCCCGATTACAACGGTACCACATATGTATCGGTAGCCCCCCCCCATTCTTGCCCAGGAGACCCCCCAAACTGAAAATAGCACTTTATAACATTTAGAAATAAAATACTACTGCTACCCACGCTATAAACATAAGGGGTTAATTTAAAAAAAAAATGACATAGGGTACCCCCTCCCGGGGGGGGGGGGGGGACCCCTTTTTTGTGGGGGAATTTTAACCCAGCATTACCAGCATTTTACCCAACATTACCAGCCCGGGACCAGCTATGGGGGCTTGTAGGAACAGAGTGGAGGGGCCAGCTTTTGTGGCCCCTCACCCTGCAGCCTACAAGCCACCATAGCCTATGTGGGCCCGGGCTCTTCTGCCCCCCCCTGGGCTTTGGGGAGGCAGGTAATTGGGGGTGCGGGGGTTAACGGCAAGTCACCTGCTAGCGGCAGGTGACTTGCCAGCCCCCAGCCTTGTGAACTGGTATAAGGGGTCTCATGGACCCCTTACCAGTTCACAAGGGGTTAAGTGTAAAAAAAAGACACTGACACATAAAAAAAAATATTGTATTATTTTTTTAAAACTTTTTAATACTTACCTCCCATCCATCCCTGTGTCCCACGCTGATCAATCTGGCTTCCTGCTCTCCTGCTGCAGCTGGAAGCCTTTTATAGCTGCTAGGCGACAGAACATAAGGGGTTAATTAAAAAAAAAATGACATAGGGTCCCCATTTTCTTTTGGAATTTTAAGGGTTAAAAACCCTTAAAAATCCAAAAAAAATTAAATGGGGTCCCCCTTACCCAGCATTACCAGCCCGGGATCAGCTATGGGGGCTTGTAGGCACAGAGTGGGGGGGCCAGCTTTTGTGGCCCCCCACCCTGCAGCCCGGGCTCTTCTGCCCCCCCCCTGGGCCCCTGGGGAGGCAGGTAATTGGGGGTGCCGGGGGTTAATGGCAAGTCACCCGCTGCGGCAAGCATCCCCCAGCCTTGTGAACTGGTATAAGGGGTCTCATGGACCCCTTACCAGTTCACAAGGGGTTAAATGTTACATAAAAAGACACAGACACATAAGAAAAAAAAATGATCTATTTTATTTTATTTTTTTTTACTTTACTCACCTCCGATCCTCTGTCCCCCGGAGATCTGCGATGACAGTCTGCTCGGGGAGGGGCGATCTCAGCCCTCTCCTCCTCCCCATCTGCTCTCCTCCAGGCACCCGAGCAGACTGATTCTCTGTGTCGGGTGCCGGCATTAAGAGGGCTGCTGGTGACATCAGGGGGGGGGGGGGCAATTTCTGCCCTCTCCTTGCCCCGGAAGAGGCTGGGGGGGGGGGGTGATCGGAGGCCCCCCCCAGTGAAGAGGACACCCGTCGGGAGACAGCGCAGCCTCAGGTAAGTAAATGTCATTTTTAATTTTTTTTTTTTTAAAGTTTGCAGCTGCTGCTGCCGAAGCGGGAGGGGGGGGGCTCTCCTGGAGCCATCCGACCCCCCACTGGGGATCGGATGGCACCAAATTAAAGAGGAGACACGGCCGGATCCAACGAGAGGTCAGGTGAGTATTCTTTATTTTTATTTTTTTAACTAGCAGGGGGGAAAGTCAGGCACGTAGATGCTACGTGCTTGGCACTTAAGTGGAGTGGAAGCGAGCACGTAGAATCTACGTGCTTGGCACTGAAAGGGTTAAAGCAAGGTTTCCTCACCTGTCATGCAGCTGATTCATCCTGGTGTGTTGCTGCATGAAGCTCTTAAAGCGGAGATCTCACCCTACTGTGTAGCCAAGCTCCTAGATTGTATTTATACATGACCACCTTTTTCAGCACTGAGAGGTGGACCTGTATCCAACCATCTTGCATCAAACTGTGTTGGGCAGACTGTTGCCTGTGTCGGCAGGTGAGATCTAACTTATTACGCTGTTTTACTGACATGTTACTTTAGACGACTGTATGTTGAGTAGAAACTGAATTAAAAGCAGACAGGGAGAGAGGCAGAAACACCCCTCACTTCAGAAAAGTGTAACATTCTGACATACTTCAGAGAAATGTGCAGCCACTGCTTTATACCAAGAGATGATAATGCAGCAACAAAACTCATAACAGCACAGCACAATGGCAGAAATCAGCTAACTGGGAGGTAAGACATCTCTGCTTTTATTTTACACTTGGTCTGGACAGTTAATAAGGTCACAAATAAAAGTAAGAGAAAGAAAAACCTTTTTTACCTTAAATAATTTGATGGCTTCTGTCTGTAAGGCTTCAGATGGCAGTGTGGTGAGGGGGGATGTTATGGCTTCTTTGCTGTGACATAGCGCTGGATGCCGCCAGATCTGTGTACCTGTAACAATAGATTTTACATAGTGAGTTTGTGGTCAATCTTGAGGGATCCAGACAGCGGGGCATCCCAAATCAGGAGGAACAAAACCCAGGATAGGGAAAATCTTGGGTTCTGTACCTCTTTAAAGTGGATTAAAACCCATGGCCCGAAAGTCCTGGAATTTATAAGATTCCAGGGCCACTTGATTCTCTCCCCCTGGGGCATTAAGATTCGGGATGCCCCGCTGTGTGAAACCACCCAGGTTACCCGGTAAACTCACCTTCTCCCCCTGCTCTGACGGCACATGCGTGAGCAGCGGCAATCTCTGCTATACATTTAACAGGGTGCACCCATGCCAGGCATTTGTGAATGGCTGACGCGGGCACGTTCCATTCTAGAGGGAGCTTACTTGACTATTTCTTAGACGAAGGGACGGGAGCGGATCAGTGGACGTGAGACAGCGCATGCGCCGTAGGACCGAGGAAAAGTGAATTACATTGTGCGACCTGGGGGGCTTTTACACAGCGGGGCATGCCCGAACGGGGTGCTAGTCAAAATCCTGGGTTTTGGTCCATTGTAAAAGAGCTCCATTGTGAAATACTCCAGTATTAACAATCTATATAAACATGCTAGATAGTGAGTGGACAGGTTACTTATAGGCCTCATGAGAACGATCCTACCAAGTTTGTATTCTTCTTTTACAAGAGGAAAGAAAACACAGGGGTGACAGGTTTATGAACATACAACTCCACTTTTACAGTAGAGAACTGCTCACCTACTACTGTCTCTCTATGGATGTGTAGCATTTAAAGGGAACAGCAGGCTCCCAATTTTGGATGCCCCACTGTGTGACATCCCCCAGATTGCCTACCATACAGGCCTCACCAGCGATTCCACGGCACATGCATGTATCCCCTGCTTCCCTCGGCTAGGTGCCAGGCATTTCTCTATGGGGGAGTGACCAGTGGCTTGCGCTCCATTCGGTTGTACTACTCCACACAATTGTAAGAGCAGCTAGTAAGGTTTGATGGAGTGCAAGCCACTGGTTAGTTGACGCCCCTCGAAGTGCGCAAATCGGGAAACCCCGCTAGGGATGAACAATACCTGGGATATTAAAAATCCCAGTTGTTGTTCCTCTTTAAAGTGGACTAAAACCTGGGATTTTGGTCCACTTTCCTGGGCCATCCCAATTTATGTGAACTGTAAACTTCCCCTAGATCGCCCTAAGAACGTACCTTACCACTGTTCCCATGGTGCATGTGCGGGCTCCTGTCACATCAGCACTGTATGCCATGCATATTAATGCTCACCATAAAGCCCTGTTTGTAAGAGAGCACTAGCATATAGTATCGCTACTACCTGAATTGCTGGTGCCAGGAGCGCACATAGCCACAGGGAGGAAGGGACTGAGGCTGTGGCCTAGGAGCCACTGAAAGGTGAGTGTATGGATTCACAGAGGGGTTCACAGGGCAGAGGAATCCTGAATCAGGATGCCCCAGGGATACTTTATAAGCCAGCCCTGGAGTCAAATACTAAAATATCTACCCAAAGCATTGCATGATGGGTAAAATAATTTACTATGGTAGGAATAGGCTGCTTTTCCAGCACAGGCTGACTCAGGAGATGGACAGATAGAGTTGAGCAGTTTCTCACTGTAACAGCAAAATGGTACAATCAAAAACCCATCACCCCTGATTCTGTTATGAATGAAGTTAACATGCTCCATGTTTTGGAGTATAAATAGACTAGGGTGTAGTATTGATTAAATGGCGGCTCCATTGCTTACAAGAATCTCCGTCCAGGTTCAACAGTTTACAGACCAGCTGCTCGAACTCTGTGCCCACGCTCGCCCCCATCACTCCGGACGCCATGGTGAGGTGATAGAGCCACGTGTCCTACAAGAATAATCAGCCAATGTTACACAATCAGCCAGTGTTACACATAACCCCATTTCTACATTTTATACATTCTATATAATAATAGAACATATATATTTCTTTGATTGCCAAAAAATGTAGGAACATTTTCACTGGTTAGGGAGAGACCCATGTTAGGTGGTATAGGTGAATAAGGAAATCAAAAATACCTCTATTTAAAAGTACAAGGCAGAGAGTAGGACAGAGTATGTCAAAATAGGTTAGGCAAAAAAATTAAAGCTACAGGGGAAACTGCAGCGAAACGGCAATATCCAGGTTTAATCCGAAACCCATCACTAATATCCACTTCTAACCACCAGGTGGAGTCAGAACACACACATACACACCTACTTTAAAGTGGACCAAAACCCAGGATTTTGACTTTCCTGGGAAGTAACTCACTATTTCCCTGGTCCTACGGCACATGCAAAGCCTCGTCCAATCGGCGTACTGGTGGCCGCATCCCCCACTACCCTCTAACAGGGAACGTGCCGGCAAATGCTTGGCGCGGGCATGCGTTCTGCTAAAGAGATAACGGGGATGCGGCCGCTGCACGCAACCTGGGGGGTTTCACACAGTGGGGCATCCCGATTCTGGTTGCCCCAGGGGAAGGGAATCTAGTGGCCCAGGAATTTTATAGATTCCAGGGCTCTTGAGGAATGGGTTTTGTCCATTTTAAAGTTAACCAATCACCAGGATTTTGACTATCCAGGTGATTGGTCATCTTACCTGAGGCACCCTGATTAAACACCCCAAATCACCCACAACACCAACCTTTCATGTGCAGGCTCTTGTCCAATCAGCGTTTTATTCCACGCATACTAATATGTTATTTTAGACAGAGTGACAGCACAGCAAGTGGGGACAGACGCAAACCTGGTTTCCTTTTGCTGTGCAGACCACCCCCATCCCCTGCCAGCTTATTGGAATAGCTGGGCACGGGAGCAGGTGCAACTGCAAGGATGCCGGGGATGCAGTCACGGTGAGGGACCGGCAGGAAGGTAAGCAATTGCAGGCGATCTGGGGAGGGGGCTCCCGTAGTACACCAGAGGCACATGTCCATGGGCACATGCCAGTGATTGGTCCACTTTGAAGGCACTTACACCTTTGTAATAACTAAACAGTGTTACTCAGGCCACTTTATAACCCAATATATATGTTAACTTTAGATTGGTCCTTGGTGGGTTTTTCCTGTATGGTCAATAAACCTTATTGCTGCACTCAATCAAAATAGAATCCCTTCTTTTCTCTGTTAGTTTAGTGCCAATGATTTAATAGTGGCCTTATCTCTTAATCATTTAATGATATAGCCTCAGCCCTGGAGGGCACATATTGAAGCACATTGGGGTGATTCAGTAGGGGTGTCCCAAGTTGGTCATGGGTAGAATCCCATGCTGAATTTTGCCTACACCCCCTAATGTCCCTGCTGATGTCACTTACCATGTTACCTACCAGCTGTGGCAGGGCCAGTGCAAGCACGGGGCAAACCTGGGCAATTGCCAGGGCCCCTGGCAACTCCATGGGCCCACTCAGGCTCACACTTGGACATGGTATTATTTTACAGTGGACCCAAACTACCAAATGCTGGGTGTTGTGTGCAGACCTGCTCGTGGCTGGCCTCAGTAACAGGGGATGATCAGCAACAATGGAGAAGGTGGCCTGGAATGGAGGTGGAAAGAACAAGGTGACAGCTGACAGCAAAGATGGAGTCCTTAGTGGTAGCGGAGCAAGAAGTAAGGGCTGAAGGGTGCTTGGTGGCAATAGAGAATGTAAAAAGGACTAGAGGACGATTGGTGGCTATAGGGAAGGCAAAAAGGACTAGAGGACGATTGGTGGCTATAGGGAAGGCAATAAGGACTGGAGGACGATTGGTGGCTATAGGGAAGGCAATAAGGACTGGAGGATGATTGGTGGCTATAGGGAAGGCAATAAGGACTGGAGGGTGATTGGTGGCTATAGAGAAGGCAATAAGGACTGGAGGGGATTGGTGGCTATAGGGAAGGCAATAAGGACTGGAGGGGATTGGTGGCTATAGGGAAGGCAAAAAGGACTGGAGGGTGATTGGTGGCTATAGGGAAGGCAATTAGGATGGGAGTATGACTGGAGGCTATAGGGAAGGCAATAAGGACTGGAGGGTGATCGGTGGCTATAGGGAAGGCAGTAAGGACTGGAGGGCGAAAAGCAGCAGAAGATGACCCATTTGTGGCAGTGGATCTGAAAGGTGACATCACTACTTTGGGGCCCACTAAGACTCTCTTGCCCAAGGGCCCCCACAAACCTAGAGCCGGCCCTGAGCTGTGGTGTCAGAATAATAACACATTATGTATATCTAGTAAAATTTCCCCTCCCAGTACCTTTTCGTGTTTGGATCCAATGAGAAGGTAAGTGGGGTCCAGCTCTTTGGGATGTATAACAATGGTGTGATGCGTTGACAGCAGGCTGCGCCCATTGGTTTCATAGTCTTCATCTGAATCACAGGACCGGTCGACTTCTTCTACTTTTGCTTCCCAGAGCTTGATTTGTCCCAGAGGAAACTGGATGGAATGATAAACAATATCCATAACCTTAATCATCCACATTCCAATAACCCTGATATGTAACATGAGGGACAGCGGCCCCATAGTGCTGCCTGGATCTCGCACACAGTGTCTGCTGTAGACTGCCAGCAACTTAAATTCACATCATGCATTGGGCCTACCAGGCCAGGCCTAAGCGCACCCTCTCCATTGCAGAGACTAGAGCAGGCATAGCTGCGTTACTATGACTGAAAGTGGAGGGGGCGCGAGTCTGACACAGAGGAAGGGATGGGGCCCAATAGCTCTGGACTGGATCGAGTGATTGGGTGAGTTTGCAAGCGAGTGAAAGGGATCAGCTGTGTTGTATAAAAGGTAAGTGTAGCTGCAGTGAGTGCACACATGCACGGAGCGGGGGGCTGCCCCAATCATGGCACTCAAGGAGCAGTTAGGTGCCTTGCTCAGGAGCATTTCAGTTGGGAGTCGAAACTGCAACCCTCCGCTCGCAAGACTGGTTCCATGACCACTAGGCCATTTTATAGTAAATTTACCAAACCAAGGCCCACGTGTCATTTTTACATTTATCTTTTCATCTCAATCTTGTTGCCCCCCTCCCCCACTTTACCATACTCACCTTTTCCTCCTGACTGCGAAAATAGTACAAGGTTTTTCCAACCAGCGTACACCAGACTCTCTTGGAGTATCCGTGTTTCACCTGAAAGATAGTGAAAAACAGCTCTCATCAATCTGATGACAAAAGTTCATTGTAGTATGAAAGAGCACAATGTTGTTCTAAGGGTTGATTCAGCACCATATTTTTTGAGTCACACGTTTTGGGCCTCGATTCAATAAACGTAGAAAAAAATTCTCATGGTAGTAAAAGATTCAATTCATGAGAAAAAAGCCTGAGAATGTCACTGTTGCTGAATCACCAGCCGGGCAAAACAATGAAAGTCAATGGTACTTTTTACTACTAAAGTAAAGTAGAGAACTTTTTACACTGTAGTAAAAAATGCCATTGACTTTCATTGTCTTTTTATCTGGTGATTCAGCAACAGTGAAATCCTCAGGCTTTTTCCCCATTAAGTGATTTTTTTTACTACCATGAGAATTTTTTTCTACCCTTATTGAATCGAGGCCTTGTTGTGTAAACCTTTTTCCTCATGTTATTTTTCTGTGGTGCAATTCAGCACCATATTTAGCTGTGCATTTTTTTAAAAACATTTGAACGGCTAAATAAGTTGCTGAATTGCACTGAGAGAACAACTCATGAGAAAAAGTGGTAAAAAAATGTGAGTAAAACGAAATACAATGCTGAATCAACTCTATAGTTTATAGTATAGTTCCGATTTTGATTTATTTTACCAGGCACTTACATTACATACACAGGAATTTGTTGTGGCAATAAGAACTGTGAATAGGTGATAAGACAGGTCAGTGGCCACAGCCCTGCTTCTACTGTGGAACTGGAGTACAGGAGGTGGGGATGTTGTGGGTGGTGACTAAACTTAGCACCCATGAGATCGAGATGAGTAAATGCAAAAACCAGGGAAATCTCTTAAAGTGGACCAAAACCCACTCTAGAATCTCTGATACTCCATGACAGGCATACTCGCTCCCTGTGTCAAACCCCCCAGGTCGACCGAAAAAACTCGCCTTCTTTCCCAAGGGTGCATGCGTGAGCAGTGGCCACATCCCCGCTATCCAGGCATTTGTGAATCCCTGTTAAAGGGTAGCGGGGATGCGGCCACCAGCGTGCTCGGATCCACGCGAAGGCACATGATTGGCTCCGAACGCACTGACTGGACGAGAGGCTGCGCATGCGCTGTAGAACCGAGGAAGGGTGAGTGAGATTGGGCGACCTGGGGGGTTACACGTAGCAGGGCATCCCCAATCGGGGTGCCAGGGGGCAAAGACCAAAACCAAGGATAGTCAAAATCCTAGGTTTTGGTCCAATTTAGTGCCAACTAAGGTTGCCACCTGGTCGGTATTTTTTTTTAATTTACTGGCAACTGGTCTGGTGGTGCTGGTATTTGTTTTCTTACTGGTAACTGTAATTACGGATATACTTTTCCCATCCTCAGTAACCAGTAAAAGAAGGAATACCGGCACCAACAGACCAGTGGCCAGTAAATAAAAAAAAATACCAGCCAGGTGGCAACCCTTGTTCATTTACATGAGTTTTTGTCCACTTTACCCAGGTTAAACTCCCCAAACCCAGGTTAGAACATAATTTTGTTCTCTCAAACTGAATACTGATCAACTGGGGCAAGATAGCTCTCCAACAGCAGCCAAAGGGCTTCCATGAGACAGAGGGCTCCCCACATTTTAATAATTAAATTCCATATTATCATACTTATATCATCTTTAACATGTTCCTGACCTTTGTGAGGAGTCCCTTCACTGTCGGCTTGACATCTGGTTGCGTGAAGAGCACACTGGCCGCCTGCACTCGAAGAACGTTTTGTAAAACTCGCACCCACTCATCCAAGATATTTGGAGAATCTGCACTCAGGTAATACGTTCGCTTCTCAGTCACCAGCTGGAAAGAAGAGGAAGGACATTAAATCTAATGATATTATTTATTAACAGACCCCCCCCCCCCCCCCCCACACACACACACACACACACACACACACAACTTCATTTTATATTATTCATTTTCTAATAGCATTTTTTTCCTATCAAGAAAATGGTTCTACCAAGATGATTCCCCCCTGAAGCCAACAGCCTTCAACATATCCAAAACTCAGCAAATGAACACTGCTCAATGCTGGAAAAACCCCTTTTTGGTGTTCTACCTTTTTGTTTTCCTCTTTTGGAATATAAAATAATAATTTGTGTTAGGACTGTGCCCCCAAACCTGTGATTTACTTATCTGTTTCCAAGTTTCTTATATTCCTGGGACTACAAGTCCTACAATTCTTCCAATGTAACAGGTGAACTCTTTTGAAAGCAGCCGAATTACCTCTCCAGCTGAGAACCCTACCAGGAACCCATTTGCTACTGAAGCACAAGACTGTAATCCTTCAAAACCTGTCACCTGTCACCCATGCCTTAGCCAATCAGATGATTAGCAATCTAGAGTGAGAAAGTCTATTATATGTACTCAAAACTACCACATTGGTGGCCATAGCTAAGATAAATACATTGTTGCTGTGGAAAACCATTTTATTTTTCACAAAGTTGCAAGCAAATAGAAAATGAAAAAAAAAATAACAGGAAAGTTTAGCACATTGAAGACATCATTTTGCCACACAATAATGGAAACCTTTTAAAAATGCTATCGAAAGTGGAATTACCCTTTAACATATGTGGCTATATGACCGTGATCATCATCTACAGCACCTCTACCTGTGAAGCTCCACTAGAAGAAGGATTTAAAGCCAACACAAACAAAGCTTCCAGAATGCCTGGTTCCAGAAAAAGGGAAGATATGTATCTCAATGATACACAATTTTCTTGAAAGAAAAGGGAGCTGTGTCTAGCACAGGGCTACCACGGCTTCTCCAGAAAGGCTCTGCTGGGATATATTGGGTTCTGCTGGCAGATATCCTAAAACCTTTTAGTTGTAATGTACAGCAGGAGATGGAGGTTGAAAAGATGCGTTTAGATGTTTTCCTCCTATTAAGTCAAAGTACCAATCTGTGCCTTGCGGAAAATTCAATCTAAATACATGTGTTGACCTGCTACTTTAAGTCCAGCTTCTTCTTGTGTTAAAATGTAACATTTATTCTTCTTACTTAAAATCAGGCTATCCAAACAATATAGAAACAAATTCCCAGGTGTATGGTATTAAGCAGAATCCAAATTCATATGTGTCCCACTGACGGGACCCTGTGACGCATTTCAGGCTTAAACGGGCTTAAACCCTTAAAGCCCGAAACGTGTTTAAGCCCAAAAAGCGTCACAGGGTCCCGTCAGTGGGAAATTTGTCTCTATATTGTTTGGATGGCTTGATTTTAAGTAAGAAGAATGAAAGTTATATTTTAACACCAGAAGAAGCTGGAAAGCTGGACAATTTACTGTTTTCCTGCACTTAAGGAGAAATCTCCAGGGGGGTGAGTTAGCTGGTTTATACTGTGTTTCTCAATTAACCTGCTACTTTAGTGATGTGGGATGCCCAGCTGTTTGAAACCCCCTGGAATTGCCTGTTTCTTACCTTCCTCCCCACTCTCATGGCACATTCACAGGTATTATGCATATATATGATCTTTTACTTCCATGCATGGCCTCACAATATGGATGTTACCTGCACCTGAGACATAAAGTTAAGTATTGCTTCCTTAATGCATTTCAGATGCATATAGTGGGTCTTTAAACAGGGATCTATAGTTAAAGTGGACTAAAACCCACCCTGATGTCTATGAGACTCCAGGGCAGGCTTACTCGCTCCCCCGGGGCCTCCTAGATTCAGGATGCCCCACTGTGTCAAGCCCCCCAGGTCGCCCGAAAACCCACCTTCTTTCCCGGTCCAGCGGTGCATGCATGAGCGGCAGACGCACCCCCGATATCTCCTTAGCAGGGTGCATACCTCCTCCAGGAAAGTGTGAATGGCCGGCACGGGCGTGCTCCCTGTTAAAGGATAGCGGGGATGTGGGCGCCAGCGTGCTCGGATCCGCACGCTTTAGCCAAGCTCTTGGGTGAAGGGGCCGGAGCGGATACGAGCGTGCTGACTGGACAAGAGGCTGCACATGCACTGTAGGACAGAGAAAGGGTGAGTAAGATCGGGCGACGTGGGGGGGGGGGTTCACACAGCCGGACATCCCTGATCTGAGTGCCTGTGGGGCAAAGACCAAAGGGTAGTCAAAAATACAATTCTGTGATTACTCACCTGTAGAATTATGAGTATACAGTATGTCCTGCTCCAAATCAATGATAACAATCACCATACAGGGGATCCAAGATAATGCAAAACCAAGGGTGGGTTGGAGCAGGACGTACTGTATACTCATAATACCAATTCTACAGGTGAGTAATCACAGAATTGTATTATTCTTAGTATACAGCACGTCCTGCTCCAAATAGATTACTTACAAGTGGGACATCCAATAACAGTGTCCATAAAGTAGGGTGGGATCCCCAAGAAAAAGTAACAACAGACAGTTTAAACCACTGCCACCTGCAGAACCTTTCGGCCAAAAGAAGCATCAGCTGAGGCCCTAACATCAACCTTGTAAAACTTTAAAAAAAAGGTATGAACAGAAGACCAAGTAGCGGCATTGCAAACTTGTTCAACAGAAGCCTGGTGCTGAAAAGCCCAAGAGGCACCAATAGCACGAGTGGAATGAGCAGTAAGGCGGAAGGGAGGATTCTTCCCCTTAGCAGAGTAGGCCTGAATCACAGCCTGACGAATCCATTTGCTGATAGTAGACTTGGCAGGAGCCAAACCCTTCCTAGGACCAGAAGGGACCACAAAAAGAGCATCAGTTTTCCTGAAAGGTGCAGTACCAGATAGTACTTCAAACACCTAACCACATCCAAGGAATGCAAAACCCTCTCCTTAGCATTGCTAGGATTAGGACACAAAGAAGGAAGAACAACATCCTGATTCAAATGAAAGGCAGACACTACCTTAGGCAGAAAGTCAGGTTTGAAACGAAACACCACCTTGTCCTGGTGCCTCTCATAGTAGGGGGGCTGAATGGAAAGCGCCGCCAACTCAGACACACGCCTGACAGAGGTACAACCAGAAATACAACCTTGAGCGTAAGAATGGCCAGGGCAGCATCCTGCACAGGTTCAAAGGGAGCACCCTGCAAGGCTGACAGAACCAAGTTCAAATCCCAAACAGGCACCATAGGCTTACGTGGAGGACGCACATGAGTGACCCCCTGGAAAAAAGTCCTGATCAGAGGGTGCTGAGCAAAGGACTTCTGGAAGAAAATAGCCAGGGTAGAGACCTGACCCTTCAGAGTCCCATCTCCAACCCATGCTGCAGGAACTCCAAAATCCTGGGAATAGAGAACACCCGACAGGGAAGAGACTTAGACTCACACCAGTCAATGTAGGCACGACAAACCCTGTAATAAATGGAAGAGGAAGACTTCTTCCTAGCCTTTATCAAAGTATCCACAACTGAGGAAGACAGCCCCTTCTCCATCAAGATGGAGGTTTCAGCAGCCAGGCCGTCAAAGCGAGAGTTTGTAAATTGGGATGGCGTAGTGAGCCCTGAGTGAGCAGATCTGGCACCAAGGGCAGAGTGTACTGATCTACTGCCAGCTGCACCACGTCTGCGAACCACACTCTTCTTGGCCACCTGGGGGCCACCAGAATTGCTGGCACCCCTTCCAGAGCAATCTTGCGCAGAACCCTGCCCAGCAGGGGAATTGGAGGGAAGACATACAGGAACTGAAAGTCCTGCCATGACATTGCTAGAGCATCCGAGGTCAAGGCCAGAGGATCCTGGGACAGTGAGACAAAAGCTGGGAGCTTGTGATTGTGATGGGACGCAAACAGATCCACATCTGGTTGGCCCAAACTGTGACACAGGGATTGAAACAGCCTGCTGCATAGGGACCATTCTCCCTGGCAAGAGGTCCCCCTGCTAGGCGATTTTCCACCCCCGGGATGTACACAGCTGATATGCAGGGGACATTGGCCTCCGCCCAAGTCAGGATCAGAGACGCTTCCTGGAGGGCCCCCTTGCTCCGGGTCCCTCCCTGATGATTGATGTAGGCAACTGCCGTCTGGTTGTCCGAGTGCACCTGAACAGGCAGGCCCTGAAGGTCAGTAGTCAAGTGAGCCAGAACTAACCTGATCGCAGTTCCAAGACATTGATAGGTGTGTGGGCCTCCTGAGGACCCCACCTCCCCTGGAACCGCAGGGATTCCAGAAACTCCCCCCAACCTGACAGACTGGCATCCGTGGTGACCGTCTCCCAGGGAGGGGTAAGAAAGGATCTGCCCCCCAACAGGTTCCTTGAGTCCATCTACCACAAGAGGGACCTCCTGACCCAAGGGGGGAGCACACAGACCCCGTCCAGGGACGCTGGGTCCTTGTCCCATACTGACAATAGGTGAAGTTGCAGAGGCCTCAAGTGGAACTGAGCATAAGGGACCGCTTTGAAGCATGCCACCATCGGGCCCACCAGCTACATCCCCTGCCTGATGGAGGGATGAGGACAAAATAGGAGGAACTGAGCCTGTGCAATCAGACTGTCCACCTTCTGTTGAGGAAGGAAAATCCTTGCCTGAACTGTATCCAGATTCATTCCTAGGAATGGAGTTACCAAGGAAGGGGACAGTGAGGACTTGGGGTGGTTGATCACCCATCCAAATGACTCCAGAGTGGACAACACCAGCTGAGTATCGAACTCTGCCTGATGTAGAGACTGGGAAGTGATGAGAATGTCATCCAGATAGGGAAGCACGTGGACGCTCTGATATCTGAGCAGAGACATCACGCTAGCCAGCACCTTGGTGAACACCCTGGGAGCTGAAGTAAGACCAAAGGGCAAGGCCACAAACTGGTAGTGTTGATGCATCAAAGCGAACCTGAGGAACCTTTGATGACTTGGGAATACAGGAATATGAAGGTAAGCATCTTTGATGTCCACATAAGTCATGAAATCCCCTTGGCGCAGGGAACTGATGGCAGAGCGCAGAGTTTCCATGCGAAATTGCCTGCCCATGACAAATTTGTTGAGGATCTTTAAGTCCAGGATGGGCCTGACTGAACCATCTTTTTTGGGTACTGTGAATAGGTTGGAATAAAAGCCCTTGCCTTTTTCTCTTAAGGGGACCTGGCAGATGACCCCCAGTTCCAGGAGGCCTTGCACTGCTTGCACTAGCTCCTGAGATGACACAGGGTCCTGAGGAATCCGGGATCTGATGAATCTTGGAGGGGGACAGGCAGAAAACTCTATCTTGTAACCGGAGGACACTACCTCCTGAATCCACCGGTCTGAGACATGAAGCCTCCAGACGTGATCAAAGTGCTGGATGGGTGAGGGCGCCCCATCATGCCTGAGGGGTCTTGGGGGATGATTTTGCTTTGTGACCCCAGAAGGGGCCAGGACGTCCACGTCCTCTGCCCCTACCCCAGAAATCTCCCCGGGTCCCAGGAAAGGAAACCCCCCTCCCCTGTCTGGCACCACGGTAAGGGGAGGAGAAGGAACCCTGACCCCGAAAGGGCCGAGATTGCCGCCTGCGCTGGGGTAACCTGCCTCCCTTAGCAAAAAGGTCCAGGCGGTCACCAAACAGGCACAGTCCTTTAAAGGGAAAACCAGTGAGGGCCTTCTTGGCAGCGTTGTCAGCAGCCCACTGGCGCAGCCAAACCAAACGGCGTATAGCCACCACAAGGGCAGATGTTCTGGCACACATTCTGATGGTGTCATCCAAGGCAGAGAGGACAAATTTACAAAAACGTCACAACTGGAGAGTGCATTGAACACCTCACAAGGCAAATCATCAGGGGCACTATCAAGTATATTTCTGATAAGGGTTCTAGTGGCCACAGCAGTAATGACAGAGGCAAAGACCGGGCGCAGCGCCGTTCCCGCACATGCAAAGGCGTGGGATGCCAGCTGGTCAATGCGCTGGCCCTCAGCATCCCGCAGGGTAGTAGAGTCAGGGGAATGCATGACAGAGGTGTTGGATAGCCCTAGGACCGGGGGCATCCACTTCGGGGGGGGGGGGGGATGACCAACATTTTACCACCTCAGCAGGAAAGGGATACTTCCTATCTCAACTTTTAGGAACCCCGGGAAGTTTACTGGGGCGCTCCCATTCCTTGAGCACAAGGTTATGGAAATGTGCCTGCTCTGGAAATTCCAAACGTAATTTTGCTGTATGGAAAAGCTCCCCCCTTTGCCTGGGAGCCGCAACAGGGAGAGAGATGGACAGGACCTCAAAAATCTGGGTCAATAATCTGTCAGTGTCATCCGGGGCCCAGGGGTCAGAGCCAGAATCGTCATGACCCCTTGGCCTCTCATCAGATGAGCCTGAGTCAGAAAAAAAGCTCCCCTTCATCAGACGGGGTATAGCCACAAAGATTCCAAAACTCCTCAGTTTCCATGGGGAAAATAGTGACATTAGGCGTTAAGTGCCGCTTTTTAGCAGGGGCCAAGGTATTAGCAATTAACTTCTCAACACTAGCCAGTCTAGAAGACACATCAGGCTGAGAATCCCCACTAGTATGCAACTCAGTAGGAGCGAGGTTTAAGCTTAGGGGAGTAGGCGAAGTGAAACGAGGTGCAGCCACTGGTAGGCCAGATTGCAATGCAAGCACCTGCTCAGCACAGGTTACACAGACCCGCGCCTTGTCAGCGTCAGCATGAGGCTGCCCACACGCTACACACAGCTGGTCTTGTCCCGAAGGAACCCCGGTCACATTATCCTGGGATGCCTCCATTTGGTGATTATAGCGGCACTATAGGTCGATAGGGATTAACGCTATACAGCAACCCCGGATGCCCCAATAACCCGCTAGGGAAGTGGGAGTATTACACAAGGCCTACTAGTTATATAACTAATAAAGGGCTGGGAGAAGCCAAAGGGTTCGCCCAGCCTGAAAGACATAAGAAGAAAACTGTAAGCACACAGTAATAAAAGGAAGAATATAAGGCCGCCGCCGAGGGCACTTACGGACCGCGGTAGGTAGAGGTCCGTTGCGCATGGGCCAACCAAGCAGGTTAAAGATGGCGTCGGTATACCTCGAGGGGCGGGCCGGTATCAGCAATGACGCGGAGCGTGCCATAGACGGGCCCCGCCTCCCCCCCCCCCCCGAAGAGCGCAAAGCCAGAACGTGACAAGCAGCCAATGACAGCGCACCAGCGCCAGATGTAATGCCGCCGCCAAGCGCGGAACATAGTGTGACATAAGAGGCGCGCACCGGCAGCAAATTTGAAAGACAGTAAAAGGAAAGCCAGCGTGGCGGCTGACACAAGTCATAAAAATAAATTATTAAGTGTAAAACACAGAATGCATAGCACACACACTTACACACCCCCCCCTTTTCCCCCGAAGGCTACAAGGAAAATGAGGGAGGACAGCGGCCACTTAAATAGGGCCCACCGATAGGCAGGGGCAAGGGGCAATAGTGCGGGAGGGGCATCCCAAAGAGACTCACCATAAGCCTGAACCGCCTACCCTTTGGTGGGGGATTGCGGTGGAGCAGCGCTCCTAAGCACCAACGGCGGTGCTGCCTACCATCAGCGCAGCCAAGGCTGGGAGGCATATTACTAATGGAACGGGTGGGAATAGTCCTACAGGGCCGCAGGCTAATAGCCCCGCTCACCTGCGAGTAAAGAGCCATTTCTCGTCCTTCGCAGTCCAGTCTGCAGAGAAATTCTGGGGATTTGTGGGAGGTCCCCGAGTATTTGAGCCTATTTTCGATGTCTCTGCAGTCCAGCGCCATCTGGCGGAGTAATACCCACTTGTAAGTAATCTATTTGGAGCAGGATGTACTGTATACTAAGAATATCCTGGGTTTTGGTCCACTTTAAGGACCAGCTACATGCGTCCAAAAGGCGTTAGAGGAAGGTCAGATAACTTCATGTCTCAGGTCCAGTGGCTAAATGACTTTAGCCAATGGAGGTTGCCATGCTATCATGCAGTGCTTGCTGCTTCTAATCTTTGGCAAATAAAGTGGAAATGTTTAAACTTTACAGGGATGTGCCAGCACCGTCCTTCCAGAGTATATTTGAGGGTAAATTTTACCTAGTTCTCTTTGTAAAACATGTTGCTATTCATCAGGTCTTACTTCTTAACAGGCAATAGTAAAACTATAATAATAAAAGACATAAACTGTGGAAATTTCAGACCAGAGAAATTAGGGACAATATTGTCACAAATAATTTTAGTTAAAGTGATACTGCAGGCAAAGGTCATTGTTTTAATTTGAAGCAGAAATTACTGAGATATCTGGGTTTTCCAGGTTCAGCCAATGACAGTCTCTTTTTCATCCTGTCACCCAATCAGCTCAGCAGAGTGGGACAGGATTGCTGGTCCCTCCCTCCTCCGCCTCCTCCTCCAGATTCATCACATTGCTGCCAGTGCAGAGCCCGCCCATTATGCTAATTATTATGCAGCATCACACAAACGTAGCCAGACGCAATGGTGTAACATTTGCCTTTGCCTGCAGAAGCACTTTAAAATATATACCTGCATACTGGGTGTGATAAGCAAAATTCATGCTGCTGTATATGTTTTCAATATATAAGGTGTCATGACAGTTAACAAAGATAGGCTAGACATGATGGGCACATTACCTGCACCGTCTGCTTCCCGTCACCTCTCACTATGTGACTGGAGGAATTTAATTCAATCTGACCCTGAGGCTTGCGGATGACATCACTCTACGGAGCAAACATCAATTCTTTAGACCACATTCATATTAAATAAATTACAAAAAATGACTGGTGATTTCTAGGTATACATCCAATACCACCATGCAAGATAGTAGAAGAGATCAGCTCTTGGAATATGTTCTGGTGATTCCAGGAGAGAACAGTAGCTTTTCACAATGTAGAATCAATTAGGCAGGATTAACCGACTAAGCTAAGAGTCTTGAAGCTTATTACACAGAGGAAATGGCTACTAAGAAGGCAACTTTCTGAGACAGCAAAGATAGCAGAAGACTTATGCGCTGTTGATACCAGAGGAGAAGAGTAGCAATGAGTGCAGCTCCCACACATAGACATGTCAAGCCCCACTTCAATAGAGTATGATGCCTATTTAACATTCTGTGACCCTACGCTTCCCTTATCTTTACATTATTTTCCAATTTTGCCAGCACACTTGCCTGGCTCTCTTGTAGCAGTGATGGCTGGAATTTAACAGTGAGAATGGCCAGGAGCTCTTTAGGAGGAAAGTCTCCTAAAGAGTGGGTCTCCATGCCAAAACAGTCACATACAAGTCTTTATGTAACACATCAGCCCTTCCTCAGAGTTAGGGCAGAAAGAGGGGTGTACCAGGGCTCCAGTCCCAGGGCCTCCACCACTTGGGGCACACCACCACTTCTTAACATGTGCAACAACTATCTACAGCCACTTACAGAGGGGGGGGGGTCCACCACACCTAATCTTTTCTTGCTTACAGTATGCAACATCTGACTCTACTTTTCCTCTCGATATACACCACAATTAAAAAGTTCAGAGTGTTCTATATTTGGATACCCACTGTTTTCACAAACTCCACTCATATGTCCTTTTACCACATCCCCACATTTATATATAACAATCCCCATATGCTGGCAATACACATGCCAATTGGCTTACCTCTTCGAATATATGGGTCGGTTATTTATAGCCCTCCTCCATCAGTCCCACATATTAACCCTGTTCCCAATACTTAACACATCCATCTAAGCTCCCAATAATGCTAAGCATAAATTACTATAGAAAAACAATAAAAAAAATTGTTGGGCCAAAGATTTCCCCCAAGAGTTGTACAATCAAACTCATTTGTCAATGTGCCCTCCTATATCACTCTCTGTGCAATCACCCATGTTTACCCCATTTAACTAACTTTACACATCAGTTCTATTTACCCCTCCCACTCTTCCCACAGCAGGTCAAGGGCCACATCAGATGGCTCTGAGGGCCACATGTGCCCCCCAGATCGCAGGTTGAGCAAATGTGCTGTATACCCTATTTTTCAACCCTCCTGCCTAGTGTATCTTGTAGTAGCACTGGTGGAGTTTGTACAGAAGGAGGCAGGGATGGAGTCAGAGGAAGAAAAAATGTCTTTGCCCAATGTAGACAGTAGCTTTCCATGATGATACAGCTACATACACTTTGCTCTACTCTCCTGCCTCTTACGTTTTACCCTGTGTCCTCTGCTATGTTAATAAGACTTCTTGCACTAAAGTCTTTGCCACTTACTGGAGATTTGTAGTAGAGCAGTTCTCCGCTTTTCAAAACAAACCATCTTCTCTTCCACGTTTTTAACTTTCCTCCCATTTTCAATAAATATCCAGATTTTTCTAGAAGCTCCTGAAATAATTATGCAAAGGGTCAAGACACCTAAAACCTTTTTTAAGGTAGAACAAATAACTTTTGACTTTTGTTTTAACCATGAGAGCACAGCTAATATCTTAGTAAATGTACCCAGATGTGTAATTTCTGCACAACAAAAGCAAGTAAAAATCTTAAAATAGTAAAATCATCCATTACAGTGAATACAAAATCTAGCCTTGACTTCCAATGCAATCCTGTGAGGGACATTTTTTTCTACTGGCTCCAACCCCAAAGATATTTCTCTTTCCACCCAGAGACAGAAAAACTGGAATTACTTAATTCATTAATGTATTCTGCATGTTGGCTGATTTGGAACTGCCGACACACATGCAATGCAGAGCCCAGAATGAATGCAGACAAGATAGATTGATAACAGCAAACAGATGAGTCTGCGGGTCAGATTAGTACACTGTCATTTTTTTCAGATTTTTTCTTTGTCAACCTTTTCAGAATAAGGTATCTGAATCACTTTATTATTTGCAAATATATTACATACATATAAGGAATGCTCTGATGCAGGATGGAAAAATACCTCATAAGGGAGAAGAATGTATAAATGTTAGTAAGATAGTGGAATACAGTGTAAAATATGAAACAGTTGCCACAATCCTTAGGTTATAAGGTATAAATGGGGAAACAAAATACATGCCCAGGCAACCATCCTAGCAACTATTTGGAACTATTTCCCAATAAATATTGATCTTAAAGCAGATGAAAACCCATTTATGCGTCCACTGCTACTCTTTTGGGCCCCCCACACCCAAGAAGCCGTGCGCTGCTGTTGGCTCGGCGGTGGCCCAGTTTTCAAAGCAAAACTGGCTTTTCCAGCTCAAAAGTGCTGCTGTGAGGTGCAGCTGGCTATCTGCATCCCTGGCACACGCCATTACTCACGCACCCAGCCATTCAGAAAGGCTGGGAGCGTGAGTGCGCATGGCAGCAGAGAAGCCGGGGATGCAGTCACCGGAGGAGATCGCGTTGCGTGACCCCGGGGTTACACATAGTGGGGCATTCGTTGTGGCAGATAAAGGACAGAAAGATTTTTTCATCTCCTCCTAAGTGACCAGATAGAATGTAAGGCGATATCTCCTCAAGGTCTAAGACAACAACAAGACATTATCTTCAATCAATCAAAAACCCAAAATGTTGGACTTTAAAAAGTACATTCTTACAAAATACAATACTTGAATAAAATAGTTGCCAAAGTCTTCTAAGACACAATACAACGACTTGTACAAAGCCTGCAAATAATGTAACAATATCCTTTCTAATCAGTATCAGGTTTATGTGGGCTCCTTGGCAAGCTAGTATGCGTGCAAGCAAACCCCCAGACCCAACAATGAGCATAAGTGCAAACAGCACCCTAGACCTTAAAAATTGGCAAAATGTCATGTAAGAGCATGTGTCTCTCCCCAGAGCCCCCAAATAATTATGTAAAAAGCCAGCAGATCCCTCCAGAATACAAGTTTGAGCAGATCTCCCCTATCCCCCAAGAATGTGCAGACAGTTGTGGAACCAAACCCCGACTTATAAAAACAGGAAAAACGTAAGCAACACTCCCTCGTCTCACTCTACACTTAAACCACCTGCAGGTCACGCTCCACTGCCCCACTCTGCAGTATGCTGTCCATGAGCACTTAAAAGAAAAGACTTCACCAAGTAAATTGGCCCCAAAGGCGTGGTGGGCCCCTGCACCTATCCAGGTTTTCCAGATGCTGATGCCAACTATGTCTCTGATATATGCACTCCTAAATCTGAGGGAGTCAAATGTGCTAGACCTAAGAGTAAATTTTCAGCCCTAAGGCAAAAGTTGCCCTTGTTTGGGTGCGTAGCATGCAACTGGATTGAATCCCGGGGCAATCCAGACATGGGACACATAGACGCCACTCTAGTAGGTTATTCTGTGACCAGCGTGTGAATTATTAGCATAATCCCATATAATAACTCTGAGTGCGCTATCCCTGCGGAACATCAAGGTCTTGTTATGAAATGCATTGATTAAGAGCAGAGGCTCGGTATTTCCTTCACATATGGCTCACATTCTTGCCGTTGTCACTTGATGAGGAACAGGTTTTTGGAAGCTTCTGTTCTGGTTCCGAGAATTCGCTGTCAATGGAATATGCATCTGGAGGAATGGCGTAGTCGCTGTCTGACGTCATGGAGGAGAAAGACATGCCTACAGAGAAAAGGGAAAAAAAGGTTCTAGTTCTGTGTGCTGACAAATTGGTATCAACTAGTGACTGAGATTTCCACCTTTGTATTATATTTAAATGGTCAGTAAAAGCAACCTAAACCTGACAGCATGCAGACCAGATCTGTTGTAGTCCAGGGGGCTGCAGCGGTGTGGTTTTGGAGGCTACCTGCACGGTCCTGTCTGGTTCCCAGCACACAGAAGAATTGGCTGTGGATGTTCATGTGATGCATCCCCTATGGCAAATCAAGGTCTGTCCTGATTTACTGGCAGCAGGGACACACACTGAGGCCAGCCAAGGAGCGCTCTATTAGCATCAGTGCTGATAGCGTGGCAACCAGACCGGTTCAGCCCACAGGACTGTAAGGGGAAAGTGTATTATCAAATTATATGTTTGGCTTTTCATGGACATCAAAATCCGAGACCTGCGCAGATTTGCTTTCCCTATGTATCTCCCCACCCTTCCTCGGTTAATCAGGTCTCCAACCAATACTTTTGCCAGTGAACGAATTCAGGAGATGCTTAACTTTCCTAATGGAACATTGTATGACAGGGTCCAAGAAACACTGCAGTACTGCATACCTCCTATTGAGGGTGTCCTACTATTGCAGTTTCCGGATAGAGCTCTGCTAAGACAAGGCAGGACTGATAGCATGGGGATAGGTTAGATTAGTTTAAGGTCTCTGTGGATCAGAATCATCCCTGGCACAGAGGTTTAAGTCCACTTTGAAGCAAACCAAAATCCACCTCCGCCGCCCCTGGACTCCAACCTGGGTGAAACACTCTGGATTGCCACTCACCTTGAATATCAATCCCTTGATGCATATGCAGGAATCCAGCAGCACCCCTTTCACTCCTCCATCCAGTGCCCACTCCCTGCCAGAAAGTCTTGCATGGCATGGTGCATGCCACAGAGGGGGGAGGGCTGTTGTCTGCCTGTTATAAGTCCTGAAGTTACAAGGAAGAGTGATGCTACCAGAGCCAGAAGAAACCCCTCTCCCTACAGTGGTCCTGTCCAGGGGTCATCTTATAACCCACCCCTCAACCACACCAAATCCATATGGGGTGTCTCAGTTTTAAAACTTCTACAGTTCCACACTGTGTGGCATCCCAAATCAGGATGCCCCGAAAGACAGGATTTAACCCTGGCTAGAGTCTTTTAGACTGTATTGCAGGTTTTGACCCATTTTCGTAAACAACCTGCCACACGGTTGAGGCCACACAAAAACAGTAAAAGGAAAGGCAAAAAAATATTATTAAGCTATAAGAAAACATTGAAGTGGATCTGTTTAAGTGTATTTTTTCATTTGAGTCCTTTAATGTGATTTGGGCACCAGGCCTAGTCCAAGATAACATTAAATTACTGGTATTTCATTGCTTACGTAGTTACATGCCTGGAACAGACCCACAACTTGCAGGGTCAGAGATTATGATTTCCACACCTGTTCCTGGTTAGTCTGATAATGGATGCGGGTGGGGCAGCTTTGCAGCCAGAGAAACACTGTAGCTTATGTAATAGGATATCAGCCCTTACAGGCACCTATAGGCTCTACATTGAGGATATGTTGTTAAGGTTCAGCAAGTGACCCCCAGCTGCCTCTTCATATAATGAATGGAAAACTCATCAGTGTATGTATACTGTATGAGGGCGATGGCTTTGTTTTAGATGTCTGCTATTTGTATTCCATATACTACATCTCTGACATTTTTCCAGCTGCTGTCAGTTTACATCTCAGCATCACCAGAGCACATCTGCTCCAAATATTAGAAAGGAGCAAATAAGTTCTATTTGTTCTAAAGTCCCGCTAATTATTAGAGCCATATGTAGTATCTAAGCAGCTGCAGGCGAATGTGTCACAGCATCGGCCTGATTATGTAACCACACAGCACCGTTCACCGGCGCTGACCTCAGAATACTTTTACTGGAACAATGACTGCCGACCGCAGGCTTATAGTCTTGAAAAGTGTTTCTAAAACAATATACCCAGTGGTCAGAAATTGAAATGGACTGCCGAGGCAGCGAAGTGTTAAAACGAATCATTGTTTGCTTACCTGCCATGCAGAGGATTTAACCTGCTGTACTGCTGAACCAAGCTGTTGAAGCTGAGGTCCCACCCCTCTTTTAAGACCCAACCTCAGATTTAATTTATGTATGATCACTTTTTTTACTTCAATACAATAGGCTCGATTCAGAGACACATTCGTCTGGACTTCCGTAGCTGTCTGTGAAAGTTTTAGTGGGTGTTTGTCATTTTTTTGCTTTTTTTCGGCCATTTTTCATTCGTACGAACGTTCGGGAAAATGTGTATATGCGCTTTCGATGAACGAAAGCAAATCGGATCATTTCCGTTAGTTCGGATCATTTTCCAAACAAAATCTGATATTTTTCGTTCAGATAACTTACATTGTTGGGATGGGCTTGCGTCTGATTCAGAGAGCTGATTTCCGACGGACCACCACCCTATAAATCCGTTTCTTTTCCGATCCACTTACGGGACCTTTGAGGGCTCGGATTGCTATTGTTGAACATGTTTTGCGGCTATGTGGAGGAGTCTGCGCGCCTTGAGCACCAAGGCATTGCATGTATCAGTATGGCTGAGGCCATAAATTGTATAGCAATGCATACCTGAATCAATACATTTCATGTATGACTTATAGAAGCATTTTAATGCTGACCTTAATTAGTCCTTAGCATGTAAACCTTTATTTTCCCACACATCCATATAATTGCTATATTTTTTTATACTTATGTCCTTTGCGAATTATATTTGGATTGTTGAACTTGAATCTTAATTTGTTGTAGGAGTTCTTGTTTTAGTCGTTTACCTTTGCTTGTGTAATTATTATATATTTGGTTGCAGGAACCGCAAGATGTTCCACTCGCACAACATACAAGCAGTGTTTGGTCCAGCTATGCGATTCCTCAGGGTTCTTGCAGGGCATCCAGGGTCATCCCATGATGCTTATATATTGCAGAGCTCCGGCTTATTTCGTCAGTTTGAGTCAGGAGAATTATCTGGTGGATGGCTCCTGGGTAAGTTTGCTCACATTCCATCAATCCATTTTCACTGTATGGCAATGAATATAGTTGATGACTTATGTCTTAACCTATGGCTGTTTTTAGCCCTTGATGACATGTTAAACAATATTGTAGCTTAGAATGTGTATTTTATGTAAGTATTTTACAATTCTTCTTAGGATAGATGTGTGCTTATCCCAAGAAGGTTGACGGCAGAAGGAGACCATACGGTCCATCTAGTCTGCCCTTATGTGTATACTGTATGTACTCTTTATCTTAGGATTAGAATTCTTTCAGGGGATTCTGGATATCCACTCCTGCCCTTGCTCCTGATGCCCGTTCTTTGCCTGCAGAATGCGGGCCAGGGGTTCTCTAATCGGGCACTATGCAAAACCCGGGCCGTGGTGTCGAGGGCCCTCTGGCTTTTGAAGTCTAGATTTAGGTGTTTGGATTACAGGGGGGGGGGGGCATTGCAGTATGACCCCAACAAGGTTATACCAATAATTTAATTTACGTTTTTTAACAGGGACCACACGTGCTAGAGTGACACATCTGAGTGTCAGGGTCCTTCAGTTGGTGGGCGAGATGCAGGAGCTGCGCGACTCGTTGGGGACCACAGATGAAGAATAATGTTCTGTGGCCTGCCATTGCTATGTATTTAGTTTTTTATAGTTGTAAAAATTTGAAATTTTTAAATTTTTTTAAGATTTAATATTTTATGATGGAATAAAAAAAAAACTGTTTCAGTGTCATTTCATTTACAAAATACAAATACAAAAGAAATATTTAAAGATGAATATTCACATGACCAAGAAGTGATTTGGGTAAGTTTTAGGGACCTAAAATGGAAGAAGAACCTAACCGCGAAGTGGTTTGGGTGAGCTTTAAGAGTCCAAAAGGGAAGATGGAGAATAGTGCTAAGTGATTTAGCTAAACATTGTAGTAGAAGTGAGGGTGGCAAATATGTAGGCGAGCACTTTAATGAGTTAAGTTTGTAGGATTTCCGTCTGGACGATTATTTATTGAAAAAGGGAATCAGAAACTAACAGGAAACGTAAAGGATTCGTGGGAGGATACGATGGGAAAAGGGCAAAAACGAAAGCCTACGTTGTAACATGTGGAAATGAAACGGAAAAGTCACGCTGGAAAATGACATCCTCGTATTCGTAATCTGCCGTACGAACGGACGGAAACTTTACAGAAGGATTGCAATGCATGCATAAAATCGCTCGCACACTCATACGAGAG
Organism: Gastrophryne carolinensis; assembly: GCA_027917425.1. Taxonomy (NCBI): domain Eukaryota; kingdom Metazoa; phylum Chordata; class Amphibia; order Anura; family Microhylidae; genus Gastrophryne; species Gastrophryne carolinensis. The sequence continues at coordinate 442,351,549 of CM051237.1, forward strand.
CGGAAACATTTCCAAAAAAAAACAGATCGGCACTAAAACGAAAGTATTTTTTTGTCTCTCTGAATCGAGCCTAATATACCCAGTGAACAGTAATTGAAAGGGGTTGTCCAGGCTAAGTGTAAAAACAAATAATGCCATGCAGAAGATTTAACCTGCTGTTGAAGCTGAGGTCCCACCCCTCTTTTAAGGCCTGACCTCAGATTTAATTTATGCATGATCACTTTTTTTTACTTCAATAGTGTTGCTAAAGCATATATATATACCCAGTGATCAGTAATTGAAAGGGATTGTCCAGGCTAAGTGTAATAACAAATCATTGTTTGCTTACCTGCCATGTGCTGCTGAACCAAGCTGTTGAAGCTGAGGTCTCACCCCTCTTTTAAAGCCCAGTCTTAGATTTAATTTATGCATGATCACTTTTTTTACCCTACAGATGTAGCAATCGCTAACCGACACATCACAGCTCAGCCCATACAGCTCATACATAACAACAACGCAGGGCGACTCTTGTGGGATCTCGTTGTTTCTCTTCTTTGGGTGGGACAGAGCTTCTGAATTACAGGCTCTTGTGCGGTGTGCTGCTAACTAGTGGTCGGGAGTAAATGTTACTTATAAATAGTTTGTAAAAGATCGATTCAGACATATTTTGAATCAATACTAGTATTGTCTAATGAAATATCGTAATATTTGACAGAATTCATTTTTTCGGACACCCCTACTGCTGAGGACTAAACCAAACTTGCCTGACCACCCCCCTACCCCCAGCACTCAGCCTGCCTAGATGTTAAAACAATCAAATTAACTCACCTGGCTCTGACAGTAAGCTTGTTGCCGTATCGCTCTCGGAGGCCGCAGCAACGAGGCTGCACAGACTAGGCATCCCTGCTCTGCGCATGAGAGCTGCACCAGGAAAAGAATGGTTGCGTAGCCTGCCGTTGGCAGCGCCGGTCACAATGTCGGGTGGAGCCTCCTTTGCGGAGGACCCAGGAAAGTCAGCAACCTACTTTCAGGCTTGAAATCTACTGAAGGACCTGGTCTTCGCTGGAGCCCCCACAAGGGAGGACAGACTGGGCTGCAGATGCGATCAGGGTCATGCCAGGAAGTTTTGAAAGTGAAGATGCAAGGTAAGTCCAGAGCCAGAGATTGGGGACAGGCAGCAAGGTGCAGGTTTAGTCCAGGGCCAAAGATCAGGGGCAGGCAGCAAAGGTGCAAGGTTAGTCCAGAGCAAAAAATTGGGGGCAGACAGCAAAGGTGCAAGATTGTTCCAGAGCCAGGGGTTGTACTGGGAAATCAGTCCAAGAGCGAGCCAGAGTCACTATTCAAGCCGAGGTCACCACCAGGAAGCAAGCAGAGAGAAAAGACAGAGGTCAGAGGTTCAAGCCGGGGTCGTCACAGAAGCAAGAAGGTCAGAGTCTCAGGAACCAGATCCAGGAACTGAGATGATACCACAGCATTGTAACATGGGCGCCATCTTTAATTAGGGGCTGAGAATCCCAGTGCACCTGTGCGGCTGTACCTCTACATCTGCACACACGCACTCTTGTCTGTGCACCCGTGCATCTCATTGGGCAGGTGCATGTCGGAGTGCCCTGAACGGTCTGACAGCGCTGTGGGAATGAGTTCACTTTTAGGACCCTATACAGAGATTAAGCACCGGGGAGGGGAGTCACCTATTATTTAGACCTTAGGGTCACAAGAGGACAACCACTGTCCTACAGTCTATAAGACTGCTCTTTTAACTTTTTTTTTTTAACTTTTTTTTTTACCAGAGTAGAATAGAACCACTGCAGGGTGGGGGGCAAATGTAAATTCTTGTATTTGTTCACTGGTACAAACCGCTGAAACTAAAACTATGGCTCAGGTGCGGACTGGCCATAGGGAGACCCCTTTGAATTCCTGGTGGGCCGCAATGCATGGGCTGGGTGTAGCTGTAAGCACACAGCCCACCTCATCCAGAGCCTGTGCACTGTTGCACCCCACTCCACGCCCTGTCTCCCAAGGCTCCCCAGCCCGTGTTATGCCCCCGCAATGCTATCGCCTCAGCACCATTGAGTGGTCATACCCACTGCCTCAGTATCTGCTCCTACAATACCAAAGCTTCATTACCATTGCTGTAAGAGAGGCCATATCCACCCATGCTCTGTCCCTGCAAATTCTATAGCATCAGCCGTGGTATGCACTCTTTAACCACCTGAGACGCACCCTAAGGGCAGCTCATGGGCCAGTGGTGGGTTGGCCAGGGGCCAGTAAAATCCTGGGATGACTGTTGGCCCCAGCTCGGGATAATATACATACTATTCTTCATTTTGCTACACATTTTGTTGTTTAAAAAGAGTAGACTCGCCTCGTTTTAGAGCTCGGGGACTTCCGGCTTCACTCTGGTTGCGGCAGTCTGACTCCGAAGTTCGAGAGCTGGAGCGAGAGTTTACTTCTTCATCAGATCCTGAAGAGTCCTCCAAAGGACTACTGCTTAGCTGAGTTGCTTTCTGGACAAAAAAAGAACCAAAAACAAATGAAGCCAGGAATCGATAATGACTGACATATCTGACCCATGTGATAAATACATACCCCTTTTAATGTGGTGTAGACAGGGGAGGTCATGTTTTTGTATATTAGAGATGTGTAAACTCCAGAGGCTGGGCAGGTTGTTACTGCTGAAGCTTATAAAGAACAAGTTAAAAGAATAACAAAAGATGAGGTCACTAAACAAACATAACGTTCTGGACAAAAAGTTTTCCAAAAGACACACACTTAAAAATGGCAGGGGAAAACCTGAAATTGAACTAGGCCAATATAAGGCAGAGTGTAAGCAGCCCCCAAGTCTCCAACAACTTATAGTAAAGGTTTAGTTGTGTAGCTTATTAAGTTTGTTCCTCCACAAGTCTCTATGTGGGAGGAACAGGGTACAAAAATCTAGGAGTGACTACCCTGTAGCTGCATATTTGAAAGAGATGAGAGGCTTCAAAACACAAAGGAAGAGGAAGGAATGGGAATTCAAATGTATGCAAAATGTCAAACATTACAAAATGCTTAATGCAGCCCCGTGATTGGCCATCTGCGATCATATGGTCCAGGATGTTAACTTTTGAAGGTTAATAAACGGACCAAGTGGTTGCCGACAGCTTATAGCAAGGCTGCATTTCACAGGTAAATGAAACTTGGGGTTGCGGAGGGGTTATGTCAGGGTGGGGGTTCCAAACCTGTCCTGATACGGTCCAACACCAATTTTATATGAAATCAGCGTTGGACTACTTTAGAGGGACATTCCAGGCAAAGGGATACATTAGCCTCCTTTCAGCTTGCCCCATGCTGGCTGTCAGGGGATGTATCTTTCATTTCCCAGAACTTTGCATTAAAAGCTCCTTAATCTAACACCCTAAAAATCAAAAAAGTGCCACTCCCAAATCCATGAGAACATATAGTTAGAACCAAAAATTCATAGGAAGATCTTTCAACATCTTAATCAATTTAAATGTAATCTTTATTCTACAATAAAATCGACCAAATTCCATCACAGGATTACAAAATCAGGCCTGATGAAGTGGGCCTCAGGACCCAAGGAACGCGTGGCTCTTATTGAGGTGGTAGGCGGCGGGGAGCCATTATGGTTATTTTGTAATCCTGTGATGGAATTTGGTCGATAAGGGCATGTTATTGGTATTGGTAATTTTATTTGATTGCAACTTGCACTGCACCGTGATTGCACTGTGATTCATAGATTTATATTGGACTTGGTCTCCATAATATATTTGATTTAGTTAGGTTTATTTATAGTTTTGCACAAGCACTTTATATATTGTGGGGTATTGTTAGGGATATTATATTGGATGTTGTGTATTTATTGTATTTGACATTGGATATTGCTTAGAGTAATTTATTTAATTATTTCGTCTTATTATATAATGAGTGTACAATTAGGATCCGGATCATAGACACAAATTAATTTGATAGATTGAGATTTATAGGTCTGTGGATTATGATGGTGTTATTGATATTGATGTAGTAACATATTTTATATCATGTATATTGATTTATTGTTGATTATTTCTCTCCCTTCCGCCTACTCCTCATTTTATGTTAGTCTGTCTTGTGTGTATTTGTATTTGTGTATTTTAGCGGTTTTTAATATGTTATGTTATGTTTCATTATTTGATTTTGTAATAAAGATTAATTTTAAATGGATTAAGATGTTGGAGTATCTCCCTCTGAATTTTTGGTCCTATGTATATATGATTTATTTAGCCAAAGCTGCTAAACCCACCTGTTACAGTTGAAGGATTATGGGATTTGTAGTGAGATAAGGATACGGGGATCTTTACCACTGGAATATAAGAGACTTGGACAAAGCATGCTAATAAGTGAATCACAGGTCTGGGGAACAATCCTTAAACACGGGATTACTTTACACCCCAGAAGAGAAAACAATAAGGTAGAACACCAAAAACCTGACAAAAAGGGAGTTTTCCTTTAAATACTAAACATAGAATAATTAATAGGAACATCTTACTTTTGTTGTTTGGATCCACTGACACTTCAGACATCCTCATGCCAGATTTGGCAATGGAATATATTCGACTCTCCTATGGGCAAATAATATGGCTCTAAGATTCCAGATCAGTCAATCAATCAATGACTGTACAAAGTGCAATTAACAAAATACAACACACTGTCAAGTTGTATATTTTAACATTGTTACATAAAATACCTTAAAAGTCTTATATTATTCCTCCCCCCTCCAGCATGACTATCCCAGTGATTTTTTTTACAATAACTTCAACTCACCATGCTCGGAGCCTAGACGTCATACTGGACTCTGCCCTTTGATTCAAGCTCAGACTGGCCCACAGGGTTACCAGAAAAAAACCTGGTGGGTTCTGGTCCCAGAGGGCCCTTTGAGGGTCTTTATACCAAAACCTGAACTATGAATAGCTTATTTGTGGCTTCTCAAGTGCGCACACACACACTGACAACACAGTTTAGCATAATGTTTTTGTGCAGGATTCCTTAATGTAAGATGGAAATACTTACATCTAAATGTGGGGTGGGCCTCCAGAATCAGCTCTACTGGTGGGCCCCAGACACCCCAGTCTGACACTGCTTTGATTCAAATCTCACATTCACTCCCTAACATCCTCTCCTATCGTCTCCAAACATCTGCCACATCTGCCCGTTTGTCTCACCTGACACCACTAAATGTTAGTGCATGCCCTGATCATATGCCAACTGGGATATGCAACACCCTTCTGGTTTAACAACAGACTGGTATCCCTCCATATATTCACAAGACTAACATTATTTTAGACATTCCCCTGTGTTTAAATCATCTGTGCAGAGACACAAACACAAGCATTGGGCCTCACTAGCAATGTCACCCGGGGAGCAGTTGCTGGTTAGGTGTCTTGCTCAAGAGCACTTCAGTAATGTCCTAGTTGGGAATGAAACCTGCCACCATCCGGTCACAGGCAGCTTCCTTAAAGTGGTCCAAAACCCAGGATAACAGGGAGCGTGCCTTGTAGGCCATTCACAAATGCCTGGCGCGGACAAGCGCACTGCTAGAGGGAAGCAGAGGATGCAGCCGTCAGAGCCGCTGCTCTTAGACACGCCGTGGGACTGGGAAGAGGTGAGTTGGCTGCGGTGATCTGGGGGGGGGGTTTCACACAGTGGGACACCCCTGATCGGGGTGCCCCCAGGGAAGGGACCAAAACCCAGGAAAGTCAAAATTCTGGGTTTTGGTCCACTTTAAAATGGACCAAATCCCACAGAGATTGACTCCTTCCCCTTCCTTCTCCCGGGGGCAGATTCAGGATGCCCCGCTGTTTGAAACCCCTCAGATCGCCAATAAACTCACATTCTTTTCCGGTCCAACGGCACCAGAGCGAGCAGCGGCCGCATCCCTGCTATCCTTTCAGTAGGGCGCCTGCCCATGAATGGCCTACAAGGCATGCTCCCTGTTAGAGAGTAGTGGGGATGTGGCCGTCAGAGCGTTCGGATGCACTGGTATTAAACAAGCTCCTGAAGAAGGGGCTCGAGCGGATCCAAGTTTGCTGATTGGACAAACAGTTGCGTATGCGTCATAGGACCAGGAAGAGGTGAGTTTGTTCGGGAGACCTGGGGGGGTTTCACACAGCGGGGCACCGACCAAAGCCCAGGATAGTCAAAATCCTGGGTTTTGGTCCACTTTAAACATTAGGCCATGACTGCCCCTTGTTTGCCCCTTGTTTGTAATAGTCTCTGTACTCTATGTTTTACCCTATGTTTATAACTTGTGATGTTACCAGCATAGAAAGTCAGTAATAAGTGCTGGCGAAATCAGTTTTCCTATCTGGGTATTTTCTTACCGGGGGGGGGGGCTTTTGGAACAAAATAGTCATTTGCATATTAAGCAGTCATATTGTTAGATTGTGCCATTTTATCTCGTATATCAGAGAAATTGAATATTTGACACTCTCTTTACACGATAAGGACGAGCAATACAGGGCTACGTGGTTGCCCTGACTGCTATATGAAGAATCTGAGGCGTTTAAGGGATTGCTTGACCAGTAGCCCTCTGGGAGTGTCTGTACCGCTGAGGTAGGCAGATATGGCTGACGGGTATGGAGGAGGGAGTAATAAATGAGGAGCCATGGAAGGAAACCAGCCCTGCGGCATGCCCCACACGCTTCACCCCACCCATCTTTCCACACTTACACCTATCCTTATTTTGTTTCCCCCATACCCCCCCCGGGCCGGGAGTCCAGGTACGTTAGAAACTAAGAAGAAATATATAAAAAACACTGCGCTATAATCTTATATGAAATTTCATGTAAAGTACTTAATAACAACTTTGAAAAAATGTTTTTGCTACAACGTGTCAAAACTAAGAAGGGTTAGACCCCCCAATGTGCAGGGAAGCTGAGAAGGTGGAAGTAGGAGGGGGTACAGTTACCTAGAGAAGGCGGAGCAATGAGCATCCACACTATGGTGGAGTTGGATGGTACCTACTCGTGGAAAATAGAAAACATTGTAAGGTGATGTTGGTTCCCTATGCGGGCATTGGAACTGAGATCAATGTAACATGTGATGCATCGTAGTACCAGTGCATGAGCCATTGTTGTCATGTAAATGCATGGATATGAGCTGTAGGCCAGGACGCCTTTCCCCCCCTCACCAGACCTTGTCTTTGTATGTCTGTTCAATACGCATTGTTTAAATAACGAATATTAAAAAAAAGAAAAAACGAAGGTGAGTACCAAGTAGAGGGGTTGGTGAGTCTGCATTGCCTTCAGGGAAGAAGGCCCACAGGGAGGGGGGTCGGTTTGGGTGGATGTTTTTTTTATTTATTTTTTTTTTTTCTCTCTTTCGCACCTTCTCCTTTCCTTTTTTGTGTCTTCTCTTTCCCTCCCCTTTTTCTCTCCTTTGTGTTGGATGTCTAGTCTGATGTTCCCCATCTCCCTGACGTGTTTGTGGTGCTGGCAGACGGTGAGAGGTGGACCAGTGTGGAAGATAAAAAGATGGTCAGATGGAGGGATAACTGGTATTAAGAGGATATAGCAGGCGAGCTGGGGAGCCAGGTTTTAACCAGGGCCGAGGTAGACTGCTATGTGATATATGACGAATTGGTAGCACCAGGTCTGCTTTGGTATTCTGAATGTATATCTTGTTGTATACCTTGTGTGAAATATTTTTTCCTTGTTTCTCTGTATTTGTTATTGTCTGTTACTACTATGTATCGAAAAACTCTCAATAAAATAAGATTAAACAAAAAAAAAGAAAAAAAAAAGGTTTAGTCATTACCCAAGAAGGAAACCTGTGCAGTGGAGGAGTTGGAGGTTTGGAACAAGTTATCTTTTCTGGAGATCTTGAGATGTTGTGGCCAGCAGCATAATTCTCGTGTACATCATATGAAAAGAGACCATCTCCATTCCCAGTGTCCATCTTTTGCAGGATACTTTCTGCCTGCTCGTCAACCAAATCAATATCAGTCTCCTGCGGCCTGTAGGGCTTTACCATGCTTATGGCATTCCTGTCTTTGCCAAACATCCTGTCAGAGCTCATTTGTGGTTGACTGAGGTGCTTCTTGGCCATAGCGACACTCGCACTTAAGATGTTAGGAGTTCGTTGTTTGGGTGATGGCAAATTGGTAGCCAGGTCTTTTGAGTTGTTACACTGAGGTCCAAGTTTTGTAGAGTTTGTTCCCTTTGACAAGTTGGTTGTAAACATCTGACTTAACAAATTGGTCTCACCATTTGAACATGAATAATTGGGGCCTTCGGGGGGATGTTTGGAACTGGGGTCGTCGGAAGAGCTATCTAATTTTGACCGCTGGCTTGCAAACGTGAAGTATTTTTTACCAATAAAATTGATACTCTTCTGCAGACCTCTCTGTAAGGAATAGATGTGAACCAGGTCAGTGCTGGGGGACACCAGGAACTCATCAGCGGGGCTGATTTCTTCGGAGGACATTAGATTCATCTCGCTAGCTAGTTTGCCATTCTGGTTTCCTTCTTCAGAGGTCTGGCTGGAGAGTGTAGAGATGCATCTTGCACTGTTATGTGATTTTTTTATGTCTTCTTCAGAACTCCAGTCACTTACTGTTATACTTGGAATATCGGAACAGGCCCTTCCCTTGCCTGGTCTTTCCAAAGATGCTGGTGTAGCTACTCCATCTTGCCAATAACTGGCTGCCTTGTCTTTCTGGAATGAATCTGTAGATAGAAATTAAACAGTCATGTTTACTTTTTAACACTCATTTGTAACTGTTCAAAAGTGAATGGCAAGCCAAAGGTAAAAAAATAAATATCCCTCCAGCGCTCTGCTTCCTGCTATGTCGGTGTACTTAGTAAGGAAATCACTTCCTCATTCAGCTTTCAGTCTCCACCCGCTGACCTGGTCCTTCAATCGACCTTCAATGGACGAGAACGGAAACACCCCCACTCCCACCCCAGACGTTCTGATTAGCTGCCTCTTGTTGCAGCTATGAACCCCCCCCCCTCCACTCTGGTCAGACTATGTGCTGGACGTAATAACTAGAGTCACAACAATGCACAATTTTTTTTAATATGATATATATCACATCGCTGTTGCCACACCCACTGTTTCTCCTCACTTTTTCTCTGCATCTCCAATGCTCTAATACTTTTACAAACAACTCAGGAACTACAGGGTCTTTTTGAAAACAGATGAATTTTTGGGACAGTGCAACGTGTAGCTCGAGACAATGGGACAACAATCGGGCGCTCGCCTTAAGTAGAACTTTAAGCACAGTGGACTTTTTAGTGCCTTGTCTGTTTCAAACCTGTCCAGTCTTAGTGTCTTGCCATCCAAGTCTTGGCTGCCTGTTCCATCTCCCCCCACGGCAGGTTCTCTCCCAGCAACCTCCTGGTCACTAGAGTTGGGCACTAGGGATGGGGGGTCACTTAGGGGTGGCTGTGGCGGTTTGGGGGGGCAGAATGTGCAGCAGGAAGCACGCTGCTGTAAAAACTTGCCTGATCCCCGCGATCCACTTCCTGTTAGCGGCTGCAGCATTTGAAATGGTTCTCAGTCAGGGCCACAGAAAAATGGTCACCGCTAACCATCAGTAAGGAGGACACTCCTAGTGCAAGCAATGGGAAACAGGATGGGAATCACGGGGCTCAGATGAGTTGCAACAGCTTCCTGCTGCTGCAGCCTTAGGTGAAGCGGATTGATGGACTGATCAGCAGACCATCAACCAGCTTTTCCGTGTTAGGTCTGGATGCCGAACTGAACATGGACTTTTGGCTGAAGTCCGTGTTCGAGTTTGGGAACCAGAACTCGCAAAGTTCGATACGAACCTGAACTTTGCGGTTCGGGCTCACCAACAGGGAGTTATATACATATAAGTCAAATAATTTGAAAAGGGAATACACAAAGCAATTTATGGAAGGATGGAGGCAGTTTAAACTTCTAATGGCAGTAATCCTTAATCCTAAGTCATTGGTTAGTCTTGTTCCCATGGAGTTGTGCGGGCTGCAGCTTTCCAATTTCATAGCTGTTGGTTCTGGTGGCAATACAGCGCTCCGTGTCCCGCCTCAAAGCTTGTCTCTGCTGCCGGTCACAAGGGAACTGAAAGTACCACAACCAGAGTAGCTCAGCCCACAGGACAATTAGGAATAGAGCCTGTGGGCTGGTAAATAAGTGATGTTTGTTTTGTTTTCTTGCCTGGAGCATCCATTTAAGTCTTTTTCTTGCCTGTAATAATGAATCAAGTCAACTAGACTTTTTTCTCTAGTCCTCTAGCTGGCTTTCTCAATTCACAATACATTTTGAATAGGAACGCTTTGACCCCCACTCCCCAGATGTCCTGATTTAGGACACCATAGACTTCTATGCACGGATGGACTGAATAAAAAAATTAGTCCAGGATTTTAAGTGGACCAAAACCCTTTATTTAATGCCTATCCCGTGTCCCCCTTTTGAAGGGGGGATCCCTAGTAAGTGTGTCCCTGATGTGCAAAATCCTCAGTTTGCTTAGTATATTCACCTTGGAGGCAATCTAATGGTCCAATGGGGCATGTGCGGGCTCTTCTCAGCTTTCTATGCTGGATTGGTAAGTATACCAGGCGGCCCAGAGGATTTCACAGGAGGGTCAGGCCTTATAGAGTTTTGGTTCTATTTAAAGTAATGGTACTGAAGTCAGAAACTGTGTCAGAGTTGGGTATGGTACCCACAGCCATAATTCTGGGTTCATAGCATTGCGGGTTCACAAGAATCTCTGGAGTGTCTTGGCTGGGGAGTACAATGGGTCCAGGTGCTGTGAGGAAAGGAACTGGGTGGAGGACTTTGGAGGCAGGGAGTAAAAAGCAAGAGGGGGAGGTTAGAAAAGGATGGAGCTAGTTCTGGGCACAAGCTCCAGGAAGGATGGGCTGCATGCTGGTGGCTACCCTCAGCCCACTGGTCAGTCCACCCCTGCTTCCTGTGGTTTCAGCAGCAACATCCATGTGTGCCCTTTACTGCTGACAACCAAAAGGCACATATGCGAGTACTAGTGCTGGTATTTGTGGCTAGAGTATCGCTAATTTGTATCTATCGAACAACTTAAACAGCCTGGACCCACGGCTTTCTGGCACTATAGTCATCCTTGCATATGTCCATCAGCACTCACCCCAGGACCTAATAAAGAAATGTATTGTACTGTATATTGACCTTTACTGGGATCAGTTGCATCACTGAAGAGCTTGCCATTTTCTTCCTTTCTCTGCTCCATCTGTGGGGTCCTTGCTATACTCGGAATGTTCCGCAAATTGACACCGCCAGAATTCTGCCCCTCTGCATTTTTTGGGGTGGATGTGGCTGGAGTTTTCCTGCATTTTGGATCTAAAAGACAGAAGCCATAATTTATAAAAATGGAGCAAGCTCTCCACCTCAAGTGTAAAAATGTTTTTTCCCTACATCCAGTCCAGGCCATCCCAATATCCTTACGACTGGTGTTCGCCCCTAGGGGGCGCTTGACTGCAAGATCAAAGATGTAGCTCCTCCCGGCCCTCCTATAAAGGCACCTGTCCCTCTATCATTCCCCAGTTGTTCATCTTGCAGTTTGGCTGCATAAGATCTTTGGCACTCTCTCTCAGATATTGGCAGCAGAACGAGGCCACCTAGCCCGTCGGCCGCTGCGGACTCTATTTCCATGGATCCCTTCTGACCCATTCCTGCTGCTACGGGATCCGTGACAGTAGGGTGAATGCCGGGGTCTGTGGCGTTCGGCAGAGCTCAGGCTCTGGGCCGCAGACCTTATGCTAAAAGGTAGCTGGCCACAGGCTTATGGTGAGCCTGAGGGGGAACTACTATGTATATATTTTTTGTATGTGTCCCTCCCTGCCCACAAGCTTTATTTTTCTTCACTGCTGTTTGGTGTGATTTACGGTCTCTGGCTTTCCTACTCACCTCCCTGCGCTCCCTTGTCGGCTGCCCGGGACGCGTGCCTCTCGGCTGTCACGTCCGCGGGCCTCCACCGCATCGCCGTTGTGCGGCGCTGTCTGTGGAGAGACGGGGGGAGCGCGTGGTCACACTTGCACATGCGGCGGCCCTCGCTACGGGCGCCCCCGCCCTTATGCTGGCCAGTCTCTAGCAGGAAGGAGGCGGCGTTCTTCTTGTGACGCACCGTGGAGGGGGCGGAGCTGCTGACGTCACGCCGGTGCCGTCCCCCCGAGGATCCTTCTGGAAGACGGCTGGGCCATACGCGCTGTGAGACTGGCTGTGCTGCTGCTGCTGATGCGCTGCTGCTGCTGGGGATCAGGCTCAGGCCTTCTGGCTGCAGACACTCCGGTGATCCCTACTGTCGGAGTCCCTCTTGTTGATGCTTGCTTCTGCCATTGTATCATGCCAAGGCTGACCAGGGGCTCTCTCTCTTTCTCTCTTTTTGTCTAGATCGTGGGCTAAAGTTGAGGGTTGTGGTTCCTCCCAGTACCTCTTTTTAATAAGAGGGATCGTTCATAGGTCTAGGCCAGTAGAGTCTTGTAGCCTAATTGACTTTTACTGTTTAAATCACCATAATGGAGGCATCAGGGGATAGTGAGCTGGGGGCCCCATTTGGGCAGGACAGGCTCTGCCCCTTGTGCAGGAGGAATCCTCTGGGCGGATTTAGCACGGTTTGTACCACTTGCGCCAGAGGCATTATTTTGGACCATGAGCGGGCGGTCATCCCTGACCCTAGCCCTTTATTACCATCGGCCTCTCCGGACCCTCTGCTGCTGCATTCAGCCCCTAGTGAAGGGGGAGCCAGCAAGGGGTCTCATACTGATTTTGCACATAGGATGGCCAGTCTTGAGAGACAGATCTCGCTGACAGCTCCTAAGAAAGCCTCGAGTAAGAAGCGGCATCTGGAGCCGATTTACTCGGATGACGATCTTTTTGATTGCTTGGGTTCTGCGGAGGAAGGTGAGTTGCCAGATGATTTGCGTTTAACGGTGGAATATTCTGCTGGCGATGACGGTATCTCTGGTTCCTCCTCGGACGAGGATTCATGGCTCCCTGATGATACGGAGAATTTGCTCTCCTCCGTGTTTGATACCCTACACATTGTTCCTCCCAGAACAGCTAAGTGGAAGCAAGGTGATTTATTTCGGCCTGGGAGGCAAAGACGGGCCTTCCCGGAGAAGCCTCACAACTTGATCCTTAAAGAATGGGAAAGGCCCAACAAGTTACCGTCGGTCCCTAAGAGCCTGGATAGGCGGTATCCCTTCCCTAATGAGTTGGTTGGGTTATGGTGTCACCCTCCCAAGGTGGATCCTCCCGTGTCAGGCTTGTCCAACACTACTGTTATGCCATCGCCTGGCAATGCTTCCTTACGTGACCCTGCAGACAAGCGCATGGATCAGCTGGTCCACCATGCGTTCACCTTTACTGGTGCCCTCTTTCGTCCGGCGTGCGCCTCAGCAATTGTCCCACTAGCCAACAGGAGAAAGGTGAGACACCTTGTGGCTAGAGCCGAGGCTCGCAAGCGGGCTGAGGAGTATAAGGAACTCAAGGCCTGCTTGAATTTCATTGGTTTTGTTGTTACTGCCATGGATGATGTGGTCAGGCTTGGTGCCAGGATTTCGGCCTTGCTTGTTGCTCTGGCTGAGACAGTGGTCGGCTGATGCAGCTGCCAAGAAGTCCCTCACAAATCTCCCTTTTGTGAGAAGCCGGCTGTTTGGGGAGCGCCTGGACCTTCTGGTCAAGGATGGTAGACTCCCTCAGAGAAGGAAGCCTGCTCGGTCCTTTCGGAACCCCTCTTCCTATCGTTCCTTTCGGGGAGGAAGAGGTTCTTCATTTCCCGGTGCCCGCAGAGATACCTGGGGCAGAGGTAGGTTCCGCAGCGACCCAACCCCTCTCAGGCATGAGGGGGCACCCTCACCCATACGGGTGGGGGAACGGGGTCTCAACAGGTTTGTAAGAGTCAGACATTTCCGCATGGGAAGATTATGGTCGGCGGTGAGTTTGCTTCATCCCAGCGACTTCATGACCACGGTGGACATCAGGAATGCTTATCTGCACAACCCGATTTTCCAGGGACATAAGAAGTTCCTGAGGTTTGCTCTGGAGGACCAACATTTCCAGTTTGTAGCTCTTCCATTCGGGATATACTCAGTCCCCCGTGTGTTCACCAAGTTGCTGGCAGACATCATGGCTATCCTGAGTAGTCAGGGCATTCGTGTGTTACCCTATCTGGACGACTTGCTGATTTCGGCCCGGTCCCTTCAGCAGGCCGAGAGCGATACTCGGACGGTGTTGTCAACCCTGGAGGCCTTCGGCTGGGTAATCAATTACCCCAAGTCCTCTATCACTCCCTCAACAGTGAGATCCTTCCTGGGAATGACAATAGACACCGCTCAGGTCAAGGTTTTCCTGCCACAGCAGAAGGTTTTGGGTCTCCAGACGCAAATGCAGGCCTGGCTGTCTTGTCAGCAACCATCGGTACGTCTGGGGATGAGATTGGTGGGCCTAATGGTGTCATGCTTCGAAGCAGTACCCTTCGCCCAATTTCACATGAGACCTCTACAAATGAACCTGCTGACAGGCTGGAATCGAATGCAGGAATCTCTGGAACAAGGTTTTTTGCTGTCCCCCCTGGCCAGGCAGTCCCTCTTGTGGTGGTTGGACTCCCGGAACCTGCTGGTGGGCAAGTCCTTTCTGACTCCACATTGGGAGATAGTTACCATGGATGCCAGTCTGAAAGGCTGGGGAGGAGTTTGGCAGACCCAGAAGATCCAGGGTCAGTGGGGTTCGCAGGAGAACCGCTTACCCATAAATATCTTGGAGCTGAGAGCTGGTTGGTGCTTCTACGTTTGACTCTTCATTTAAGAGGTCGTGGGATTCAGGTTCGCTCAGACAATCAGACGGCTGTCGCCTACATCAACCACCAGGGCAGGACTCGGAGCAAGAGATCCCTCAAGGAGGTAACCTAGATTCTGACTTGGGCAGAGGAGAATGTTCCCTGCATCTCGGCGGTCTATATCCCCGGGGTGGAAAACCAGGAGGCAGACTCCCTGAGCAGGAGTGCCTTGCGCCTGGGGGACTGGTCCCTCAGCAGCGAGACTTTTTAGGCTCTGTGTCTCCACTGGGGTCATCCATACGTGGATCTGTTTGCGTCCAGACACAATCACAAGCTTCCAAGGTTCGTCTCCCTCTCAAGGGATCCTCTGGCCATCGCAACAGACGCTCTGGTGATTTCTTGGATGGAGCTCAAATTTCTGTATGCATTCCCTCCGTTTCCGCTCCTGGGCAGAGAGCTTGAGAAGGGGTACCAGCCATCCTGGTGGCTCCTCGCTGGCTGAGAAGGAGTTGGTTTGCAGACATAGTCCAGATGTCAATAGATCACTACATCCTGCCCGACGACCCAGGGATTCTCACACAGGGGTCGCTGCGGAACCCCAATTTACGGACGCTGGCTTTGACGGCCTGGCTATTGAAACCTCAATCCTGATGGAGAAGGGGTTATCGGCCATGGTTGTGCATACTATGATTCAGGCACGGAAGAAATCTTCTTCCATGATATACTACAGAGTTTAGCGGGCCTATATTGCTTGGTGCAAGGCCTTCCTTGCTGAAAATTTGCTATTTCTAGGATTCTGGAGTTTTTACAACACGGCTTAGACTTGGGTCTCCAGCTGAGCACCCTCAAGGGTCAGGTCTCGGCTTTAGCCATCTTTTTCCAGAGATCAATTGCCAACCATAGGTTGATCAAGACTTTTTTCCAGGGAGTTACCCATGTCCGGCCACCGCTTAAGTCAGTATTACCGGTGTGGGACTTGAATTTAGTACTATCTGCTCTTCAGGGTCCTCCCTTCGAGCCATTGAGCGATGCTGCATTGTCTATCTTGACTCTCAAACTGGTCTTTCTGGTGGCGATCACCTTGGTACGTCGAGAGCTAGCCGCGCTTTGTATGAAACCACCCTACTTTCAGCTGCACAGGGATAAGGTGGTTTTTCGCATTAAACCTGATTTTTTGCTTAAGGTCGTTTCTCCCTTTCACCTTAAAGTGGACCAACACCGAGAGGTGATCGGCCCGGAAATCTATAAGATTCCCGGGCCGATCACCTCCCACCCCGCGGGACATCCGAGATCGGGATGTCCCGTGGGGTGAAACCCCCCAAAAAACCCCCAAACACCTTACCTGATCTTCGGCGGCGGCCGGCCGCCGCCGCCTCCCTCGCGCCCCTGTAGGCGTGCTCGCGCCCGCACCGGCCGTCTGCGAATGGCCGGCGGGGGCGCGCGCGCGCCGAAAGTGACGCGAGGGAGGCGGCGGCGGCGGCAGCCGCTTGGACGTTCCTGATCCCCGCCTGGACGTTGGCGGGGATTGGACCGTCCAGTCACGTGGGAGCGGGGACAGGTAAGATTTTGGGGCTTTCTGGGGGGTTTCACACAGCGGGGCACCCCCGATCGGGGTGCCCCGCCGAAGTGGACCAAAACCCAGGATAGTCAAAATCCTGGGTGTTGGTCCACTTTAATGAGGAAGTTGTCTTACCTTCCTTGTATCCAGCACCGGCTAATTCCAAAGAATGGACCCTCCATGCCTTGGATATGGTCAGAGCCGTAAAGTATTACCTGGCTGCGACTGAATCCTTCAGGAAATCTGATTTGCTCTTTGTCCAAACAGACGGTTCTAGGAAAGGATTGCCACCAGCCAAGTCCACTCTCAGTACATGGATCAGACAGGCGGTGGTACAAGCATATTCTGCCAGGGGGAAGGAACCCCCTTTTCGGATCACAGCTCATTCTACTAGAGCTATTGGTGCCTCTTGGGCTTTTCAGAACCAGGCATCGGTGGAACAAGTTTGTAAGGCCGCAACTTGGTCTTCTGTTCATACTTTTACAAAGTTTTACATGGTGGATGTCAGCGCCTCAGCTGACGCTGTTTTTGGCCGAAAGGTGCTTCAGGCGGTAGTGAAATGAACTACATGCTGGTCCCCACTGGGGATCCCGCCCATATGGACACTGCTTTTGGATGTCCCAGTCGTAAGGATATTGGGACGACCTGGACTGGATGTAGGGAAAAATACAATTCTGTGAAACTCACCTGTAGAATTGTTTTTGGATACATCCAGTCCAGGCCGTCCCACCCCGCCCTTGTGGTCATTATGTTCTGTATGCCTGTTATGGTGTTCAACCATTTTGTTGTTTCATAGGACACTGGTTTTTCTAGTCCTTTTGATTAGAGAGAGTACAAGCTGAAGCTATGTGAAGTCATGCACTTGGGTAGAAGGAATCCCTGCTCTGAGTACCGTATGGGGCAGCACTGTGTTAGCCAGGACCTCGGAGGAGAGAGATTTAGGGGTACTGATTACTGATAGCTGCAAGATGAGTGGACAGTGTAGCCAGGCAGTGGGAAAAGCAAGCAGGGTGCTCGGCTGCATAGCTCGAGGCATCACCAGTAGGAAGAGGGAGGTTGTGATGCAGCTGTATAGAGCCCTGGTAAGGCCACAGCTAGAATACTGTGTGCAGTTCTGGAGACCTTACCTGCAAAAAGACATTATTCAAATAGAACGTGTCCAAAGGCGGGCAACGAAAATGGTGGAAGGACTTAAACTTAAAACTTATCAGGAGAGACTTAAAGAACTTAATTTGTACAGTCTGGAGGAAAGAAGGGAGAGGGGGGACATGATTGAGACCTTTAAATATGTGAAAGGATTGAATAAGGTTCAGGAGGGAAGTGTTTTTAAGAAGAAGCTTAATGATAGAACAAGGGGGCACAACCTGAAGCTAGTCGGGGGGAAGATCAGGAGCAATGTTAGAAAATATTATTTTACAGAAAGAGTAGTAGATGCTTGGAACAAACTTCCAGCAGAGGTAGTTGAAAAATCAACAGTCACTGAATTTAAACATGCCTGGGATAAGCACACATCTATCCTAAGATAAAGAGTACATACAGTATACACATAAGGGCAGACTAGATGGAGCGTATGGGCTCCTTCTGCCATCAACCTTCTATGTTTCTATGTTTCTAAGTAACGTGGTTTCTTAGGCCTCCCGGCCTGCCCTCTTTTGTTGAATACTTTTTTTAAACCACTGGGGAATGATAGAGGGACAGCTGCCTTTATAGGGGGCCGGGAGGAGCTAGATCTTTGATCTTGCAGTCAAGCGCCCCCTAGGGCCGAACACCAGTCGTAAGGATATTGGGACGGCCTGGACTGGATGTATCCAAAAACAATTCTACAGGTGATTTTGACAGAATTGTATTTCCCCTACGTGGCAGCTCATTTGCCATATCACTAAAGTTTTGGGAATTCTGCACCTCAACACACAATAAAGTGATACTAATTTCACCAGAGCCAATAGATAAAGCTCATTCTTAAAGGATAAAGGCTACTTTGTGCTAGAAGACCATGTGTGGGCAGAAAATTAAAAACAGATACTGTATACTTAACTAGCCACCCACATCTGGGATCCCTGGCAGCGGCACTAGTTGAATGCCAGTAGTTCTTTAGCTGTAAGATCCAATGCCGACAGCATGTTTCCTGTAGTGCTAGTGTCAACTATGTGTATGCTCAGGAAAGGCTTATAGGTATTTTTGTTTATTAGAAGGTGGTTTGGGAGGTTCACCATGGTACTATCTTGTTCTGTTTTCCATTCAAGAGATTCTGGTGAGTATTTCTGTAGAAATTTTGGGGGCGTCTGGCCAGCATCTTTGGAAAGTCTACATTTAGTTCTCATTTGGACTCTTGTGTGCTGCCAACTTTTTTTTAGTTTCATTATGGCACTGCAGTTTTAGGAATATAATATTACCTGAGCGTTTAGCTCTGATCGAGTAAGCTATTCGGTGAACCTGCTTGGTGTGTGTAACTGCGAGGGGTGAGAATTGGCAAGAATCTGGCGATACAATACGTATCGCGATACACGTATGACGATACAATATATTTCGATATATCCCGATTCTGTCTCAAAGACTATATATTGCAATTTTTTTTTATTAAAATTTTTTTAATTAAAAAAAAATGGCATGAGGTCCCCGTTACCCAGCATAACCAGCCCGGGACCAGCTATGGGGGCTTGCAGAACAGGGCGCAGGGACCAGCTTTGGTGGCCCCTGTCCCTGCCGGCTACAAGCTGGCATAGCCTAATATCCACGGGCTCTTCTGCCCCTTCCCCCCGGCCTTTGGGGAGGCAGGTAATGGGGGGGGGGGGGGGGGGCTCGGGGTTAATGGCAAGTAACCCGCTGGCTGCAGATGACTTGCCAGACCCAGAGCCTTGTGAACTGGTATAGGGGTCATATATATCCCTTACAAGTTCACAAAGAGTCTTTATAAGAAAAAAATACAATTCTGTGATTACTCACCTGTAGAATTGGTATTATACGTATACAGCACGTCCTGCTCCAGAGATAATTCCTTACGTTTGGGTAATACATCCACAACATGGCGCTGGACTGCAGAGACAGCAAAAAAGTGGCTCCTCCCGGCGCCTTATATTTCAGGGACATCCCACAAATTTCCCAGTATTGACAAGCAGTTAGCAAGAAGCCGGGAGACTAATAACCATAATCAAACAATTTTAACCATGATAAACAATCACCATACAGAGGTACTAAGAATAACAAGGGCGGGATGGAGCAAGACGTGCTGTATACGTATAATACCAATTCTACAGGTGAGTAATCACAGAATTGTATTATTCTAAGTATACACACGTCCTGCTCCAGAGATAATTCCTTACGTTTGGGACATCCAATAGCAGTGTCCGTAAGGTAGGGTGGGATCCCCAAAAGCAACAACATGCAGATTAAACCACTGCCGCCTGCAAAACTTTGCGGCCAAAAGCAGCATCAGCTGAAGCCCGAACATCAACCTTGTAAAACCTAGAAAAAGTATGAACAGAAGACCAAGTAGCGGCCTTGCAAACTTGCTCAACAGAAGCCTGGTGCTGAAAGGCCCAAGAGGAACCAACAGCACGAGTGGAATGAGCAGTAAGGCGGAAGGGAGGATTCTTCCCTTTAGCAGAATAGGCCTGAATCACAGCCTGACGGATCCACTTGTTGATGGTAGACTTAGCTGGAATCAGGACAAGAAGGGACCACAAAAAGAGCATCAGTCTTCCTGAACGGTTCAGTAGCCACCAAATAGAACTTCAGGTTCCTGACCACATCCAAGGAATGTAGAGCCCTCTCCTTAGGGTTACTAGGAACAGGGCACAGAGAAGGCAGAACAATGTCCTGGTTGAGATGAAAAGCAGACACGACTTTAGGCAGAAAATCTGGTTTAAAGCGAAACACCACCTTGTCCTGTTCTCAAAGTAAGGGGGCTTGATGGAAAGCGCCGCCAACTCAGAAACACGCCTAACAGAAGTGATAGCCACCAAAAAGACTACCTTAAGAGTAAGAATGGACAAAGCAGCCTCATGCACAGGCTCAAAAGGAGACCCCTGCAAGGCAGATAGGACCAAGTTCAAGTCCCAGACTGGTAACATAGGCATACTTGGGGGGCGCACATGAGTAACCCCCTGGAAAAAAGTCTTGACCAGATGATGCTGAGCAAAAGATCTCTGGAAGAAAACAGCCAAGGCAGAAACATGACCTTTCAGAGTGCTGAGTTGAAGCCTCAGATCCAAACCCTGATGGAGAAATTCCAGAATCCTAGAAATAGAAAACACACGACAGGGAAGAGATTTAGCCTCACACCAGTCAATGTAGGTACACCAAAGCCTATAGTAGATGAAAGAAGAGGGCTTCTTCCTAGCCCTGATCATGGTGTTAACAACAGAGACAGGCAGCCCCTTTTCCATTAAGATGGAGGTTTCAGCAGCCAGGCCGTTAAAGCCAGCATTTGTAAATTGGGGTAGCGTAGCCGCCCCTGAGTGAGCAGGTCTGGATCCTTGGGCAGGGTGTACTGATCTACCATGTCTGCGAACCACACTCTTCTTGGCCAACAGGGGGCCACCAGGATTGCTGGCACCCCTTCCTGAGCTATCTTTCGCAGAACCCTGCCCAACAGGGGAAAAGGGGGAAAGACATAAGGGTCGATTCAAAGAAAAATGTAACAGCTTTGATTTTGGTGCCGATCATCCTATTTTTCCCGTACGCTCGTGCGTTCGTATGAACTTGCGAGTGATTCTATAAGCAAATACGTTTCTATCCTAAAATGTACGTCCGTTCGTATGGCAGTTCGGGAATCAGACCTATGTCAGTTTCCATCCTGAATTTTCCGTTTCATTTCTCAGGTTGCAACATTGGTTTTGCCCTTTTTCCTTTTTTGTCTGGACGTAAATCCTTCTGATCTTGTGGCTGCGCACTACAAACTTATCTCATTAAAGTGCATTCTAAATATTTGGTCTTTTATTTTTCTTTATTTCATTCATTTTGTAGTAACCAACCATTAATGAATGCATTTGCATAAGTAAATCTTACTTTGTTTAATTTTTAGTTAACTTGCATTTTTTACTTGTGGATTTAATTTTAATATTTTGGCTTCAAATGGTACAACTTAAAATTTTGGGTGTGGTTACCCACACCCTCTACATACAGATTTGCTCTCAAAAATTAAAAAACACCCAGCAACTTCAGCATGTTATGAGCCTAGAAACAGCCAAGATGGCGGCTCAGGTATTCTCGGGCAGCCTGCAAACAGAAAGGGCCTTGTGACTGTGTTGCTCTGCATTCTTTGATTTCTGACCTTTCCGTGCCCCCAGCTCTGCTGTGTCTGTGCAAAATACAGCAGTAACCCACATCCTGCACTTTATCCCGCTCTCCTCTCCTCAGTAAGTGTGATGCATCTGACCAAAGATGTGCTTAAATAATTAAACAAAGCAAAGGTAAACAACTACACCAATAAATGCAATCTAAAAATATTATTCTAGTACATTTAAAAATAAATAACAAAGGACATAAGTTTCTTTAATTAACGCAAATATATTGCAAAATAAAGGTTTACATGCAAAGGACTAATTAAGGTCCACATTAAAATGCTTTTATAAGGCATACATGAATCAGGTATGCATTGCCATACAATTTATGGCCTCGGCCATGCTGATACATGCAGTTCATTGGAGCTCAAGACGCGCAGACTCCTCCACATAGCCAAAAAACCTGTTCAAGAACAGCAATCCGACTGCTAAAAGGTGTCGGCAGTGGCTTTCTTTTAAAACGTATTTAGAGGTTTGAAAACTGTTCTCTGAATCACACCTAAACACATCCAATTATCCTAAGTTTTACGTTTTTATCCTAAGTTTTAGGATTTGATCCTAAGTTTTACGTTTTGATCCTAAAATTTAGGAACGAACTTCCGATGATCGTAAGAGCATATACGCATTCGTACGTAGGCTCGTGCGAGTCGGAAATGGCCAAAAAAACAGGAAAAAATGACTAACATCCACCCAAACTTACGATTCTCGATCCGAAATCAATTAACTTTTGCTCTTTGAATCGAGGGGATACAGTAGCTAAAAGCCCTGCCAGGGCATTGTCAGAGCATTCCCCCAGGCTAGAAGTCCCCCTGCTCAGAGAGTCTGCCTCCAGATTCTCCACCCCCGGATTGTACACGGCTGACATTGTCCTCCGCCCAGGACAGGATCAGAGACACTTCCTTGAGGGCCCTCTTGCTCCGGGTCCCTCCCTGATGATTGATGTAGGCAACCGCCGTCTGGTTGTCCGAGCGAACCTGAACAGCCCGACCCCAAAGTTGCGGGGTCAAGCGGGCTAGAACCCACCTGATCGCCCTCAGTTCCAGAATGTTGATAGGGGTGTGTGCCTCCTGAGGGCCCCACTGCCCATGGAATGTTAGGGATCTCCAGAAGCCCCCCCAACCTGTCAGACTGGCATCCGTGGTGACTGTCTCCCAGCAAGGGGCCAGAAAAGATCTGCCCACCAACAGGTTCCTTGAGTCCAGCCACCACAGAAGGGACCGCCTGGCTAGGGGGGGACAGAACCAAAACCTGATCCAGGGACACAGGGTCCCTGTCCCATACAGACAAGAGGTGGAGTTGAAGAGGCCTCATGTGAAACTGAGCATAAGGAACCGCCTCGAAGCAGGACACCATCAGGCCCACCAGCTGCATTCCCTGCCTGATGGAAGGATGAGGGCAGGACAGAAGGAGCTGAGCTTGCGCTTGCAGACTGTCCACCTTCTGCTGAGGAAGAAAGATCCTGGCCTGAGCTGTATCCAGATTCATGCCCAGAAATGGCTTCACCAAAGAGGGAGACGGGGAAGATTTGGAGTGGTTTATCACCCAGCCAAATGACTCCAGTGTGAACACTACCCGCTGAGTATCCAGCTCTGCCTGTTGGAAGGACGGAGAAGTGATAAGAATGTCATCCAAATAGGGAAGAATGCAAATGCCCTGAGCTCTCAGCAGAGCCATAATGCCCGCCAGCACCTTAGTGAATACCCTGGGTGCCAAAGTGAGACCGAAGGGCAATGCCACGAACTGGTAATGCTGATCCTCCAGAGCGAACCTAAGGAATCTCTGATGACCTGGAAAGACTGGAATATGGAGGTAAGCATCCTTGATGTCCACAGAGGTCATGAAGTCCCCTGGGCGTAGTGAACTTACAGCTGAGCGCAGTCTCCATGCGAAAACGCCTGGATCTGACAAATCTGTTGAGAAGCTTTATATCCAGGATGGGTCTGACAGACCCATCTCTTTTGGGAACGGTGAAAAGGTTGGAATAATAGCCCTTGCCCCTTTCCCTTAAGGGCACCTGGCAGATGACCCAGAGCTCCAGTAGGTTCTGCACAGCAAGCAACAGGCCCTGAGCTGACAGGGGGTCTTGAGGCATCCGGGATCTGAGGAATCTTGGGGGCGGCCAGGCTGCCAACTCTGTCTTGTAACCGGAGGACACTACCTCCTGAATCCACCGGTCTGAGACATGACGCCTCCAGACGTGAGCAAAGAGCCGAAGCCATCCCCCCACCCGGATGGGTGAGGGCGCCCCTTCATGCCTGAGGGGGTGTGGTGGAAGACTTAGTCTTAGAACCCCAGGAGGGGCCAGGGCAGCCGCGCCCTCTGCCCCTGACCCAGAAATCTCCCCGGGCCCCTGCAAATGAAGCTCCCCTTCCCATTCTGGACCCACCTTAGGAGGGAAGAAAGGAGCTTGAACGCCGAAAGGGCCGAGACTGTGTTTTGCGCTGGGGCAACTTGCCTCCCTTAGCAAACAGGTCCAGGCGATCCCCAAAAAGACGCAGTCCTTTACAGGGGCACCCAGTGAGAACCTTCTTGGCAGCGCTGTCAGCTGCCCACTGGCGCAGCCAAGCCGAGCGGCGTATAGCCACCACCAAGTCAGAAGCCCTGCCACACATTCTAATGGTATCATCTAAGGCAGAGAGGACATATGCAACAAATTCCTTACAACGCAGAAGGGCTCTATACTCCTCACTAGCAGCATCATCAGGAGCCCCATCTAAAATACTTTTGAGCAGAGACCTAATAGCCACAGCTGTAATGGCAGAGACACAAACCGGACGCAGCACGGTCCCCACACAGGCAAAGGCATGGGAAGCCAGCTGATCAATGCGCCGGTCCTCAGCATCCTTCAGGGTAGTAGAGTCAGGGGAATGCATGACAGAAGTGCTGGACAACCCCAGAATTGGTGCATCCACTTCGGGAGGGGACGACCAACGCTTAACCACTTCAGCAGGAAAGGGATACCTCTTATCCCAACTCTTAGGCACCCCAGGGAGCCTGCTAGGTCGCCCCACACTCTTTGAGCACGAGATTATTAAAGTGAGTTTGTTCAGGAAACTCCAAAGGTGGCTTAGCAGTGTGAAACAACTCCCCCTGCTGCCGAGGAGCTGCAGCAGGAGGAGAGATAGAAAGTACTTAAAAAATGTGAGCCAAAAGCCTGTCAGTATCATCTGGAGCCCATGAGCTAGAATCAGAATAACCCTTAGGCTGCTCATCAGATGATTCTGAATCAGAAAACAATTCCCCCTCTTTCAGGTCAAAAAATTCCTCAGCCTCCATAGGAAAAAGGGTAACGCCAGGCGCCAGATGCCGTCTCTTAGCAGTGGCCTTACGCTCCGTAGAGCCAGCAATCAGCTTCTCAATGCTAGCCACCCTGGTAGACAAATTAGGCTGAGACTCCCCACTGGTATGCACCTCACTGGGAGTCAGATGTAAGCGTGGGGGAGTAGGCGAAGCCATACGGGGCGCAGGCCCAGCCACCGGTAACCCAGACTGCAGCGCAAGCGTCTGCTGGGCACAGGGTACACAAACCCGTACATTGTCATCACTTGTAGGGGACACCCCACACACCACACACAGCCGGGCTTGTCCCGAAGGAACCCTGAGCACATTATCCCGAGAAGCCTCCATATGGTGATTTTCACGGCCCAACCGGCCAATAGGGATTCACGCTATAAGGCCACCCGGGATGCCCCAATAGCCCGCTAGGGAAGTGGGAGATAAAGGCAGAATAGGCCTCTAATAGAGTAAACTAAATAGAGGGGATAGGCCGGGAGAAACCACAATTAAGTTTGACCCGCCTGCAAGACATAAACAGAAAGGTCCCGTAAGCGGCATGCATACATAAGATATAAAATATAAGTCAGCCCGCAGGGGCACTTATTGACCGCGGTAGGTAGACGCCAGCCACGCAGCACGAGGAGAGCAAAATGGCGCCCGCAGATACCTCGAGGGGCGGGCCGCGGAGACAGTGATGCAGAACGCGCCATCCGCAAAGCCCCCCCCCCGAAGAGCGCGAAGGCGCCCACGTGACCATGCCAGCCAATAATGGCGCAGCAGCGCCTGAGGTAGAGTCGCCGCCGACCGCGAAATGCCGTACAAGCGCACGCGGCGGCGGCATTTTTAAAAAAGCAACCAACCAACACACGCGGCGACACAAGCATACAACGGTATACAAAACCAAGGAGTGAAGAATACACATACACCCCCCCCCCCCCCCGAGAAATACCAGGGAGAGCGAGGGAGGGCAGCGGCCAACCTAACAGGAGCCCACCGATGGACAGGGGGCGAGGGGCAATAGCACGGGAGGGGCATCCCATAAGGCTCACCATGGGCCTATACCGCCTACCCTTTGGTGGGGGATTGCGGTCGGAGCATCACCCGACCAGTGCAGCCAAAGCTGGGAGGCAGAAAAAAAGGAACAGGTGGGAATAGTCCTACAGGGCCGCAGGCTAATAGCCCCGCTCACCTGCGAGTAGAGAGAGACATCTTCTTGCCTTCGAAGCGCAGACTGCAGAGAAGAACTGGGAAATTTGTGGGAGGTCCCTGGAATATAAGGGGCCGGGAGGAGCCACTTTTTTGCTGTCTCTGCAGTCCAGCGCCATCTTGTGGATGTATTACCCAAACGTAAGGAATTATCTCTGGAGCAGGACGTGCTGTATACTTAATAAGAATAAAACATTTTTTCTTTACTCACCTCCGTTTGTCAGCTCCTGTGTCCCTCGCCGATCCGATGACAGATGCGGTGATCGCCAGCCAGAGGAGGGGGGAGACAGGAGATTAGAGGATGGGAGCCAGAAGTGGGGCTAGTCTTGAAGATGGCGGTGCTCATCAGGAGGGGGAGAGGGCCTGCCGGGCTCTCTCCTGAAGACTGAAGAGCCCCGGGGGGGAGAATCGGAGGTCCCCCGCGGAAGAGGAGAGCCGGCCGGATCAAACGAGGTCAAATTTTTTTTTCTTTTTCTTTTACTGAAGTCAGAATCGAAAGAATCGATTCTAGTATCATCTAATGAAATATCGCGATACTTGACAGAATCGATTCTTTCTGACACCCTAGTAACTGCCAGAGCCCAGACAAACACCATGCATTACATTGCCGCCTAGCAGCTGATCCAAAATAGTACTTACCTTGTAATCGTGCACGTAGGGTTATTATTTCTTCACTGTAACTTTTGTTAAGAAACCGGAGATTTTGATTTTCAATTTCCAGCTAAATAAAAGAGAGACAAACAAAAAACAAACAAATATGCTAAAAACATAAAAAAGGGACCACTTTTTTCTAAAAATGTATCCCCCCCCCACCACCATTATTACTGTAAACAGTTTTATAGCAAGCTGTAGATATTTGGGGTTTTGAGGCTTGTAAGTGAGTTCTTGTGAGTTCGCAACTACAGGTAGGAAGGGTTAGCTACCCTTTCTTAGAATACATCAGCTAGGCTGGAAAATATAAGATTACATTGACTTTTTTATTTATACAGTGCAGTACCAGCCCACAAGATGGCAGTGGTTGGATAAGGAATAAAATGGAAAAGCATATTAAAGTGGCCAAAAAACAGACCTGGCATCTATAACAAGCTAGGTCCAGTTAGACATACACCCCTCCAGATTTGGGATGCCCTGCAATGTGAAACCCCGCCAGCCGCCAGATATTCTTACCTCACCAAGGAGATCACAGCGCATGCACAGTTGGTGGCGCCATCTCACATTTCTCTCGCATTTTTCTGGGGCTGTACATGCCATAACTGAATGACTGGCATGGCTGCTCACAGACTTAAAGGGGTGCAGGGAGTGCCATGCAGCAACTGCAAGTGTGGCTAGGTTCCCATTTAGCTTCTTCAGTCGTGCATTAATAAGAGAAAAGGCTGATTGGAGAATAGCCGCGTCTATACCACGAGAATGACGGTGAGGTATGTATAGCAGCTGACCAGTGGGGTGCCACACAGCGGGACATCCCGGGTTTTGGTCCACTTTAATATAGTGTTGCCTAAGATTTTAATGTGCAACAAGTCATAAGTTTAATGTTAGAAGGACAAGAAGAAATAGGGGATACAAAGGATCTAGTTTGGTTTTAATAGGATGGTTCCATCTCACAGGCAGAGTTAGAGTGTATATAAAGAAGAACCCTCCAGTATATAAAGAAGAGCCCTCCAGTCTCCACTAGAGAGGAGCCAGCACCAAGCTTGGGGGGAGGGCGGTGAACATAATCTCAGGCGAACTCAGGCAGGAACATAATCTATATGCACCCAAGAGACATCCAAGCTAAGATAGTCTGAAATAATACCTGCTTTGAAGCTGTGATGCCACTATGAACCTACTGCAGATGAAGAAGAAAAGTGAAGAAATAAGGCAATACCATTTTTTAGAACTTGGTATTTTCGAAATCTCACCATAAACTTTACTCAGCCTACAAAAAGGTTTCTAATATTCTCATTGGCTAAAAGCTACAACAAAATACTGATTGCTACTGCAACTCGTAATTTGCTTCATAGGAGTAATAAAGACTATTGAAGCTTTCACTACAAGGAGAAGTCCAGAGAAGGAGAAGGAGAAGGAGAAGGTCCAGGAAACCCCACCCTACTCCTCATACATTGCCATTGCCTTGTTTCCATGTTCCATTGCGTAGCGTGCATCCATCTGGATCCCATTCTGACAGGTAGCTGAGTTCAGGGACACCCACTTGCTGATGTCTAAAAGAAGCTACCTGATGACATCACATGCTTGATCTTCAGCTATCCTGGTTATCCTACGTTTTTCTAAGTTCCCGGGGCCCCTGTTTGCTCTCTTGGGCTGACCACCTGGGCTGACATCTGACATTCCCTGCAGCCAATCTGTCATTCCTTGCGTGGGGCTTCTGTAAATACAAGTTTATCGTTGAATTATATGGTTTCATACTGACCTCTCTTAGCTTTCCCGTCACCCAGTCTTTAATTTTTGCGGCTTTGTCTTCAATCATCTTGGCTTCTTGTATTCGGATTTGCTTCTAGAAGATATTTTTATATTTTGAGATATACTCATATAGCTTGCAATTTAAATAACTATGGAGGTAAGTCCAAGGATGGATTTGTAGAGTATTACTTCTGATTCAAACTCGTCAATTCACAGAGAAAATGGTTTTAGCAAAACATTAGGGCTGCCACCTTATAAGTATTTGGTATAGAATGTAGGGCTATTACAGGCAGATTGCATATTGAATAATAATGTCTGAGATAAATGAAGGTGTGATTTAAAAAAGAATCGCAAGCCAGTATGTGGAGAGACCCATGTTAGGCTTAATATAGGGGGCTAAAGAGGCCAAAAAAAACTCAACTGAAAGGTAAAGGAAGAAGAGGAGCTCACAAGGACAGATAGTGTTATCCATCAATCCTTGCAGCAGGCGCAGCTATGCAAATCATCTCTTTATGTCTCTGTGCCATCCAAGGCCCTTCGAAACGCTAAGAGTGCAATGCCAAGGATTAGCTTTACATTTATACAGCCAAACACATCCAACTAAATATCCAACTAAATACTAAACAACCAAATATTTAAAAAAGAAGCAGGATTTACACCTAAAACTCAGTAGAGCAATGCACATACCAGCACCAAAGATTTCTGAATAGAAGCTGGAAAAAAAACCCAAGATGGTGAAAATCTTGGGGTTTGTTCCTTTTTAAAGAGGACCAAAACCCACATTAGCTATGACTACATCATTTGACAGACGGCTCACATTGTTTTCAGATAGGCTGAGATGGGAACGGGCTGTGCCGCATCCCGACCATGCGCACACTCGTGGCCCAGCCTATCTGAAGTGGGTTTTGTTCTGCTTTAAGATTTGTGTATGCTAATTGCCCTGCTTGCCCGCCCGCCCCAGGTTAGTTATATTCCGGGTGTAAATTTACACCTGGCTCTGAATCAGCCTCAAGGTAGACAATGAAAGAGTGAGAATTCTCACCTGGCTCTGAATCGACCCCATTAAATAACTTTATACAGTTTTAAAGTCATACTCTCAGTGCTGGATTAAGTGTGGTGGAGGCCCCAGGGCACAAAAGAATAATTTTAGTATAAAAGTCCAGCCAAGTAACTGATTGGTGGTTGTCTGGCAGCCGCCCACTTACTGGAATGTCAGATTGTGTCCCTTGTGCCACCCTTGTGCGGGTGCGTGCTGTTCGGGAACTCCTGCTTTGCCATTCTGGGTGGGGGGTAGTGTAATTGCTCAGCTGGTCCAGCAGAAAACAGTTGAGCTGCCAGCGGCTGTGCTTGGTAGCTTATGCGCAGTGAGCTGCCACCGACTGACAGCTCTGCGCGCACCCATCACTGTAACGTTGCTGACGGCGGCTTTGCTGCTCTAGACTCTCCGTCCTGCCCTGTGGTAGCAACGCGGGGGGGTCGCTACTGCCGCCAATAGCTTTGTTGCTAGCCCCACGGCCGTCAGACTGAAAAACCTCCTGGACCAGACCATTATCCAAAGGTTGGTGGAGGCCCTGGGGTGCGTGTTAACTATGAAACCCAAACCCAGCATTACCTGGTCTTGCAGCTCATGTTCCAGGCACTGGATAATGTCTTCCTTTTCCTGCACCAAGACTTCCAGCTCTTGGCTCTTTTTGTACCATTTAATTTCAGATTCACTAGTTTGCACATTAGCTGCTTTCAGCTTTTCTTCCATGATCTGAACCTGTAACACAAAAGTAAAAGTTTATACCAAACAACATAAAGGAGCACTATCGCGAAAAAATGGCCCAATAATAAAAATCCATATAAATATGCTGGAAGGCGGGGAGGAGGAGCCACTTATACACCTGGTATCGAGAAATATCCAGCCAGGCTTGTTTTTTTTATTTTACGGTAATGGAAGGAAGAGGGCATGTCAGATGACAGACTCTGTCACCCCTCATAGGGGAAGAAAACCACAAGCTTGGCGGGAGTTGTATTGTTTGGGTGTATAAGTGAACCCTCCCCTTATTAGCTAAAGTGTTAATATGGATTTTTAATATTACACAATTCTGTGATAGTGCTCCTTTAATGCAAATGCACAATTTTATTTCTGGACAAATAAAAAAATAAACCTATATTCTTCCTTTCACATGTGCTTTCTTAGGGTGGTGCCTTAAAACTTGATTGGAGAATGGATCATATGGTGCAACTGCCTGCAAGCAAACTGGTGGAAAATGCTCCACTCCCATGAGACAATTGTAGTGAAAGAATTCAGGGAGGTAAGTGAGGTTTTTTTTTGTACTTGCCTGAACTGTCCCTTTAAAAGTGCAATTCTAGAAATTTCTTGTGATCATCAAGATGCCCCATCCCACCCTGCACTTCAGTTCTGGGCAAGGTGACCACTTGTCCTTAAACAGATCTTTCTAGGAGTCACCTCCCTGGGATGCACCAGGACTCCCTTTCAATTTAAAGGCTGGTCTTGTTTTAACCTTGCGGCCAAAAGCAGCATCAGCTGAGGCCCTAACATCAACCTTGTAAAACTTTGAAAAGGTATGAACAGAAGACCAAGTAGCGGCCTTGCAAACTTGTTCAACAGAAGCCTGGTGCTGAAAGGCCCTAGAGGCACCAATAGCACGAGTAGAATGAGCAGTAAGGCGGAAGGGAGGATTCTTCCCCTTAGCAGTGTAGGCCTGAATTACAGCCTGACAGATCCACTTGCTGATAGTAGATTTGGCAGGAGCCAAACCCTTCCTAGGACCAGAGGGAACCACAAAAAGAGCATCAGTTTTTCTGAAAGGTGCAGTAGCCACCAGATAGTACTTCAGATTCCTAACCACATCCAAGGTATGCAACACCCACTCTTTAGCGTTACCAGGATTAGGGCACAAGGAAGGAAGAACAATGTCCTGATTCAGATGAAAGGCAGACACGACCTTAGTCAGAAAGTCTGGCTTGAAGCGAAACACCACCTTGTCCTGGTGTCTCTCAAAGTAGGGGGGCTGGATGGAAAGCGCCGCCAACTCAGAAACACGCCTAACAGAAGTGATAGCCACCAAAAAGACAACCTTGAGAGTAAGAATGGCCAGGGCAGCATCCTGCACAGGTTCAAAGGGAGCATCCTGCAAGGCAGACGAGACCAAGTTCAAATCCCAGACAGGCAACATAGCATTGTCTCACTCCCATTTATATACTCACCTGCTTCTCCCCTGTCCCGCCGGCGACAGGGGAGTGAGACAATGCTATATTTTACCTTCACCCTTCTGAAGCCGCACGGGGGCGGCGGGCGCGGGTGGCCGGGTTACTTGTGGTCCCTCTTCAGTGATGCCTTGCTGACATGCTTCTTGCCTTATATGAGCAACTTTGGGCACTGGTAGTATAATCTGTGTTTACTGTGCAGGCACACCTATTTGTGCCTTTTGAGCTCTTTGTGAATCCTACACCACCTGTCATATTGATTTTTATATATGTGGGATTTTTTTGAATGGTTGTGGACTTGTATATTGTTTATTGATTGTATAGTTTTTTTATTACCTATATTTCACTCATTTAGAGAATAGATTTGTTTGTGGTATGGATTTATATAGATTTTTTAGATGTATATAGGATGTAGCACTTAGCACTTTATTTTAGAGATATTGCACAGTGTTTTTGCTTAGTAGATGCATTTTTGAAAAAATTAGTTTCACCATTTTATTTTGTACATTTTATATATTATAGTTACACATTGTGGGTAGGGCTGTGGAATATTACAGAGAACCCACTTGGGTCCTCAGAGTGCTGGCACAGATACGGGGGTAAGTGGGTGTAGAGGTAGTTCACCTTTGCATGCACAGACCCAAGTACCTTATCCATAGGAATATATTTGCCCTTTTATTAATTATATAGTATTAGAGCTTTGTCTGCATCACAAAACATTCCACATTAGTTCCCCCAGGATTGGGGTTTGGAGATATATTGAGATAGTAATATGAAGTGGGACCCAATAATTGTTTTTAATTGTCTTTTGTCATGTGTAATTTAGTGTATGTGTATTTTATGTATTTATATGCAACAATAAATTTTGAACATAGAGATTTGGTATATCTTTGGTGCTCCTCGTAGGGAGGGAGGCGTGTTTTACACGGCCGCTCCCATTGGAATGGTATGTATTAATCATATTTATTG
The DNA here is from genome assembly GCA_027917425.1 of Gastrophryne carolinensis. NCBI lineage: Eukaryota > Metazoa > Chordata > Amphibia > Anura > Microhylidae > Gastrophryne > Gastrophryne carolinensis. The sequence continues at coordinate 442,384,202 of CM051237.1, forward strand.
AGATTGTAAATCAAAACTCAACATAATACATTTAACATTGCTATATAAATAAATGTTTTGATTTATTATTTATTAATTGTACCCCTCCCACACAAAAGGTAAGTTTTTTCACTAGGTAAAACCTGCTGGGTGTGGCCAGTATAGCAGGAAGTGCACTAATTTAATTTATGAAATGACCAAATGAGTTTATGTAGGTTACATATATCTTCATTTAACTTGTTAGCTTAGCCTGTTTTAAGCCTCTACTGTATGTTACATGTGTCAAATTTAGAGTCTGCGGGCCAGATTGTTTTTATATGGCTACTGACAGGTTCTGGACAGTGGGATAACTAGACAGCATCCCCTTCTAACCAGCCCAAATCTGCTGACACCGGCAGCACCACCTTGTGCCCGTGTGCAGCTGTGCTCCAGTAACCCCAGACGTGGGGGCCTATAATAGTGGCTGGCATGCACCTTTTTAACATTTTGGTGGAGAAGTGAGTAATGTCTGCAACTGTTACTGGTATGTGTCTCTGTACAACCAGCTTTCACTACACAAGTGGGGCCCGCCGAACCCACCCAAAATACTGCCACAGAAGAAGGTGCTACGGCGGCTTAAGTTAGCTATTGGCAGCTGGGGTGGGAAATATTGATTGCAGGGCTATCCTGGAAAAATAAATTCAGCAAAATCATTCTGTGGCGGTCCTGGGCAAAATAATTCTGTGGCTGTCCCGGGAAAAATAATTCCGGTTCTGTATCTATCTCGGGCAACATATTTCTGTGGCTGTCCTGGGCAAATCAATTCTGCGTCTGCATCTGTCCTAGGCATAATAATTCTGTAGTTGTTCTGGGAAAAAGGCTAGTTGAATTTTAACCATACATTTAAGTGAACTTGTTAAAATGTTGTTTGTTATTAACCAGCATTTTAAAAGCGACCATAAAGCTGATGTGGCCCCTGGTTAAAAATAGTTGGGCACTCCTGCTCTGTATCTACAAAAGGCAAGAAGTGAGTATGTGATCTTTTCCCAAGCATTGCAAAACTAAAATAAAAGCAGTTTTGCCCGGAGTTCTTCTATATGGCCATAGTCCGGGCACACTGAAAATAGTTATTTCTCTCCCTTCACCCTCCTGAGCATATTTTTAAGAATATGGTCTACGGCTCAGCGCTGGTTTCATGAATCTTGGGATCATGTGACTGGAGTGATCGTCAGAATAACTAGTCTATCCAGTGAGTTCTCAGGCTGCTATAAATTATGAACCAAGAAAACACCTACTGTAATGCACAGCTATCAAGTAATAGTATTAAATGGGTGCAGGCCCCAAAACACCCGGATACATGGTATCCCTTAGTACATAAACCACAACAGTGAGTCTGCCAGCACAGGCTCAAGTGGGTGCTTATAGGAATGAGGCCACACAACCAACAATAAAATTAATACAAAATATTTAATGTCACAAGAAGTACCAAAAACACATATCCATACACATACAAAGACAAACATAATCATGTAGATTTGCTGTTTTTATCATCACGGGTTTGAATAATATATTTATATATTTCACTATTGACTGTTTATGAAATAGCTCCAAACAGCTAAATTATTCCTATTAGGCAGGCAGTTTATATACATAATTGTTGTTTAGAGTCAGTAATAGGGTTTGGCCACCGGAGGTCATTGTCTTTTTATGTTTTTTAAATAATTTTGTCTTTGTATGTGTATGGATATGTGTTTTTGGTACTTCTTGTGACATTAAATATTTTGTATTAATTTTATTGTTGGTTGTGCGGCCTCATTCCTATAAGCACCCACTTGAGCCTGTGCTGGCAGACTCACTGTTGCTGTTATAAATTATATATGATAAATAATAACGAGCAAAAGCGAGTGACCTGAAAACATTACAGGTAGGTAATTTATTAGCTGCTGAACAATCATGAATGCCTGATATACTGTACATGAGGAATTCCTAGATAGTGGTGGTAGTATTAATAACTACTAGTAATACATCAATAAGGTTAGCTACACTCTTTCTACTATTATGAACATCCTCCTGATTTATTTGTGGAGAGATTCTCTGACAAGCTGAATTCCAGTGATCCATTGGACCTCTGCCAGAGCGTAATCAAATACCCTTGAAAGCTTCTTATTTATTTTGTGGAATCTCATAGTAGTAAAACTAAATATATCCTTATAAAGTCAAAGAAAGGTCTGCGCCATCTGTTCTCTGTGTCCTCCGTCATTCCTAAAACATGCACTTAATTGTTTATCTGCAGAAAGGAAAAGTATACAGACCCTCATTATAAGGACACAAGAGGGATCGGGACACCCAGGAAGTAGCTACACCTACAGTATGTGGCTCATGTAATTAACTAACCAGATGTCTCACTTTTGGTGGGACAGTCCAACTTTGAGGCATTTTGTCCCACTGTTCCCCCCAAAACTCTGGGGACATCCAAATGCCCCACTTTGCTGATATGGGGAAGACTGTGCCACCAAATCTGGGCATCTGGTCAGCTTACAACGCTCATTGGCTGAGAAGAAGTACTGGACTAACTAGCAAATCCTCCAACAACCCAAAATGTAACAAGGGCACAGGGGTTAAATGCAAAGGACAAGGCAAGCATATTACATCTTACTGGCTTCCTGACCTTGATACACAGGAGTCACATGACCACAATAGAGGTGGTGCTCCAGCTCTGGAATACATTTAAAATGGACCAATCACCATATTGACACTTCTGTAGTCCAGTGAAAAGACTCCAGGACTGACCAATTACCTGGGATGCCCCACTGTGTCAAACCCTGCCAATCATCCTCATAACTCACCCTTCCAACGGCCCCACAGCGCATGCGGCTGCATCCTTGGCATCTTGCTGCTGAAGTGCCTTCTCCACTCAGATAGGCTGGGGAGGAGGTGTATGCCAGGCAGTAACGTGCACGACATACTGCGCTGATTGGAGGAAAAGCCCAATGTGCTGTGGGACTACTGAAAAGGTGAGTTTTAAGGATGAACTGGGGGTTTCACATAGCGGGGCATCCCACGTGACCATGCTGAAATGCTTATTCCACATGTGGACTGTTTAAGCTTTCTAAGGGCCAGTCAGGAAACTACTGTCAATAATCAGACAGAGATCTGAATCTCACTGCAGTTTTTGAATGTTTGTTTCATGTTCTGCGTGCAACCACCTTAAAACCAACAGGTTCATTGCTAGGGGCGCGGCCAGCCAGCTACCTCCCAGCTATTAACACACTGTAACATACAGGCTGTTACAAAACAGGATGTTACAAACAAACCTGCTGTGATACATTGTATATCAATTAACACTGGTCCCTGGGGCATCCCATTTTGGGATGCTTTTACAGTTAAATATACCTAGGAAGCCCTTTATGATGTGGGACAGAAAATAGCTGTGTACTTTATTGAAGCAGGAGCATGCTGCCCGACCAATCAAGCTACTAAAACTACAGCCAAATCAAATTGACAAGGATCAAAAAATGGGGCACAGCTCAAAAAAATTATATAAGAATACTCATATTTTATTAATGTTGCACAAAAAGTATACTAAAAACATACAACACAACAACACCACAATTAAAATCAATACATCCACTATTTTTGGAGTAAACCAGCTTCACTAATGGCCCAGCTTCATAAATAAGGGCCTTAGTGTACCTGCAAGATAGAGTTTAGGTCTGCTTTAAAATTGAACAAGTACTCAGTTGTCTCACAGCTTTCTGCAATGTGTGTTTTCTGTCATTTTACAAAAGGAATCTTGCATCTATAAATAGAATTTCTGTGTGTGACTGTTTTCTAGAAGACATTTCTTCATTCAAATGAGCTATTTGGAGTTCAAGTCTCAGCAGTGCTTCTCCCAATAAGCCTTTCATATTAAATAGTAAGATGATACGACTTTAGTTTCCTTGAGTACCCTGGCCATTATTTTTTATGTGATAATTTTTTGACCACATTTTCTTCAACATCAGGGGTTTCCAACCTACCACTGGTGATACTTGAGATCCTACCAGGTGGTACTCAACAAGGCTGCAGACTGGCCTGCACTCCAACCAGATATGCTGCCACCTATACTTTACCTACGTCTGATTTTCACAAAGCTGCCCTTAAAGGTGATAGAAACTATGTACCACTTTTGTCCGTCTCATGCTCTTTTGAATGTTTCACCAAGTTATTTTGGAGACTGGCAACCCACACGTACAACCATTGTAGTACCTAAGATAAATAAAAATAGAAAGTGGCACTTGGTGAAAAAAGGTTGGGAACCCCTGCTCTGAATATTTCTTTCCCCCATGCCAATCTGTTCTGCAGATCGTATGATATATTTTGGTTGGTTCAATTTAGAATATAAGTTCACTTTAGGAATTCTCTAAAAGAGTTTTTAAAATGTTTAAAACAGTTCTATTGTCTCCAGTGAACATTTTCTACAGTGAGGTGCTATAGCCACTTTTCATAGAAAGAGAATAAAGTGTTAGAACACTACCAAGAGTGGGCCGTCTAGACAGCAAGCCTCCCTGTAGTTATATGAAATAACCTGCAGAGTATCTCACAAAGGTTACGCTGTGATTAGAAAGAGATTCCAGCTGGCTGCCTTTCATTAAGTGCCAAACCCACTTGTTCAACAACGAAAATGTTGACCAGGTGCCACTAAGATCTTCATCTGTTAATAGGGAAAGTTCAGCATCTGCTCGACATGTGTACTCTGCTTGCACACCCGCTAACCTTCCAAGGTTGGGATACGGTGAAAGATTCTCAATGATGCAGAACACATTTGAGAAACTACCGAGATACTGGAAACTCTGCCAGCATCACCAAGCAACTTGTATACGCAATCCATGAACTGAGCCAATCCAAGTTCTGTCTAGGATTTACTGCTACTTTGCTGAAGACATACACTAGGTTCTGATTTAACAAGCACTAGACCAGAATGCGCATTGAGCATTTGTCTTAATTCTGGGGTTTCCCAACCAGTGGTTCTCAAGGTCCCTCTGGTGCTACTCAATGCTACTGAAGGAGAAAGTGGGAGAACATGAAGCACTGCAGACAAGCGTATGCTCAAAATAGAATGTGTTAAGGTGGTTGAGTCAAAAAGCTGCAGGAGTGAAGAAACTTGGGATGGCTGCATTGATGGCAGAAGAGCTTGCATTTTTAGGCCAGTATATGACTTTCAGCCTTCCATTAGTGATACGGGTGGAGATGATATTATTACATAGTTAACACGGTTGAAAAAAGATGTCCATTGAGTTCAACCAAGGGGCGCGGTTGGGGAAGGTTATTGTCTATTATTAAAAAGAAAACCTAATCCTTTTTTGAAGCAGTCAGCTGTTGATGCTGTAACAAGCTGCTGTGGGAGGCCTTTCCACAGATTTACAGAGGGAGCACCCCTTTGTCTTTAGAGGGGATTTTACCTGAAATAGTGTTTCCCCATATTTTTTGTTTTGGCCATTTATAAATTTATACAAGCAGTGGTGGACTGGGGCCAAAAATCAGCCCTGGATTTTACCAGTCCCTGAGCGGCCGAGACATCCCTACTGAGGCCCCCAACCATGATGCTGGGGCTATAGCATTGGGGGCTGGGTGTTCCTTGGCTCGTGGGTAAAGTGGGACTGAGTACAGGGATTGAATGTGGGTGTTAAAAGCAGCAGCCCAACTGGCCCCAAAGCAGAGCGGCCCACTGGGCATTGTCCCAGGCCTCCTTATAGCCAGTCCACCCCTGTATACAAGTTAATCGTGTCCCCCCTCAGTCGTCTCCTCTCAAAACTAAACAGATTTAATTCCCGTAATCTTTCATCATAACTAAGATCCTTCATTCCGCTTATTAGTTTGGTGTCTCTCCTCTGTACCCTTTCCAAAATCAGGGCATCCTTTCTATGAACTGGTGCCCAGAACTAGACATATTCCAGGTGAGGGCGCACCAGTGCCTTGTAATGAGGCAAAATTACATCCCTATCCTGTGATCCCAGGCCTCTTTTAATACATAATAATATATTGGTAGCTTTGAAGCAGCTGCTTGACATTGCATACCGTTATTTAGCCTATGATCTACCAGCACCCCCAGATCCTTCTCGACAAGTGAATCTCCAAACATAGGGACATATATTGGCATCCACCACTATAAGACAGGGGGGGCATCCAGAATGCTGAAGCCACTCCGGAACATAACCCCCCATAATACCTGATATTCTTTCGGTAGGTGGAACGTCACTACCCGCGAGAGTGCCGAGTGGCCAATTGTGGCGCTTTATTCCTGGTGGAGGATTGAGGCTAAGTTAAGGACTACGAGCGTTCTGGAGGGTTATGTGCGGGAGGGCTACAGCATTTTGGATGCCCTCTCCCCAGCCAGTCTTATAGTGGCGGTAACCAACAGCCGCACGCGTGTCGGGGTTGGTCCACTTTAATTTACATTTAATAACATTGAACTTCCCCTGCCAAGCGGACGCCCAGACACTCAACGTGTCCAAGTCAGCCTGAAGCTTGTGAACATCTTCAATAGACTGCACTGTGCTACGTATCTTGGTGTAATTTGCAAAAATATAGTGTCCTTAAAATGGACCAAAAGGATTTTCACCAAGGTTTGAGATACCGCGGCGCACAGCATCACTCACAGCCATTCATTTGCCCAGCTGTGGCCACGCACAGCTGGAAAGGGATGGACGTTCCTGCCCCGTGGGCATGTTTGGGATGCCCCAGGGAGAGGGAATTAGCCAGCCCTGGAGTTTCATAGACTCCAGGGACAATTTTGGTCCACTTTAATGCCATCTTCTTTATTATTTATACACAAGTTGAATAAAAGTGGGCCTAGCATTGAACCCTGGGGTACACGCTTACAACCCGAGACCATTCAGTGTGGGTATCATTAATCACTACTCTCTGCACATGATCCTTCAGACAGTTTTCAATCCAGTTACAAACTGTATTTTCTAGGAATACGTTCCAGCAAAGCATCTGGGTGAAGTTACAGAACCTTTCAATCCCAAAGCATTGCAGCCCACCAGGAATTCTCCCGCTCCGCTGGCACGAGCCATTCTTCCTTATTTCCCTAGTTTTGTTCATGGCTTTGGGAACATGTGAGGACCACAAAATATGTGCATTTAAAGAATACTTTTTGTCCATGCTATTCCCTCTCCTGCGTTATAAAACCACCCAGGGTCCACATATACTCACCTCGGTCAGGAATTCCACAGGGTACGAAGGTGCTGATGTACTGCATTGCCCATTGACGTAAATGGCAGCTCTCAGTAAGAAGGCCATACCCACCTGCTGCTCTGCTTCTCGTATCTCATATATACCACTGTAAGAAAAGTTTTGTGCAGGAGCGAGTTGCAGGTAAGTCTTAGGCCTTCTGGGCTGAGTTTAAGCAATAAACATCAGTCTTGACAACCTTTGAAGCACTTGCCACTATGCTTAGTGCTTAAACCGGACATTCAGCATCATTTCATGAAAAGGCCAAACCCTTAAACAATTTTCCAGCATCTAAAATGAATATATTTTTTATTAGTTTTTAGTCGCTTACCTTTTATTATTTCCCCCGCTGGGCTGCAACTCTGTTCAGGACTGCAGGGGAATGGAGTTGTAGCTGGGCTCTGCACAGACAGGGCAGAGCTGGGGTCAGGAAAAGGACAACAATCCCAGAATGCAGAGCGACACAGTCAGAAGACACTACCTGTTTACAAGCAGCCCAAGACTCCATGTGCCGCCATCTTGGACATTTAAAGGCTCAGAAAATGCAGTAGATGCAGGTAGAATGATTTTTAATGTGAGCAATCTATGTACAGGGTGTGTGAAACATATAAGATAGACTCTTATTTAGGGTGAAGGTCCGGTTTAATACTTGTGACCCATTGCTCAACTCCACCCTTTAGATTTTAAGCTCTCAACGGCAAGGCCATCATTCATGTTCGCTTGTACGAATGCAAATTTGCTGCATTTTGTAACATCTGGCCCATAATCGCCTGTGTATTATAAGTACTGGTATATTACCTTACTTGTTTTTACCCTGACTGTAATTTTATGGGGTGGATGGGGGCCATTGGGGAAGAGGGTTTTTTTTTTAAGTGCAAGTTCACTTTCAGAACATAAAAAAAAAAAAAAACTATACCCAGCAGTGTTGCTACCATAGAAGAAGTATGTTTAGGAAATTTCCAGCAGTAGCAGCATGGAGCAGACCCGCATGTGTCATTTTATAAGGCTGCTGACAGTCTGTTTGGCAACTACATGATGAGTGTTTAGGATTATACCCAACTGGATGGCATTTCCAAAAGGAAACATTCTGACATATTCCAGTAAAAGGAGTGACACATGTAAATAAAAAATTGCTTCTTTTTTTCTTTTTCCAATTATAAGTATTGTGAGCAGGACGATTGCACATGTACACATAGAGCACCTAGAGCTGCACAATACACACACATTAGCATGCATCGCATTTTCTATCTTTATATTTATTCATTTTACATTAGATACTATTTATGGCATGTTTTATTTACACTTGCTAATATAGACACAGCATATGATTTAGCTGCATATTCATAAGATTTTTTAAAGTATTTTGGCTGCAGTGACACCCAGGGTTGTAGCTATAGGGGGTGCAGGGGGTGGGACCACAGGCCCAGGAGGTCAGAGGGGCCCCATCATCGCCACCTTATTCAGCACATTTGTGCTCACTTGACATCATTTGGCGAAAGGAAGCACCATTTATCACTGATGATTCAGTCTTTAGTTGTCTTGGTGCACCCAATCAAGTTAAAAGACAAAAAATTGTACTGTATGAGCATTGGGCCCCAATTAAAGTGGAGCAAAACAAACACGGGGCTGGCCTTGGAATCTAAAAGATTCCAGGGCAGGCCGGCAGCCTGCTTCCGGGGCATCCTCTAGCGGGATGCTTACTGTGTGAGGCCCCTCCCCCAAGTCGCCCGTACACTCACCCTTCCTGGCGGCTCCTGTGATGCTGCTACTGCTGGCGCCACATCCCCAGCTTCTGTGTAGCTGTGAGCGCTCCCTTGCCCAGCCTATCTGAGTGCAGGGAATGTGCACGCGCTCAAGCTGATGATGTGGCCAGGCTGCTACACTTTGTCCGTGCTGATCAGCCAATCATCGATCTCAAACCAGCCGTGGGGCGTGGCTTCAGAGGGGCTAAAACCATATTTTTTTTTAGAATTGGCCCATCTGGGGGAGGGGGCTAGGAGCGCTGGCATGTGGGAACCAGATCACCCATCAGGGCCGGCGTCAGCACCCGGCAAGGCGGGGCAGCTGCCGGGGGGGCCCATTGACAGGGCCGGACTTTGGGGTGAGCAACGGTGCTTGACTGGCGGCGGACTGGAAGGTCACCACCACAGCTGGTGACCACATCTCCTCGAATGGCGGGGTTCCACACAGCGGGGCATCATCAATTTAGATTCCAGGGGAGGAAGTGCTGGGTTTTTTTCTGCTTCTAGGTTGCCCACCCCAGCTGACTTCCTATCCCTGGAGCATCCCAATTTGTGATACCCTACAGTGTGAAACCCCCTGGGATCGCTGGCATACCCACTGTGCAAGCAATTCCACCCCTGAGTTTTGGTCTACTTTACAGGGGCATCTCAATTTGGGATGCCCCTGTTCGTGAAAGACCTCCCCTGTTTGGCCGTTAACTCAAACTGCGATCCCACAGTGCATTCACCAGTGCGAGGAAAGTAATGAACAAAGGGGGGGTCACACACAAGGGCATCCAAAATCAGGAGAATCTAGATTCGTTTAAACTCCGAGGTCAGGTTTAATAGAGTTTGGTGCGCTTCAAAGTAGATCAAAACGCATGATCCTTAGGAGGCATCAAGATTTGGGACAGCCCTCTTCACCACAAAGGGGCCCCCTGAGACCATGCCGCCCAAGGGCCCACATAAACCTGGAGCCGGCCCTGTCACCCATAATTGAGTTTTGATCTGCTTTAATATTCGCACCAGGGCCCTGTCACATTTAGCTGTATTACAGCCTCGCTCTCCGGACTGTCACCTCTACCCACGATAACTTGTTCACCCTCTTTGCAGGTGGCATGTGACGTGCAGCCAGTGTGAAGGTGGTCAGTGTGAGGAGCTACTTGACACAGCCTGATCGCACTGAAACCCGGACTGGGCGGACGGCCAGTTGTACCAGATAACTAACCGGCGGAACCAAAGAATTTATTAAGGTAAGTGATTTAATCTTTTATTCTGTGTGCAGTTGATGTACATTGGTGAGGGAATATCCAATAGGACAATTCACTTAAAGACTACGGGGTAACATCCAGCTAACGTTCCAATCTTACCCGTGGTTGGGATAAGGAAACTGGTATATTTGCCTCACAAGAGTGGTGCGGATAGGATAACACGTCCATTTAAATCTATGGGACTATCTTTAGACTTTTATAGCGCTGAGTTACATTTACTAGACTGTTTAACAGTACAGCATTTATATTAATTTATATTAATTTAATTTATGTATGCTAGCTTTGAGACCACGGGCTATACTCTGCTGCTTGAACTAATTGTATGAATCCCTTAAACCAGACCTTCACCCTGATTAAGAGCCTACCTTGGATGTTTTCCCCACCCCATACATACAGATTGCCCACTTTAAAAATCATCCAACCTGCACCTATTGCATTTTCTGAGCCTTTTAACATCCAAGATGGCGGCCCATGGAGTCTCAGGCTGCCTGCAGACAGGAAGTATCCTCTGACTATGCTGCTCTGCATTCTGGGACGGTTGTCCTTTTCCTGACCCCAGCTCTGCTCTATCTGTGCAAAACACAGCCATAACCCCGCCCCCCGCACTCCTCCCCCCTTCTCCTCTCATCAATATGTGATGCTTTTGAGGCAAGATGGCGGCACCCGTATCCTAAAGTCCTGACCAGAGTTAAAGTGGACCAAAACCAAGCTCGATCGGCCCGGGAATCTATAGGATTCCAGGGCCAATCGATCCCCCCCAGGCATCCAAAATAGGGATGCCCTGCTGTGTGAAATCCCCCAGGTAGCCCCATTCACTTACCTCGTTCCCCGATCCCACAGGGCATCTAAGAGCAGCGTCCGCATCCCGCTCTAGCAGGGCGCGTGCCCGCGCCAGGCATTTGTGAATGGCCGGCGTGGGCACACTCCCTGTTAGAGGGAAGCAGGGGATGCGGCCGTCAGAACCGCTACTCTTAGATGCGTCGTAGGTCTGAGAAGAGGTATGCTGGTCTCGGTGTCCTGGGGGGTTTCACACAGCGGGGCACCCCTGAGCGGGGTGTCTCCAGGGAAAGAACCAAAGCCTAGGATAGTCGAAATCCTGGGATTTGGTCCACTTTAAAGCCCAGCAGGGGAAAGAATAATAAGTAAGCGAATAAAAACTTAAAATGTATTAATTTTAGATGCTGGGCTTTTCATTTATTAATGCTGAAGGTCCGGTTTAAGCGCATATTTTACTATACAATTATGTGATATAAGTTGCTATGGCTCTTTTGTATTGTCAGATAGAACCAGAATTTCTGTTTGTGTTGTTATAAACTCTCCATATAAAGTGCGGCGGATGAAGAGTCAGCATGTATTGAGGTCATTGTATGATGATGAGGATATAGTAGTTACTGACAATTACTCTACCTGCTCGTAAGCTTGCTCAGCCCGCCGATTGCCATCAATGACTTGTCTCTCCAGCTGCTGCATCTGCGGAAAGGAGCACTGATTAAATAACAATCGTTATGACATTCGCACTTTGATGTTCTGCTAATGAAGGGTGACACTATCAATAGGCTTCTAATTGTGATGAAAGGCCCCATGTATTATGGGCCACGCATGAGCGGTTATAGAGAATGACAATCTGTGGTCTGACCGTGCACCGTGACTTCATACTGAGCAGAGGACATGCCCTAAACTCACCATGAGATGAGGCTCGGCTAGAGGGCCGAACACAGGGAGAAAGTGGTCATTTTAAGCTCATAAGCCTCGATTCAGAGACAGATTCGTCTGGACTTTCACATGTTTCTGTGTATGTTTTTGTGTCTGTTTGGACTTTTTTTTGTTTTTTACGTTCCTTTTTCCATGCGCATGTTCGTTCCCGCTAATGTGTATATGCGCTTTCGATGGACGGATCGAAATCTGATCATTTGCTTTAGTTTTGATCATTTTCGGATCTAAATCTGATAATTTGCATTAGTTCAGATAACTTACGTTATTGGGATGGGCTTGCGTCTTATTCAGAGAGCTGATTGCCGAGGGACCACCGCCCTATAAAATGGTTTCATTTGCGATCCACTTACCTTCAGCCTTCAGCTCCAGGGCATTGCATGTGTCAGCAGGGCCGAGGCCAGATTGCACCGGCGATGCATGCATATCGATCACATGCATGATGTTGAGTTGTTCGAGCTGACCCGACTTGACCGCGCTTCCCTCCATAAGTTGTATAGTGAGCTGCGGCCATGGTTAGCCCGCACCACAAGGAAGGGGCAAGCAATTTCAGGTATGACCAAGATGCTTGGCTGCCTGCAATTTTTGGTGAATGGCTCATTCCAGAGGCTGGGTGCCCTCTCCGTGGGGATGTCCCAGCCTACGCTGAGCCGCGCGATATCCAATTTTTGGATGACATGGCTAACATTAGTCCAAAATATATATCATTTCTGGACGACATGATAGCCTGGAACGCGCTTAAGTTGGGTTTTTTTAATATCGCCGACATGTCCAACGTCATGGGTGCGATCGATTGCACACACGTTGCATTGGTCCCTCCCGCAGCCGACGAGTACATCTATAGGTAAGTTCATTTATGTTATTTTGTTATATAGTTTAGGCAAACTGCCAACTGCCTATTTTGCCTAAAATTTGTTTTCTTTGTTTGTCTGTTTATGTTATTTTGATATTTGTCAATATGATTTGCTTTTGTGAAGGCCTTTTTCTTTATTTTTCCAAAAAGTAATGACTTAATTACTAAAAAATTTACACCTGATTTGAGCCTCATGCAGTTTATTTTTGCATGTTTGTTCTTAAAAACCATCATTAACATCAAAATAACCCAAACATTAATGCATCAAAAGAACAGCTAAAGTCACATTCAATATATTTTATTGAACTATGTAAATTTGTAGTTGAAGGGCACTCGCAGACTCAAAATGTACATACATAGTAAAACAGAAATATACATTGGGGCAGACTCATGGCCCCTAGCAATTGGCCACATCCAGGAGTTGTAAAGTAACGCACTCAAGGCCGAAGTTTCACCGCACAACAACATAAAGATACATAGGGAGCAACCATTTCCAGGGGAATAGTCGGGCAGGAATACATAGAACCACATACACACCGTCTCCTGCCTGGCCACATTTGCCACCAGCACAGGTGGAAAGCAGCCATACCCATGCCATATCCACGCCTGTAAGGTCGTGGGCCACCCAGACAATAACCCCCAGTCCTAATGCCAGTCCAATCAAATCTTTGCCATGGGCAAATGTAGTTGTTGCACACCCAAGAATGTCCCCCAATATTGCCAACAAACAGGATGAGCCAGCCACCATTTGATTAGGCCCAAGCCTGCAGCGTGGCATCTTGAGCGGCCGCTTCAATGAGGCTTAAGCTCAGGCATTGGCTAGTGGGGTATGTCAGCACTCTAATGAGCTATATGGGTGAATTCAAAATCAAACCAGCAAACCCATAAAAAAGCCAATCTTGGTAGCGATCACCAGACAGGTAAACAGAGTGGGGATGTAGAGGAAAGATGTGGACCAGATCCAGGTGAAATAGATCTTAAAAGTGATGTTGCCCATAATAAGGTTGTGGTGGGCCTTGGAGGTGGCCCAACACCTGGGCATGTGTGTCATTCAGAATCTGCCACTGCTCAAGCATCTGTCTGTTGCTAGTTCGAAATGCATCTAGCATGGCAGTGAAGTTTGCATTTAAGGTGGCCGTTTGTTCTGCCATCTGTGTGGTTAAGTTGGCCATTTGTTCAGCCACTGGCTGTTGCTCATCCTAAATTCAGTCAGCATGTTGGTTAATGTATTATTGAAAATCTCAAATTGTGCAGTAATCTGCTCTGTTGTTCGTTGAGTCACCTGCCGAAAGTAACGGCTGTCATGACGCCATGCTGACTCCAGGATTGCCACCCGCCTCCCCTGGGAAACTGGTCAACGTTGTTGACTGCGTCTTCCACTTCCCCGGGTTGGAGTGCCTGCAGATGCTGGACCTCTAGGGCGAGCAACAGTCCCAGATGTGCTCGGCAAAACCTCTGCAGCAGAGCTACCACTGGGGACTGTAGGCTCAGTCTCAGCCTACTGGGCACGGTGGGCTGGCAGCATGCGTCCAGCTTCACTCTGCTGTAGAGGATTTGGTGCAGTAGGATGCTGGGGCAGTGGAAGATTAGGTTCCAGGGGGGTAATTTCAGAAGGTCCAATCAGGCTGGCATCCTCCTCCTCCTGGATTACATCCATCAGTGTGGGAGTCTGTTGGGACATGTGAAAAAGTGTTTCAGATTTGGCCCTAAATATCTTTAGGATCCAAATTACTCATGTGCATTCACATGCATCAGCAGTTTCATCAAAGTCCACTTACCCTATATATCTGTTCCTGGGTCCTAGGCAGCAGGGAAGTAGACGGCGTGCTCAAACTGGAGGATGCTTCCACACTTCCAGAGGCTGGATGCTGAGCTGGGTTTAAAAGTAAAAGGCACGTAAACACACAAACAGCCATTGATGAGCTGAATTAGTACATAAGCTTTCTAAAATACGTGGCAAACCAGGAATGACAACTCCCCCAACGGTGCAAGTTGACCTTCACAATGAATGTCAGTATCTCTTATATGTATGCCTCACCCTGTACATACAGATTGGTCACCTTAAATAATACAAACTTGCATGTACTGCATGTTAGGAGGCTTTACAGATCCAAAATGGCGCATTAGGGGGCCAGTCAGCTTAGCATTTGGCTTCAGAGTATGCTGCTGTGCATTCTTCCTAAGTAGCCCTTTCCCTGACCCCAGCTCAAGTTTGTCTGACCAAAGCACAGCTACAACCCCAGTGGTAGAAAGACAAAGAAGTAAGTGTTGTCTATTATTTATGATATTCACATCACATGCAGTGCTTTGGTAAGATAATACCATTTTGTGATTACTCACCTGTAAAATGGCTATTATAAGTATGTCTCACACCCTGCTTCGGAATGATTAGTAACACGTGGGTTATAGTCCCATAGAGGGCAAACTTCTGCAGAGATGACTAGAAAAAAAGAAGCCCCTCCCAGTCCATAAATACCTGGGACCTCCCACACATTCCCCAGTATAAGAAAGCAGTAGGGGGACCAGGAAGATCCAATAAAATCTATGAGAAAAAAATTTCACCAAAAAGAGGATCCAAGATACAACTCAGGGTGGGACGAAGCAGAGTGTGAGACATACTTATAATACCCATTTTACAGGTGAGTAATCACAAAATGGTATTATTCCAAGTATGTCTCACACCCTGCTTCGGAATGATTAATAACACGTGGGACATCCAATAGCAGTGTCCAAAAAGGGTGGGGATCCCAACAGGCAATAATGCACAAACCAGCAGCTTGCAGAACTTTGCGGCCAAAAACAGCATCCGCTGAGGCCCGCACATCAACCTTATAAAACTTGGAAAAAGTATGAACAGAAGACCAAGTAGCAGCCTTACAACTTGTTCAACAGAGGCTTGGTGCTGAAACGCCCAGGAAGCCCCAACAGCATGAGTAGAATGATCAGTGATCTGGAAAGGTGGATCCCTCCCTTTAGCAGAATAGACCTTAATAACGGCCTGACCAATCCATTTACTAATTGTAGACTTGACGGGCGCCAAACCCTTCTTGGGCCCAGAGGGCACCACAAAAAAAGGCGTCCGTCTTCCGGAATGGTGAAGTAACCACCAGATAGTACTTTACACATCTAACGACGTCCAGAAAGTGCAAAGCCCTCTCCTTGTCATTGCTAGGTTTAGGACACAATGAAGGAAGCACAATGTCCTGATCGAGGTGAAAGGCAGAGACAACCTTTGGCAAGAAGTCTGGTTTAAATGGAAAACCACCTTGTCCTGATGTCTCTCAAAGTAGGGGGCCTGAATGGACAGAGCCGCCAACTCTGAAACACATCGAACAGAGGTGATAGCCACCAAAAAGGCAACTTTTAAGGTGAAAATGGATAGAGCAGAATCCTGCATTGGTTCAAAAGGAGGACCCTGAAGGGCAGACAACACCAAATTCAAATCCCAAACAGGTAACATGGGTTTGTGAGGAGGGCGCACATGAGTGACCCCCTGAAAAAAAGGATGAAGAGCGAAAGATCTCTAAAAGAAAACCTCCAGAGCAGACACATGCCCCTTAAGAGTGCTAAGCTGAAAACCCATGTCCAGACCATGCTGAAGAAACTCCAAAATCCGAGGAATGGAAAACACCCGACAAGGAAAGGACCTAGCCTCACACCAATCAATGTAGGTCCGCCAGGTCCTGTAGTAGATATTAGAGGAAGATTTCTTCCTAGCCTTGACAAGAGTCTGGACAACGGCTTCAGACAAACCCTTTTCCTTTAAGATGAAAGTTACAGCAGCCATGCCGTCAAAGCCAGCGTTTGTAAATTGGGGTATCAAAGCTGACCTTGTGTGATCAGATCCAGAACCAGAGGCAGCCTGAATTGATTGACCGCCAGCCGGACGACGTCTGCGAACCACACCTGTCTTGGCCACCTTGGGGCCACCAGGATTGCTGGCACACCCTCTTGAGCCAGCTTGCGTACCACCTTGCCCACCATGGGAAAGGGAGGAAACAGATACAGGAGACCGAGCTCCCGCCAGGACAGAGACATGGCATCCACTGCCAGAACCAGAGGGTCCTAGGACAGAGACACAAATGCCGGAAGCTTTTGATTGTGACGAGAGACAAACAGATCTACCTCCGGACTCCCCCACCTGCGACAGAGGGATAGAAATACCTTGTTGCTGAGGGACCATTCCCTCGGCTAAAGGTCCCGCTGCTCAGAGAGTCCGCTTCCAGGTTCTCCACCCCTGGAATGTAGACTGCCGAGATGCACGGAACATTGCTCTCGGCCCAAGCAAGAATCATAGACACCTCCCGAAGGGCACTCCGGCTGCGAGTCCCTCTTTGGTGATTAATGTAAGCGACCGCTGTCCGAATGTCGGAGCGAACCTGAACTGGTAAGCCCTGAAGGTGATGTGTCAGGTGCGACAGCACCAACCGAACCGCCCTCAGCTCCAGAATGTTGATGGGGATACGGGCCTCCTGAGGACCCCACAGCCCCTGGAACTGATGTTCCCTCCAGAAGCCTCCCCAGCCTGACAAACTAGCATCCGTGGTGACCGTCTCCCAACAGGGCGCAAGAAAGGACCTGCCCCCCAGATTCCTCTGGTCTTTCCACCACTGGAAGGACCGCCGGACAAGAGGGGACAGAACACAAGTCTGATCCAGAGACAGAGGACATTTGTCCCAAACCAATAGAAGATGGAGCTGAAGGGGTCTCATGTGAAACTGAGCAAATGGCACTGCCTCGAAGCAAGCCACCATCAAACCTACCAGCCTCATGCAGTGCCTGATGGGCGGACGAGGGCTGGACAGAAGAAACGAATAAGAGCCTGAAGAACATCCACCTTCGGCTGGGGTAGGAACACCCTGGTCTGAATGGTATCCAGAGTCATGCCCAGGAACGAAGCCACCCTTGACGGGGAAAGAGAGGACTTGGGGCAATTGATTACCCACCCGGACCTTTCCAGCGTCGTCACCACCGCTCTGGTGTCCAGCTCCGCCTGGTGGAGAGAGGATGACGTAATGAGAAGGACATCCAGGTAAGGCAAGATATGAATGCCCTGGCTCTGAGAAGGGCCATCACGCCCGCAAAAACCTTGGTGAACACCCTGGGCGCCGAAGTCAGCCCGAAGGGAAGAGCCACAAACTGGAAGTGCTGGTTGTCTACCACGAACCTGAGGAATCTTTGGTGTCCCGGGAAGACCGGCACATGAAGGTAAGCGTCCTTGATGTCTATTGAGGTCATAAAGTCCCCCGGACGAAGGGAGTAGACCGCAGAGCGCAGAATCTCCATGCGAAATTTCTTGGTTCTGACGAAAACTTTAAGTCCAAAATGTGCCTTATGGATCCATCCTTTTTGGGCACCGTAAAGAGGTTGGAGTAGTAACCCTGACCTCTCCCTATGGGGGGAACCGTAGAAAGGACCCCCATATCCCGAAGGTTTTGCACCATCAGGAAAAGTCCCTGTGCGGCCCGAGGGTCCGCAGGAACCCGAGACCTGAGGAATCTGGGAGGAGGCCGGTATGCGAACTCCAGCTTGTACCCAGAGGAGACCACCTCCGGGATCCAGTTGTCTGTGACCTCCAAAGTCCAAACCTGGGCAAAGAGCCGCAGCCGTCCCCCCACCCGTGAGGGTGCCCCCTCAATGCTGACTGGGCTTGGCAGCGGCTTAGGTTTAGTCCTGGTTCGGGCGCGTCCTCCGCCCCTACCCCAGGAATCTCCTCTGAACGCAGGGAAGGAAATTCCCCTGCTCGTCCGAGAACCACGAAAGAAGGGATTGAATGAGCCTGAACCCCGAAAGGGCTGGCGCTGCTTTTTGCGCTGAGGTAACTCACCTCCTTTCGCCACCGAGTCTAATTTATCACCAAACAGGCGCAGACCCACGAAGGGTAGCCCTGTGACCGCCTCCTTTGCAGCGATATCGGCCGCCCATTGGCGCAACCAGACCGATCGGCGTATAGCAACAAGCAATGCCGAGGTCCTGCTACACATACGGATAGTATCATCCAAGACTGATAAGACAATGCAATGAACATCTCACAATGCGTCAATGCTGTAAATTCCTCACTGGAAGGATTCAATTGGGAACCATCCAACAGGCCCCTGATTAACGCTCTAGCAGCCACGGCCGTGAGAGCAGAGGCACAAACCGGGCGCAAGGCCGAACCCACACCGGCAAAGGCATGCAAAGCCATTTGGTCGAGCCGTCGGTCCTCACTATCCTTCAAGGTAGTGGAATCCGGGAAATGCACAACCGACGTACTGGACAATCCCAGTACTGAAACGTCGACCTCTGGAGGAGTCAATCAACGCTTCACAACATCAACAGGGAAGGGATACTTCCTATCCCACCCCTTGAGGGATACCAGGGAGCCGGCTAGGCTTATCCCATTCTTCAAGGATCAGATTGTTAACGTGTTTCTGATCCGGGAACTTCAAACGAGGTTTGGCAGTCCCAAAAAATTCCCCCCGTTGCGGAGGGGTCCCCGCAGAAGGGGAAATAGCAAGCACCTCAAATATACGGGTCAGGAGTCTGGGGGTATCCACAGTATCCCTGCGCTTCGTATTGGCATCAGCATCCAGGTACTACTGATCGTCAGAGCCTTCAGATTCTGAAAACAATTCCCCTTCCTCAAGGGGAATAATAAGATCAAACAAAAGAGTCATAATCGTCATAATCAAAGGCCGGCGCAGCGGGCGCCAAATGCCGTCTCTTAGCTGGGGCCTTCCTGGCCGCAGAGCTAGCAATCATCTTCTCAATGTTGGCCAGTCTAGCACAGACATCGGATTGCGACTCCCCGCTAATGACGTCACTTAGGGTCAAAGCCAACCGCGCAATGGCCTGCTGTGCACATGGTGCACAAATTTGCACATTGTCTCCCACAAGGGATACCCCACAGACCACACACTGCCGGGGTTCCCCCCGAAGGGATCCCGAGCCCAGTATCCTGGGAAGCCTCCATATGGTGATTTTTTTATGGTAGTCGCAATGACCAATGGGAATTACGCTAAAAGCTACCCAGGATGCCCCTTAGCATCCGTTAGTGGGAGGATTTGGCAATGACAAAGGGAACCCCAATTTGAAACAAGGGACCTAAAGGACCGGGAGAACCCCCTTTTTTATTAAGGTATGGTAGTCCCACCTGGAAGACACAATTAAGGAACCCTTAAGTAAAGGCATTCATTCTTAATAAAAAGCCATAAACGCAGTATAATACAAAATACAAACCCGGAGCTAAGAAAACCCCAGCGCTAGAGGTCATTAATCAAGGCATGAATAACAGTATAAAATAAAACCAAAGCCCCGCAGGGCACTCACAGCGACCGTAGGGATAATGGCGTCTCACAGGGCCAGTCTTAGGAGGAAGGGCGGGCCAGCGTGGATCGCGCGCCACGCGTGGCCCCGCCCCCTCCCGACCCGGGAAGAGAGGGCGGCTCCCTGCCAAAGGCAGAGGCCGCAGCAGAGCGCCAGAGGAGGGGGGCCGCAACAAGCGCGCCGAGCGCCCAGCCCCGCCCCCCCCCCCCCCCGACTGGAAAATGATGAGGAGGACGCGCTCCCAGCCATGCTAAGGAGCCGGCAAAGGAGACCGACCCGCCGCTGCTGTAAACAGCGGGCGTGCGGGCCGGCATACCAGAGCACCAGTGCCCCAAAACACACACACAAACTGCCACTCACAACACACCCACGCTGGCAGAGCCAGCAAGTGAAGCACACACAGCACACAAGAAAAAACCAACAATAAAGGTCAAAATGGAGGGTAAAGCCCCCCCTACTAACCGGGAACGGGGAGTAATGGAGGGGATCCCCAAGCTACCCAAGTTATATAGCAATGGTAATAAACGGACAGGGCACCCCACACCAGGATTACCAACCTGGCAGCCGCCTACCCCTTGGAGGGGGTCTCACGGAGGAGCATGGCTCCTATGCAGTACACCTCTAAGGTGTACCCTACCCTCGCCCGGACCCACAGCCAAGGCTGGGAGGCATAGGGACTTAAAAACAACAAGATCCGGGCAGAAATAGGAAAAAATTGGCCGGGTGTGCACCCGGCTTACCTGCAAAGGAAAGAGACAGCCATCTTCTTGATTTGCTTTGCCGTCTGCAGAGACTTATCTGGGGAATGTGTGGGAGGTCCCAGGTATTTATGGACCGGGAGGGGCTTCTTTTTTTCTAGTCATCTCTGCAGAAGTTGGGCCTCTACTGGACTATAACCAACGTGTTATTAATTATTCTGAAGCAGGGTGTGAGACATACTTGGAATAAATAGTTTAATAGTGATCATAAATACTGTCAAAGGTCATGTATGGCCTGCAAACCTTTTTAAGGACCATTAACTACTGCACCTTGGGAGAGTGGCCATAATGAAGGACATTCCTCAGACATTAAACACCCGCCTAAAGCAGTAACCTCCCCTCAAAGCCACTCTCTAGTGGCATGTGTTCATATCTGCCTGTGAGCCTCATTTCACATGTTTACAATAGTTCACATTCCAACAAACATTACTAACCTGCAGAAATGGTATGGATGTCCATGTCCTGTCTGCCAGAGAGGCCCTCTAATGCGACGGGGTGTATTAATGCCAGGACTATTTCTTCAGCTCTGGTATATTGTAATTTTGTGGGGAAGCCTCCGCCAGTTTGTAAGCTGAAAAATAGAGGTAAATTTGGGCCATTGTGGTCACTACAACAAGCAGCAAAATGCAGCAACTCCAATATGTACCTGTGATTGCGCCGTTTATTCTGTTTCTTCCATGCTGCATACTTCAGGTCAGATATTTTTCTCTGTATCTGCTCCACATATTTCCTCTCGTCCCCCGCTGCATTCAGCTGTCTGGTGAGCTTGTCAAAGATTTGGGTCTTTCTCATTTTGCTGGTTGATTTGGAATGTCGCCCAAATAGCTCATCATAATGAAGTGTGAGGCCAGTTGGCAATGCTAGGGTTTGTGCCTTCCCAAACCGCCCACTCAACTAGCCTTGCCGCAATGTTCTGCCTAAAGGTTGGTCTTCTTGCTCATTTGTGTTTGGTGGCAATTTGGGGGACATTCTGGACTGGCTCTGTGGTGATAAATTGGGCGTCATGGGGCTGGAAAAAGACTGGACTGGCATTAGGACTGGGGGTCCTTGCCTGGGTGGCCACCGAACTTCCAGTGGTGGATGTTGCATAGGTCTCACTGGATTCCACCTGTGCCAGTGGCAAATGTGTCCGAGGAGGAGAGGGTGTGCTTGGGGGGGGGGGGGGGGTAGGGCTTCGGGCCCTCTGCTTCTTTTGGCCCTTGGAACTGGTGCTCCCTTTATCATGGGATGTGCTTGCGCGAGAAGGAGGAGAGGGTGTGCTTGTGGGGCTGGGGCTTCGGGCCCTCTGCTTCTTTGTGGCCTTGGAACTGGTGCTCCCTTTATCATGGGATGTGCTTGCGTGGGGAGGAGGAGAGGGTGTGCTTGTGGGGCTGGGGCTTCTGGCCCTCTGCTTCTTTGTGGCCTTGGAACTGGTGCTCCGTTTATCATGGGATGTGGTAGGGTGGGAAGCAGGAGAGGGTGTTCTTGGTGGGCTGGGGCTTCGGGCCCTCTGCTTCTTGGTGCCCTTGGACGTTGTGGTACCTTGCTGTTTGGATGTGGGTGCCTTCTTCTTTGAGGTCCCTTCCTTGCTTTTGGTTGCTGCTTTGGATGTTCCGGGATTTGTGGCCAATGTCGCCTTGTGATGGCCACTTTTGCTCCGCGTTTCACGCACCTTGCTAGTTGCTTGGTGCGACTGAGTGCTCGGTCTGGAGGATGAAGTGTCCTCATGTCGCTGAAGCCTTTTGGTCTTGGCCTCCTTTGCTGGTGTTTGCTTTGCGCTCTGTTTTTTGGGTGCCATGCTGACAATCTTAAAGAGAATGAGCTGTGTGTCCATGACCCTTTAAATCCTAATGACTGGGTATGACGCTTACGCGTTCGCGTACGCGTGTGTACGCCCGTTCGTCCGGCCGTGCGGAACCCGGAAACCGCTGGGGCATTACTTATCTGCTGCGGACAAGAAACAACATGGCGCCCACGATCTTCACCCGCCAACAACAAGAGCTGATTATGCTCGTAAGTGTATTGGAAGGACATTGATTTGCCATCTAAATGCAGGCCTAGGCCTTAAGGAAGCGCAGGAAGAAACAGTTTTTTTCTAAACTTAGTTAAACTCCATGCCAAACAGAAGTTGTAGCGCTCATGTCACTTGCATCTAGAAGGATAGTTTGAGGCTAGAAATGTGTTTGGGAATGTCATTTAGTCAACTGATCTAATTGTGACAGATATTTGTATGCAGTTGGATCTAACAACTATTTATTTATTATGTTATTATGCTATTTGTTTTTATTTTGTTTTTTAGACCATGCTTCAGCGCAGTTACGACTACCTGCCCAACGCATTTGAGAAGAGCAACGTTGCCCTGGAGATCGTTGCCCGGATCATACAGGAGACGGACACCACCTTCACCCATACACAGATCATGCAGCACTGGTCGGACCTGAAACGACTACACATGCCCCGTGTGCAACGATTTTTTGGTCTCCATTTCCCAAGTAAGTACATAGCGATTGCATGGTAGATGTAACTAATACAGAAGGTGGGCCTTTATTTATAAATGCTTTTTTTTTCTAGTGTTGGAAATGGAGTACCGAGAGAGGCGCACAGGCCGGCCAGTGCTGCATGAATCTGCAGCAGCAAGTGAAGGTGGTGGATCTCCAGGACCATGTTCCTACCCCTCCTCTGTAGCTGCGTCAGAGCAGCCCCTGGACCTTTCTACAGAGGAGGGGCGTCACGGCGTGGGCAGTGAGTCGGCCCAAGCTACAGAGCCATTAGACTCTGGTATGTGACTCTTAATGTAACCGCGCACACACATACATGCTATTAAAAGCAAAGCTGGTTCCCTAAATCTCTTTTTCTAGATGAATATGTAGCAGGTGAAGGATCTGTGGAAGAGACTGCAGCAGATCATGCCCAGGAGGCACATGGAGAAGGTGGGTGATGTCACACACACATTCTAAGTGTCATTTGCTTACTTTTGACTCAGACATTAGAAGTGACCCTATTTTACCTGTCTCTACAGCCTCAACTTCCCAGCAGTGTCAGGTCCCAGAGCAGAGGGGGGTCCCCGAAGCAGAGGTCGCCCACCAACGAAGTTGAAATGAAAATATTTGGAGTGTTTGGGAAATGACATCATCACCAATCTACCTAAATCCATTGTCAATGTCATTAGCATAATGACATATGGCCTCTTCCTTTTATTAATTCCTTGGCATAATGACATATGGCCTCTTCCTTTTATTAATTCCTTAGCATAATGACATATGGCCTTTTTCTTTTATTAATTTCTTGGCATAATGACATATGGCCGCATGAGTTAACTTGCAACCTAATAAACATTCCATCCACAGCTGTTAAACATGTATTTGCCGACAAATGTATTTTTCTTTTTTTTTACAGGCACCGCACGTGCCAGATTGGCACAACTCAGTGCCACGGTGCTTCAGTTGGTGGGCGAGATGCAGGAGTTGCGCGATTCGTTGGGGACCACAGATGAAGATTAATTTTCTGGGGCCTACCATTGCTTTGTATATAGTTGTATATATGTTAAATTTGTAAAAATATTTTTAATAATTTTTATATTTGAATTTTTACAAATTAAAAAAAAAAGTTTGTATTTTGAAAAATGTAAAAAAAAAATTTGAAAAAAAGGCACTCGAAAAATGCCAGTTATTTATTAGTTATTAGCACGTGCCACATTGGCACAACTCAGTGCCACGGTGCTTCAGTTGGTGGGCGAGATGCAGGAGTTGCGCGATTCGTTGGGGACCACAGATGAAGATTAATTTTCTGGGGCCTACCATTGCTTTGTATATAGTTGTATATATGTTAAATTTGTAAAAATATTTGTAATAATTTTTATATTTGAATTTTTACAAATTAAAAAAAAAAAAGTTTGTATTTTGAAAATGTAAAAAAAAAAATTTGAAAAGAAAGGCACTCGAAAAATGCCAGTTATTAGTAAAAACCGAAAAACTTGTTTCTGTGTCATTTTCTTTTCTACATACATTCATTAATGGTTGGTTAGCATGAAACGAAGGCAAAAAATACCGTTTTGTGAGTACTCACCTTTAAAACGGGTATTATGAGTGTGCCATACACTCCACTTCGATCTTCATGACATGTGGGTAATCTCCAGTAGAGGGCGAACTTCTGCAGAGATGAATATGCAAAAAAGAAAGCCCCTCCCAGTCCATATATACCTGGGACCTCCCACCAATTTCCCAGTGTAAAAAAGCAGTAAGGGGACCAGGAAGAACCAATTATAACCTTAACAATCAAAACCAATGGTTCACCATATAAAAGCCCCAGAATACCTGAAAAAAAAAGGGGTGGGGCGAAGTGGAGTGTATGGCACACTCATAATACCCGTTTTAAAGGTGAGTACTCACAAAACGGTATTATTCTAAGTGTGCCATACACTCCACTTCGATCTTCATGACATGTGGGACATCCAATAGCAGTGTCCGTCATGGGTGGGAACCAGAAAAAAGTGAAGAATGTACCAACTCAAACCACTGCAGCTTGCAGAACCTTGCGGCCAAAAACAGCATCCGCTGAAGCCCGCACATCAACCTTGTAAAACTTGGAAAAAGTATGAACAGAAGACCAAGTAGCAGCCTTACAAACTTGTTCAACAGAAGCCTGGTGCTGAAAAGCCCAGGATGCACCCACAGCACGAGTAGAGTGCGCAGTGACCCTAAAAGGGGGAGTCCTCCCCTTAGCAGAATAGGCCCCAACAATGGCCTGACGAATCCATTTGCTAATCGTAGACTTAGCAGGCGCCAAACCTTTCCTGGGCCCGCAGGGTACCACGAAAAAAGTATCCGTCTTGCGGAAGGAAGAAGTAGTCACCAAACAGTACTTCACACAGCGAACAACATCCAAATTGTGCAGAACCCTCTCCTTGTCATTGTTAGGCTTAGGACACAAGGAAGGGAGAACAATATCCTGATTGAAAGCAGACACAACCTTAGGAAGGAAATCTGGCTTAAAACGAAAAACCACCTTATCCTGGTGTCTCTCAAAGTAAGGGGCCTGAATCGACAGAGCCGCCAACTCAGAGACACGCCGAACAGAGGTAATAGCCACCAAGAAAGCAACCTTCTGAGTGAGAACCGAAAGAGCAATATCCTGTAGCGGCTCAAAAGGAGGGCCCTGGAGAGCCGAAAGAACCAAATTCAAATCCCAAACAGGAACCACAGCCTTCCGAGGGGGCCGCACATGCGCGACCCCTTGGAAAAAGGTCTTAACCAGCGGGTGTAAGACAAAAGACCTCTGGAAGAAAACCGACAGAGCAGAAACCTGTCCTTTCAAAGTACTAAGCTGGAACCCAAGATCCAGATTATGCTGAAGAAACTCCAAAATCCTGGGAATCGAAAACACCCTGCAAGGCAAGGCCCTAGCCTCATACCAGTCAATATAGGACCTCCAAGTCCTATAGTAAATGCCGAAGAGGACCGCTTCCTAGCCCTAATCAAGGTCTAAACAACAGCCGCAGACAAACCTTCCTCTTTCAAAATGAAGGTTTCAGCAGCCAAGCCATCAAAGCCAGCGTTTGTAAATTGGGGTAAAGTAGCTGACCCTGAGATAGCAGATCCGGCAACAAGGGAAGCCGGTACTGATCTACAGCCAGCCTTACAACGTCTGCGTACCAAACCCTTCTTGGCCACCCTGGAGCCACCAGAATCGCTGGTGCCCCCTCTAGAACCAGTTTGCGAACTACCTTGCCCAGCATGGAGATGGGCGGAAACAGGTACAGAAAACCCAGATCCTTCCAAGCAAGGGACAAGGCATCCACTGCCAGAGATAGAGGATCCTGAGAAAGAGACACAAAGGCCGGAAGTTTGTGATTGTGCCTCGAGGCAAAGAGATCCACCTCCGGAGTCCCCCACTTGCGGCAAAGATCCAGAAAAACCTCGGGGTTGAGAGACCACTCTCCTTGGCGAGAGTATCCCCTGCTCAGGGAATCCGCCTCCATGTTCTCCACTCCCGGAATGTAGACTGCCGAAATGCAAGGAACATTGCTCTCCGCCCAGTGCAGGATCAGAGAGACTTCCTCGAGGGCACTCCTGCTGCGAGTCCCTCCTTGGTGATTGATGTAAGCTACCGCCGTTCTGTTGTCTGCATGAACCTGAACCGGTGGACCCTGTAAATGTGAGGTCAGCCGAGCCAGAACCAGTCGGATGGCTCTGAGCTCCAAGACATTGATGGGGGTGTGAGCCTCCTGAGAACCCCACACCCCGCTGAACTGATGACTTTTCCAATAACCTCCCCAGCCCGACAGGCTGGCATCCGTGGTAACCGTCTCCCAACAAGGGACCAGAAAAGATCTGCCCTTCAACAGGTTGCTCGATTCCAGCCACCACCGAAGGGACTGCCGAACCCTGGGAGACATCCTGAAAGGTTGATCCAATGACTGCGGACACCTGTCCCAATGCGTCAATAGATGAAGTTGAAGAGATCTCATGTGAAACTGCAAACAGTACCGTCTCGAAGGAGGATACCATCAAGCCCACCAGTTTCATCCCCTGTCGGATAGAGGGACAAGGATTGGCCAGAAGAAGGCGGATCAGACCCTGAATCCCGTGCACCTTGGTCTGGGGCAGAAACACTCTGGCCTGAATTGTATCCAGATTCATGCCCAGAAATGAAATCACACGAGACGGAGAGAGAGAAGACTTGGGGCGGTTGATCACCCACCCGAACCTCTCCAGGGTGTCCAGCTCCGCCTGACGGAGGGAAGAAGCTGAGATCAACAGGTCGTCCAGATAAGGCACAATGCGAATGCCTGAGCTCTGAGTAAAGCCATTATTCCCGCCAAGACCTTGGTGAAGATCCTCGGCGCCGAGTTCAGTCCGAAGGGAAGGGCCACAAACTGAAAATGTTGATCCTCCACCGCAAACCGGAGGAATCTCTGATGTGCCTGAAAAATCGGCACATGCAGATACGCATCCTTGATGTCTATGGATGTCATAAAATCCCCTTGGCGAAGGGAATTGATAGCCGAGCGCAGAGTCTCCATGCGGAACTTTTTGGCTCTGATAAACCTGTTGAGAACCTTGAGATCTAGAATAGGTCTCACCGAACCCTCCTTTTTGGGAACCGTGAAAAGGTTGGAGTAGTAACCCCTGCCTCTCTCCGACGGAGGCACCGGGCATCTAACCCCCATGTCCAGAAGGTTTTTCACTGCTAACAGGAGCCCCTGTGCAGCTTGAGGGTCCGAGGGCACCCGAGACCTTAAGAATCTTGGAGGTGGCCAGTACTCGAACTCCAGTTTGTACCCGGAGGAGACCACTTCCAAGATCCAATTGTCCGTGACCTCCCGGGCCCAGACCTGGAAGAAGAGCCGCAGCCGTCCCCCCACCCTTGCGGGTGAGGGCGCCCCTTCATTTCTGAGCCGGTTTAACGGCAGGCTTGGGCTTGGAACCCCAGGCAGCCGCGGGCCATGCCCGACCTCTGCCCCTGTTCCAGGACGAGCCCCTGACACCCGAGAAGGCCAAACCCCTAGCCGCTCTGGCCCCTCGAAAGGAAGGAGTGAACGAGCCAGCCCCCCGAAAGGGACGGCGCTGTTTCTTCCGCTGAGGTAACTTACCTCCTTTAGCAACAGCATCCAATTTATCTCCAAACAGCCGCGTACCCAAGAAGGGAATAGCTGTGAGCGACTTCTTGGCCCCAAAGTCCGCCGTCCACTGGCGGAGCCAGACCGATCTGCGCATAGCCACCAATAAGGCTGAAGTCCTACTACACACGACAATAGAATCTTCCATAGCAGCCAAGACAAAATCCATGAACAATTCACATCTCTTAAGGGTAGCGAACTCAGCGCTAGCTGGATCAAACTGAGCGTCATTCAGCCAGTCCCTGACAAGAGACCTGGTAGCAAGCGACACCAGGGCAGATGCACAAAAATGAGCCCACGCTGGCAAATGCGTGGCACGCCATCTGATCAAGGCGCTTATCCTCGCCATCCTTAAGGGAAGTGGCGTCAGGGGTGTTCAGCACAGAAGAGTTGGTCAAACCTAAAACAGGCGCGTTGACCTCGGGAGGAGAAGACCAGCGCTTAACCGCCTCCACCGGGAAAGGATACTTCTTATCCCATCCCTGAGGAGCACCAGGAAGCCGACTAGGCCTCTCCCATTCTGTAAGGATCAGCGCATCAAAGTGACCCTGGGTAGGGAATTCCAGACGGGGCTTGCGGACCCAAAAAAATTCCCCCTTCTTGAGAGGAGGTGCCTCAGGCGGTTCAATATCCAACACCTCCAATAGATGTGACAAAACAGTGGCCGTATCTACGGCATCCCCCAGCGCCTGCCCGACATCGGCATCCCCAGACTGAACATAGTCAGCCTCTGTTTCCTCATACAATTTAACCCCTTTAACGGGGAATAATCTGACAAATCAACTGAATCGTTGTCCCACAAGGGCTGGGCCGACGACAAATGTCTCTTTTTAGCCTGAGCCTTCTTGCCCACCGTGCTAGCAATAAATTTCTCGATGATGGCCAACCTAGCACAAACATCAGAGTGCGACTCCCCGCTAGCACCAATGTCACTTGGGGTACGGATAAGGCGGGGAGGGGAAGGCGATGAAGCGGGAGGAGCCGACCCAGAAGGCTGGGTACCAGACTGCCGCGTTATGGCCTTTTGTGTGCATGGTATACAGATCAGCACATTCTCCCCTGTAAGGGATACCCCGCACCCCACACATGGCCCAGATTGTCCCAGATGGAGCCTGAGCCCAGTATCCTGCGGAGCCTCCATTTGGTGATTTTTGTGGTCAGTCGCAAGACCGCAGGAAATTTACGCCTAAGCAACCCGGGATGCCCCTTAAAAGTCCCGGTGGGAGGATTTAAGGTGATAAAATTTACACTAGGGACCCCAGGACCAGGAGGAACCCCTTAACATGCACAATAATGAAGCAATCTGCAACACACAATAAGGCATATCAATTACTATACAGCAAAAAAAAAAATATATATATATATACAACTTTAATTAAATAAATAGATAAAAGGCAAAAACCTGCCAAAAACCAGCACCACAGGGCCCCCCCCCCCACCAGAGAGGGACCCCCAAGTGACAAAGAGGTGGCCCACAGGCCCCTACCTGTCCCCAAGAACGGCAGCAGCAACCGCAGCAAGTCAGCCAAAATGGCCCCCGATCTGTGGAGAAGCCGAGAAGCAGGAAGAGAAGGGAAGGGGGGGGCGGGCCAGCGCTGAAGGCGTGCTTTTCCAGCCCCACCCCCCTCCCAGCAGCACTGATCTGGCAAGCAAAACGCGCCGAACGAGGGGGGCGGGGCTACCGTGGCCGCACCGAGCGCCCGGCCCCGCCCCCTTTTCTTAACCCAGCCTGAGGGAGAGAAACTCCCCAGGCTAACAGGAAAGCCACCACAGGCTAGAAGGCACCATGCACCAATTCATCCAGGGATACTTCCAGGAGATCCACACACACACCCACAACACAAAGTAAACTGAACATCAACACACATACACTCATATGTAAATATTAACAAATGAAAAAGTGAGAGGCCGAGGATGACGGCCCGCCAGCCCCCCCCCCCCCCAGAGGGAAGTAAAGGACCCGGAAGGGGGAGTGGGAACCCTGCCATTATAAGGCCATTGGCATGTAGGGACGGGGCATCCCGCACCAGGATCACCAAAAACCTGGATAACCGCCTACCCCATAATGAGGTCTCACGGTGAAGCAAAGCTCCTTCCGCACCCATAGGGTGCTCCTACCCTCGCCAGGACCCACAGCCTAAGCTGGGAGGCTCAATTAGGGGCAATTTAAAAAGGGTCCTGGCAGTAATAGGGATAATAAACGGCTGGGCGCGAGCCCGGCTTACCTGCAAGTAAAAGAAGTCTTCATCTTCTGTCTTGTCGCCTTCCCTGCAGAGAAGGAACTGGGAAATTGGTGGGAGGTTCCAGGTATATATGGACTGGGAGGGGCTTTCTTTTTTGCATATTCATCTCTGCAGAAGTTCGCCCTCTACTGGAGATTACCCACATGTCATGAAGATCGAAGTGGAGTGTATGGCACACTTAGAATACCCAAAATTTAGATATGAAGAATCACCAGACCGCGAAGTGATTTAGGTAAGCATTATGGAAGAAGAATGAGACCGCAAAGTGATTTAGGTAAGCATTATGGAAGAAGAATGAGACCGCAAAGTCATTTAGGTAAGCATTATGGAAGAAGAATGAGACTGCGAAGTGATTTAGGTAAGCATTGTGGAAGAATAATGAGACCGCGAAGTGATTTAGGTAAGCATTATGGAAGAAGAATGAGACCGCAAAGTCATTTAGGTAAACATTATGGAAGAAGAATGAGACCACGAAGTCATTTAGGTAAGCATTATGGAAGAAGAATGAGACCACAAAGTCATTTAGGTAAGCATTATGGAAGAAGAATGAGACCGCAAAGTCATTTAGGTAAGCATTATGGAAGAAGAATGAGACCGCGAAGTGATTTAGGTAAGCATTAGGTGCAGGAAATGAAAGAATGAATATACAGACCGCGATGTGATTTAGCTAAGCATTGTAGCAGAAGTGAGTGAACTAAATATGTAGACGAGCACATTAAGGAGTTAATTTTGTAGTGCGCAGGCGTAAGGTCGTAACTATTTTCGTCTGGACGATTATTTAAAAAAAAAAAAACAGATCGACACAAAAACGAAAATCTTTTTATGTCTCTCTCTGAATCAACTCTATAGTGCAAATGAAAGCAGAGCAAAATGCAATGAACCCGTGAAATACATTTGGCCAAAGCCCCTGCCTATATTCCCTTCTTAGGGTGTAGAACTAGAAATAGATATTTTCACTTTTCGAATCATCCTGGAACACTTTCTTTTTTGCTGTTCCTCTCTGTAAGATGGCATGTGATCAGTCGTTGCATTGGTGTGGCAATTACATCATTGCCACTCACGACAGTGGCAATGAATGGAGGAGGCGGAGCTTTACAGCTAAAACAGGCGCCATTATCTGGGATTAGAGTGAAGCAGGAACAATGAAAATTGGAAAATGGTACTCTCCACGGGGGGGAGCAATTCAGAGGATGCTAGTTAAAAATGTGGGTTTTAACCAACCATCTCTTGAACAACAGGGGTATTCTGCACACCGGTCTGTGGAGTCACTGTACATGTTATTTGCCCACAATTTGGCAAAGGTTAGTCTTCAACCTACCTCCCGCTTGCTCAGTCCAGGATAAATACCAACTGGAACTCAGTTAGTACATTTGCTACCCCCCTTCCCATTTTGTTTAATTTTTGCTATATCAGTTGTCAAGGCTCCTCCAGACACACTTCTTATTTCGAAATGGATTTCCAGATATGACAATGAGGAGCTGATGTTGGCATAACCAAGAGAGAGTGCACATCCTCTGTACAACTGATGCCTATTAGAAATGGCTTCCGCAGACCTCTTATTTTTGGGCATTTCCGTAGACCTCTTTTTTGTGGGCATTGTGGGCACAGAGTATATGGAATGACATGTGACCACTCTTGAACGGCCTTTGCTGATTTGGATTCATCAGACGGGACGTGGGCTGTTGGCACCTTAGCTGACAGAACTGAAACCAAAGAGCTGCAGGAGCATAGTCCCTGGTTTTCAAGGTGTATTTCAAAATTGTGTAATAACAAAAATCCATGTAAACACATTGGCTAATGAGAGGAGGGGTCACTTATACACCCAAACTGTACTGGTCCCCCTGATTTCCCCTTTCTTCCTTAAAAAAAAACTAGCCTGGCAGGATATTTTGTGATGCTGGGTGTATAAGGGAACCGTACTTCCCACCATCCAGCATATTTATATCAATGTTTAGCTTTGGGTAATTTTTTCGCATTAGTCCTTTTTAAGTGTCAAGGGGGAATCGCCATTTGTAATGCCCTGCTGTGTGAAATCCTGCTGATCACCCAATTTGCTTCCCTTGCTGGTGGATTCAGGGTTAAGTTCTAACTGCAGGAAACCAGGATCGCACTGCAAAGCAAGACAGGCATTGAAGACGACTCTACTACCAAAACCGAAACCTCAACCTGGCCATCTGGAATCTAAGGGCAACTCTGGTTTTCACTAGAGCCCCTATAGGCTGTGCTTCATAGAAAGCCCCAGACCGTTCGACTGGGCAATCAAGGGTCTGGGTATACAAGCAGTGATTCCTTGGCATAGACAGACTCACGGCAACTGGCAGAGGCAGGGTCCAGTGTAAACCAAAGGTCATGGGAGGGTGGCAAGCTGTAATGATGTTCAAAGTCTGTAGCAAAAGGTTGTGGGCTGGCAGCAAGATGCGTAAATAAGAGTCCGCAACAAAGACTGTGGGCATTCTTGTTGTTACACCATTGTCAGTTACGTATCTCTTCAAATGCAGGGAATTGCCACAAGATTCAGTGCAGCTACAGACCCCGTCTATTATGCTCTTGATGGTACTAGGAACAGCAGCATGGTAATCATGTGTGTGCCTCCATGATTCATGTTGTGGGTTGTTCTAGGTCATTATATACTTGTAAATAAGTAGCTAAACCTCAAAACCTCATCTCTTTTATCTGGAGTGGTTCCCTTGGTTCATCTGGACAGTAGGAAACAAATCACTGACATGTACTAGAGGAAACAACCCAAATGCACAGCAATGAGGCCTCCATACATTTGGCTGGAGAAACAAAACACAATCATGTGTCCTGGTCCTAATAAGAGAACTTCTTGGCATTACCATGAGAGTGTCACTCTTTTGGTTAATCAGTAGCTGTCGGGAACTTTTGTATGGTTTGCTCAGGAATATTTTAAAATGTATAATCCAAAACTGAAAGACAAAATGCTTAAGATTGTCCATCCAAGTTCTCGCTAGCACATCTGGGCTGCAGCTTACACATTCCTCATCCCACTGATCTGTCATTTCCGACGCCAGATGAGACTTTCCCAGTCATTTTATTTAAATGGTAAAAGATATTGAGCATAACACTGGAAAATTACATTTTAGTTGGAAATTAGAGATAAATACGGGTTAGGAGGGATACTGGTTACAGGGAGATTATGGACTGAGTGATGAGATAGCTCATGATCTGACCACAAAAAAAAAAAAAAAACGAGGCTGTGCCATGTGCATCCACTTGTGGAAGTCAAAAAAATTCTTCTGCCAATTAAGCCAGATTAAGGGTTCTGTCCCGGGTGCCCTGTATTAATAAACCTTATTATGACATATGGGACAAAGGATTAGTAGTCTATAACTCTCATTTTTCCAACTGGCATTCAATCAAACCCCACACTGGGGTCTATCTGGGTGGAGTTGCATGCCTTCTCAATTTCTTTGATTTCTTTTTGGTGCTCCAATTTCTTCCCAAAAACTAACTTTCTCATACATGTTGGGGCCCTTAAATAGCCCTTAAATGGTTAGACATACCTGTTTGAGGTGTTTGAATCCTTTAACCTTTTGCTGGCCATCAAACTGGACCTAGCTGCAGATACCTCCAGGATTTATAAATGCAACTATACCACAGTATTTTAAGCTTCTGCCCTCTTGTATTTTCTAGACCTATTCTAGTTTTTGCTCATAGTGTATCTTCAGGGTAACAACCATCAAAACCTAAACTAGATTCTGCCTTCAAGTCAAAAAGGGTAGAGTATTCCAGACTCCCACACCATATATGTGTGTGTCAACCTCAAGGCTTTGGGCTGGAGCTGTAAAAGAAGTCACCTAGGGGAGAGGGTGCATCACTAGAGGGGAAGGGCATAAAGAAGGATTAGCCAAGAAATCCTATCTATGCTCCTCCCCTCCAGTTATGCACATAGTCACATGGGAGGGATTTCCTGCCTTTGTACCATAAAAGCTTCCCTCCCAATCTGGGATCCCCCGGGGGAAGGGCAGAGGTGGCCCCAGGAATCTTTTAGGATCCAGGGCCAGCTGTGCCAAGTTTTGTTCCACTTTAATAAAATGTTTTGGTGTTCAGTCTTTTTTTTACATCTACTCCTTCTGAACTGGTAAGGAGTCCAAGGGATCAATTATACTTGTTCAAAGGGTAGGGGGTGGCTTACCAACACCTCAGCCCAATTACTTGCTCTCTCACCAGCCATGGGGGGTGAATATGAGCCTGGGGCCCTTGGAAGAGCCCTCGACCGATGCTGGGGCTGAGGGCTGGTAAATACTAGGGCCAGGGGGCGCCCTGGGTTACAAGCCCCTATGCCTTATGCATCGGGATGGTAACCTGGAGGAGAGAGGGGCCTGGGTCTTTTTTTTTAGGTAAAAAAATAAAAATAAAAGGGTTGGTTTAACCTTTGCAGTGCCAAGCCTGTCAACAAGTGATACATTTACACAGGCAAAACCGGGTGATTTTGTTTCAGCCTGTGCTAATCCGGCCCCATGTCTCTAAAAAAGATTGATCTTATGGAGTAAGTCAGTTTTGGCAGCCGTGAAGTGCCGAGTGGGCTGCACCCTAATATTTTGTGCAGAGCCCCACAGAGTAAAATTTTTGCTGGGTTATGCACAAGACTTTCCCAAGCTACTCTAGTAACAACCCTGGCGAGTGTATCAATCTGTTAAGCATGATTGCTTTAGGTTGACCTGGCCTTTAGTGCCTTTCTCACTCATTGCTGACTCACCCTCCATGTGGACTTAGATGAGAAATCCCCTTTCCATTAGCTGGCAGACAAACTGTTTTTGTCTCCACAACTGATCCATACTTTGGGGAGTTTGTGGGCTAAAAAGAATTTAACAGAGAAGCAAAGTGGGTTAGTAAATATTAGGTAAATGATTGTTAGCTCTGACTTGCCAAAAATGAAGCTCCTCTGATGTGGTTGGCAGACACAGTCGCTGCTCCACCAAATTTTGCAACACAATCTTTAAACCGCAAACACAAGAAAACACAAAGGTCCAGTTGGCCTCAGTAACATAACTGGAAGGTCTCATGCAAAATGCTTGTGTGTATTGCTGATAGTCACTCATTACTGTATGTATATCAGCCAACCCCATGAAAACTAATCTCACTGGCCAGTGGCACCAACAGCTTTCCTGTTAGATAAACTTTCTGTCACTGCAAAAGAAGTGAGACTAATGCTGCCACACACCTTACAATTTCGAGCCTGATTTAGTGTGAGCACCACACGTGCGCCAGTTAGCACCAATGTGTCCGCCAGATGAAGATGAATCAATTACTTGTGCTGTTTTTACTGTGGTGGCCAGCGCTTCTGTATAAGCAGTGCCAGTTGATAGTGTTGCTGAAGCTGCCGGATGTCACAGCAGCAGGCAGCGTCCACATCCAAAATGTAAGTAGGGGCCAATGGGGGGGGGGGGGATCGGCACCTTTTTATTTTCAGCCCAATGTTCCGCTTTAAAGAAGGACTTCCTTCAGGGAAGGAAAAAAAGGCCCAATCATAAAAAAAATATATACATTTTCTGGATGCTGGGTCACTTATACACAAGGCATCAAGAAATATTCAGCCAGGATTGTTGCTTTTTAATGGAAGAAAGAGAAGCAGGTTCTGTCTTTCCGACACATTCAAACCTGTCACCCCTGGAATTTATTCATATCAGAAGAAAACACAAGCTGGGGTGGGAGTTTTATTCAGTTCAGGCGTATAAGTGACCCCTCCTCTAATTAGCCAATGTGTTTATATGGATTTTTAATATGACACAATGTTGCGATACACCTCCTTTAAACCAGAATAACACCCTAATAGTACCGTATTTGCCGGCGTATAAGACGACTTTCTGCCCCTGAAAAACATGCTTCCAAGTGGGGGGGGTCGTCTTATACGCCGGGTGCACGGGTGACCAGGGCCGTATTTGCCGCTATTTGGGACTCCTCCACCAGCTCGCCGCCCCCCCAATCATCTATAATTAAGTTACGCACACACGCGCGCTGATCGGCACCCTGCCGCCCATCACCCCCCCCGATCACCTGTCAAGGGGCTCTCACGTGCGTGCCCGGGGTCTCCATGCTGATCTCGGAAGCCTCCCGCCCTTACCGCCTCCCCTCCAATCAGCTGCTTTGGTGCCCGCCCCCTCCAGGAAGCAATGCCAGCGCGGGACTAGAGAGAGGCAATTAAGCTCCGCCCACCTGCTGATTCAGACTCGTGACTGCAGCAGAGACCTGAGGACGACGGAGGAAAAGGTAAGGAGGGAATATAAATATATTTTGTTATATATTTTAAAAAAATGCATAATAGATGATGATTTTGTCATGAGTGTGTTCCTAAACCATGAAAACATTTTTTTTCCATGGGGGCATGCGCGCTGGAGCCCCACGGCCAGCTGGCATCCTTCCCCAGGGGCATCCCGCATGGGCACCGATCAAACTCCTCAGTGCCACCCCCCCATCATCTGTGATTTGGTCGCAGGCACCGAGCGTGCACCGTCCATGACTGCAGAAACCAGGGGTGGTGTTTCTGGTGGAGGAGTTTGATCGGCACCCGTGCGGGATGCCCCTGGGGAAGGATGCCAGCTGGCCAGATTTACTTGTCGGCCAAACTGGGGAGGCGGCCGTCCATGACTGCAGAAACCAAGAAAACATTTTTTGTCCAGTTCGGCCGTGGGGCTCCCGCGCGCATGCCTGTGTGGGCGCACTTGCCCCGCGACCAACAAGTAAATCTGTCCGGCTTACCCAGGGGCATCCTGATTTGGAATGTCCGGGGGGAAGATCAGAGGCCAGCCCCCACAATACCCAAAGATACTCACCTCTTCCAGGTCCAACGGTGCATGCGCAGGCTCTGGTCCAATGAGAGCGACCACTGTCCCTGTGTAATTGGGCAGGTGGCTCTCATTAGAACTAATGGGGATCCCAGCCTGTTGAATTACGCAGTGACGGTGAGCGGCTTCCATTGGACCAGAGCCATTGAAGCCAGGTAAGGTAAGTGTTTACTGGACTTTCGGGGGGGTTATACACAGCGGGGTATCCTGAACTGGGATGCCCCGCTGTGTAAACCCCCCTCCCAGAAGCCCCATAAAAAATGTAAACTAAAGCAAATCTGATGTTCTTTCACATTTTATTTGGTGTGTGGAAGGTGTGCGGAAGAGGGAGTAGTCTTATACGGCGAGTATATAACAAACTCTATATTTTGAGTGGAAATGTTGGGGGGTCGTCTTATACGCCGGCAAATACGGTAAGTTAAGCTCCCTCGCTATCCAGATTTCTAGCAATAAAAAAATGTTCACCTCTTTTAGTTGCCTTAAAATTCTTCTTTTACGATAGTAGATAAATATATAGATAAACATACAAAATGCTTAAAACACTAGTGTATAGAAACAGCATGCAGTTGCGTCTCCCCTTATGTTAACACATTACAATTAGTGGAAGGTGAGATTAAAATACAATGGTGAAATAATGAACTAATCAAAGGCAGAAAAAAAACACATTAGGTGCTCAGTGCAAAGTAAATATAGTCCACAGCTAACTACAAATGACCCCTCAGTCATAAATAAATATATATATAACAACAGGTCCTCCTGGAATCCTGCACTTTCACAGGTCAACGCTGCTTTTCAAAAGTCAATGAGAAACGGTGAGCGAGCAGAACTCCGGAACTACACTATCACTTTGCCTGGTTATTGAAGCAGACCTCCATGCTGTAATTACCGCTCCCAAGCTTCCACTTATCTTTCATTTCCAATTTGGGGCTTTGAAAC
This sequence comes from Gastrophryne carolinensis, assembly GCA_027917425.1. Taxonomy (NCBI): domain Eukaryota; kingdom Metazoa; phylum Chordata; class Amphibia; order Anura; family Microhylidae; genus Gastrophryne; species Gastrophryne carolinensis. Next base: position 442,422,578 of record CM051237.1, read on the forward strand.
GGACCTTCACCCTGAATAAGATCATATCTTATATGTTCCCCCACCCACCCCCTGTACATACAGATTGCTCACATTAAAAATCATCCTACCTGCATCTACTGCATGTTATGAGCCTTTAAACATCCAAGATGGTGGCTCATGGAACATCAGGCAGCCTGCAAACAGGAAGTGTCTTCTGACTGTGCCGCTCTGCATTCTGGGATTGCTGTCCTTTTCCTGACACCAGCTCTGCTCTGTCAGTGCAAAGCACAGCTATAACCCCACCCTCCTGTACTTTATCCCACTTTCCTCTCCTCAGTATGTGATGCTTCTGAGTCAAGATGGCGGCGTCCGTATCCTAAAGTCCTGAACAGAGTTGCAGCCCGGTGGGGGAAAGAATAATAAGTAAGTGACTAAAACTCAAAATATATTAATTTTAGATGCTGGGGAATAGTTTTTTAGGGGTTTGGGCTTTTCATTAAATCATTTTATGGTCCGGTTTAAAGCGGACGATGGGTGATGAAATAGACAGTGGAGCTGCAGTCTAACCCCCCTCCCCTTTAATTTAAACAGTTCTTACAATTTGCCCGTTGTAAATAATAAGAGTGACATCACATATATCACAGGTGTTGCAGATACCTGATATATTTATTTAGGGCGAACCCACAGGTTCAGGGGGTTACAGCATTCTTCTGATGACACAGCAAAATGCCTCACTTATATACTAGAGATGCTAAATAAACACCAGAAGGCTCCTGTGAAAGAGATCTCCTAAAACCCAGCAGTCAACAGGACACGGGCATAACTACTGTATGTCGGGTTTCACTTTCTGTCGTGAACGCATTCCTCTTAAAGATATAACCGAAGAGCAAAAAATGGGAAAATGGGTGGGCACTATCCTAAAATATTATACCAACTTTTCAGGGTGGGAAAAGGGGACATTTGTTAAATTAGGCCACACCCCCTTGTTGATTGATTGATAGGAGATAGGTTGTAAAAGTTAAAATAATATAAATACTTTAAATAGACAAATGAATAATTTATTGATGCAGATCTGCATGTTAAACCTCAAAGAGGGGCAAGGAGAACAACTAAGGACAGGGGGACACAGACTCAAAAGAGGGACAGTCCCTCCAAATCAGGGACACTTGGGAGTTATGAAATATAAATGTGTGCAGAACCCTCTGGTTAACCACAAAATGAAGAGAATGGCTGAAAAGACTACAGCCAAAAGTACAAAGGCCGTACCACAGAAATAAACAACACGCTAAAAACAACAACACAAGGACAACATAAACACATTAAGCTGAATAAAGTGCCAACTACAGCTGAGACCAGTTGGAAAAGCTCTCAGTTGTAATAAAGTGACAAAGTGCAATACAACAATACTGTACAACTATACATTCAATAGAAGAACTTTACTTTGGTAGGTTTTACCAGCCTACCAAAGGGATAGGAGAAGGAAAAGACAAGCTTTTCAGAAATATCAGTGCATTATAAAGTTAATACCAATTCTAATAACCACAATTCATATAATGGACATAAAGTGCCAAGTGCAAGAAAAACAACAGATGGGATACTTATGGCCTTATTTATCAAGGGATAGCGCCAGGTAGTGTCTCACTAGCGCCAGGTAGCGCCAGCTATCGGCGGCTACCGACTCCAGAACGCCAGGCGGCGGACACAATCACGCATTTATCACGCTAAATGAGGCTAGCGCCGGCGAGAGCGTCACCTAGCGCGGGATTCATCATGTAGCGGACTGCAACGAACAGCGCCGCTGCTAATCCCATCACAGCGCCAGGTATGACCTCTCGCTACCTGGCGCTCTCCAATGCATTTCAATGGAGCAATCTTTAAATATTCATAATTAATTGATATGACTGTCAAAAATTCTGTGACCACTTCTGCAATGTTAGATATTTTTTTTAAGGTAAAAAAAAAAAAAAACATTTGTGCAGAATTGATATTACAGGTCTGATATTAATGTATTCATATTACAAAATGTTTAGAAAAACTTGTTTAATTTTTTAATAAAAAAAAATGGTTGTTTGGGGGTTAAAAACTACTTTTAAGCCATCGCCGCCAGCGCTCTGGGGTTTATACAAGCATTTCACAGCGCGAGAATTTTTTGAGGGTTATTTGTTAATGAATATGCTGGGAGCCGTTCGCTCTGGCCATTCGCTGTCAGGCGCACCCATACAGCGCGGAACCTGTGAAACAGCGACTCCTAACCCCCGTATTCAACATTACCGCACACCGACTGAGTCGCGAACAACGGCCAAGCACAGCGAATACTAGCGGGCGCTGTGAAAATCACGCTACTGGCGCTCATCTGTCGCTACCTGGCGCTATTAATGAATCGGCCTCCCCGCATGAAGATGCCCCCCAGCAATAAAAAGCCCACACTCTCTGTGGCCGCTAGCCATTACTTCAGGGTATTAGTATGCACAGCATAAAGCTATAATTAGATGAGCACCTGAGCATGTGCCAGGGAAATGGCGGAAAAGGTGAGTGGAGTGAGCAATCTGGGAGCTTTTATGCAGCCGGGCATCCTACATTGGCAGGGACCAATCACCAGGATAGTCAAAATCCTGGTCCACCTTTACTGAATGGGTGTTGATTACTGCTGTAGTCAGCGCGGAGCGGAATTCTGATTGCCAAGCCAGCCGCAAGCCCTGTTTAGCTTACCGATTGGTGGGGCGTGGTCACATGGTCCAGAGTCCTCTTCCGTGATTTTGGCCACCAGAAGTAAGTAAACTGGACCACGGGAGAGCCTTGTCAGTTTATAACGGGGGAGCGCTGGACAGGTAAGTCAAACAGGGATTATAGGGGGGGATCCCCAGCAATGGTGATGCCCCAGCCACACTGCCTACAGCAGTTGACAAAAAAAATCAGTGTTGGTTCACTCTAAATGCATGCAGCATGCTCCAAGTAAAACATTCTTAAAGTGTGTAAATACAAACACCAGCCAGCTCACCACATCCACCATAAGGCACGGAAAGGGAGATCCCAGGCAGTCCTCCTCAATAGCATCCAAGTCAGTGTCTTATCCAGCCTCTTGTTAAATGTAGGGATCTTCCCGGGGGATGGTGTGTTTGGACACAGTTCACGACAGACTTAGGTGTTATAAAAGCAGGTCTTGGCGTTAGTTCACGGCATAAACAGTCCAGTAAACAAAACATACAGCAGCAGCGTGCTTCTTTAGTGTACAAAACAAAATAAAGACCTAGCCCGTCTGGGCGCTTACTAGCAGGTTCTTCTCACCTAGCTGACACTTTCAAAATACAGCGTTCGCCTGGACATCGCAGGGTGAGTTTTTAGCTCCAGCAGTGGCTGCGTTCGCAGCTTCCTACACACACACACACACACACACACACACACACACACATTAGGATCAGAGCTCACCTGATTCAAAACCCAAACTGGATCGGGGAGGTGTGGAATGACAGGTCCCTCTACCAAACCTACCTGCCATTCCATATAAATCCAGGCCCGGCAAAATTAAACAACACCTCAGCAGCATATCACTGCTGGGAAACAAATCAATCCTGGACTTACCATCTCACCCAGCGTAGTAACCTAGGTGAAATGTACACCCCCTCGATCACTTCTCCAGTGACATGTCTACATATCCCCCCCCTCTTCTTCAGACCGGAGGGCTGAGCATTTTGTCCCCACAGACAATGTACCCTCGACAATGCGTCAGCATTTGCCTGTAATTTCCCTGGCCTGTGTTCCACAGTGAAATTAAAGTTTTGTAGGGACAGAAACCATCTAGTCACTCTTGCGTTTCTCTCCTTGTTTAACTTCATCCATGTTAGGGGGGCATGGTCTGTCACTAACTTGAATTTCCTGCCTAGCAAGTAATATTTTAGGGATTCGAGGGCCCACTTCACCGCCAAACATTCTCGCTCCACAATGGCATAATTTTTCTCGGCCGGGGTTAGCTTCCTACTCAAGTACATCACCGGATGCTCCTCACCATTTACTACTTGTGAGAGTACTGCACCTAAGCCTGTGTTAGAAGCATCTGTCTGAACCAGAAATTCTCGCCTGAAATCGGGGGTAACTAACACAGGTTGTTGGCACAAGGCAGACTTAAGGCTTTGGAAAGCCTTCTCGGCCTCTGGAGTCCACGTGATCATGGCTCTCTTTCCGCCCTTGGTCAAGTCAGTTAGGGGAGCAGCAACTGAGGCGAAGTTCGGCACAAATCTACGGTAATAGCCCGTAATACCAAGGAAAGCTCTGACCTGTTTCTTTGTCAGGGGTCTAGGCCAATTCTGTATTGCCTCCACTTTATTAAGCTGTGGCTTAATCAACCCTCTTCCAATAATGTAGCCCAGATACTTGGCCTCTTCTAGGGCTATTGCACACTTCTCGGCATTTATGGTCAACCCCGCATCACTTATGGTATCCAATACAGCCTGTACCTTACAGAGGTGACTTTCCCAATCAGGGCTAAAAATGACCACATCATCGAGGTAGGCAGCTGAGTAATCACGATGTGGTCGCAAAATCAAGTCCATCAACCTCTGGAAAGTCGCAGGTGCTCCATGTAACCCGAACGGCATCACTACATACTGGAATAGCCCATCAGGGGTGGAGAATGCAGTTTTCTCTTTAGCCTCATTAGTAAGTGGAATCTGCCAATAGCCCTTTGTGAGATCGAGGGTGGTTATGTATCTGGCATTACCCAACTTCTCAATCAACTCATCTACCCTGGGCATAGGATAGGCATCGAATTTTGAGATCTCATTCAACTTTCTGAAATCGTTACAGAACCTCCAAGTTCCATTAGGCTTTGGGATTAATACAATCGGGCTGGACCATTCACTCTGTGACACCTCAATTACTCCCAGATCAAGCATACGCTTTACCTCGGCAGATACGGCTTCCCTACGGGCTTCCGGGATCCTATAGGGCTTGAGGTTTACTCTGCTTCTAGGCTCAGTTTCAATGTGATGATAGATGAGGTGTGTACGCCCTGGGAGGTCAGAAAACTTGTCTTTGTTTTTCTGTAAAAATTCCTGAGCCTCCTGTTTCTGTGACACTGATAGGGTATCACCAACCTTGACTGGAGGGATTGGTTGTGACAAATTACTAACAGTACTTGTCGCCCCCAAGGATTCCCTGTCTTTCCAGGGCTTAATCAAGTTTACGTGGTAAACTTGGAAAGGCTTCCTTCTACCTGGTTGGTGCACCTTGTAGTTCACCTCACTGACCTTTTCCACAATTTCATAGGGACCTTGCCACTTCGCCAGGAATTTACTCTCAACAGTGGGAACTAGTATAAGGACCCTATCGCCTGGGTTAAATGTCCTGATTCTTGCAGACCGGTTGTAAATTCTACTTTGGGCCTCTTGCGCCCTCTGGAGGTGTTCCCTTACTAGGGGCATTACAGCGGCTATACGGTCCTGCATTTGTGCTACATGCTCAATAACGCTCTTGTATGGGGTGGACTCGCTCTCCCATGTCTCTTTTGCAATGTCCAGTAGACCCCTAGGGTGACGACCATAGACCAACTCGAATGGTGAGAACCCTGTGGACGCTTGGGGCACTTCCCTAATAGCAAACATGAGGTAGGGTAACAAATGATCCCAGTCACGGCCATCTTTTTCCAAGTTTTGTTAAATCTCTCCACCAATCCGTCCGTCTGGGGGTGGTATACAGAGGTACGGATGGGTGAGATTTTAAATAGTTTGCATAACTCCTTCATCACCTTTGACATAAAGGGTGTACCTTGGTCAGTTAGGATTTCTTTGGGGATTCCAGTCCTAGAGAACATATAAAACAACTCACGTGCAATTGTTTTAGATGCGGTGTTTCTTAAGGGCACAGCTTCAGGATAGCGGGTCGCATAATCCATGACCACCAGAATATATTGGTGTCCTCTAGCGGATTTTACAATGGGACCCACTAAATCCATGGCTATACGCTCAAAAGGCACCTCTATAATAGGGAGCGAAACCAAAGGACTGCGAAAATGTGACACTGGGGCACTAAGCTGACATGTGGGGCACGACTCGCAGTACTTTTTAATATCACCATATATCGCCGGCCAGTAGAACCTCTGGAGAACCCTCTCCTGCGTTTTGTCAGTCCCCAAGTGTCCCCCAAGAACATGGTTATGTGCCATGTCCAGCACCTGACGCCGGTACGGCTTAGGCACCAGAAGCTGTTCCACAATCTCATCCTTAACCTTAGTGACTCTATAGAAAAGATCATTAGTCACAGAAAAGTGTGGAAATCTTTTCTCAGCATCTGGTTCCTGAGGTACCCCATTCATGACAGCAACCTGCTCTCTCGCATTTTTGAGAGTGGGGTCCTGTAACTGTGCAGTCCCAAAATTATCCCTAGACACCTCTAAGTCTGGTATATTTTGCTCAGTGGGAGGAGCCTCCTCCTCTCCAGCCAGGACCTGCAAAGGAAAACAATCATTTTCATCCTGCACACTTTTATCATTTACAGGGGGCAATGCAACAACCTTAGGAGTATCTTCACTCCTTTCGGGGGATTTTCTTTTTCCCCAGAGAGCCCAGAATAATGGAAAATCGCGCCCCAATATTACGTTATGCATGAGGTTTTTAACCACACCCACTTCATATTGTACGGTGCCTTGTTTAGTCCCGACTTCAGCCAGCACTATAGGGTACACTTTTGTATCCCCATGTATACAAACAACACTCATATGTTTTTCACACTCAAAGTCCCCAGCCACCAGGCTGGCATGCACCAAGGTTACGAGGCTTCCTGAGTCCAGCAACGCCTTAACAGGAAAGTCATTAATTGTAATGTCGCAGATTTGCGGTTCAGTCTCTAGTCCAGGAACTGCAACACAAGATGGTTCCGCAAATAGCGACTGACGTCGATTAGCCTCACATTCCATGGGCTCAGTGGTAAGAGGGCAATGGGCAGACACGTGTCCCATCTCATGGCATCTCCAGCACTGGATAGAGCCTGGTCTCCTTGGCAAGGAGTCCTTTTTAGGGCCACTTAGCCAGCCGGGACCATCCCCAGTCTTTTGCCCCTGAGACACCACTTGAGCCCTTCTTCCTCCCTCAGCACCCCTCCACACTCCCCCAATAGATGGAAGTCTCTTACCAGCTGAAGGCACAGATCTGGCACTCCGGGGAGGTGAGGATGCTGCAGAAACATCACGGAGGTAGTCCTCAGTCGCCTGGAATCTCTCCACAAGGTTGACAAGTTCGTTTGCATTCTTAGGGTCACCTTGTCCCACCCAGCGTTGCAGGTCAGCAGGAAGTGCTCGGAGGTAGCGGTCCATCACAACCCTCTCTAGGATCTGTGCAGGAGTAGAAGTGTCTGGCTCCAACCACTTCCTCGCCAAATGGATCAGGTCATACATCTGGGACCTCGCCGATTTGTCCAAACTGTAGCTCCAGTTGCGTACCCTCCTGGCACGGACCGCAGTAGTAACGCCTAGTCGGGCAAGTATCTCCGCTTTTAGCCGAGTATAGTCCTTAACCTCTTGCTCACTGAGGTCATAGTAGGCCTTTTGAGGTTCTCCTGTTAAATAGGGCGCAATTACCTCTGCCCACTCAGCGACGGGTAACTTCTCTCGCTCAGCCGCACGCTCAAACCCAGTTAGGAAGGCCTCAACATCATCCTCAGCAGTCATCTTTTGCAGCGCTCGCTGCACAGCTCTTCTCACATCAAAAGTCTCTGGAGCGGCTCGCACCACTGTGTGGGGGTTAGCAACCACAGGCGCCTCTTGTTTTGCAATCAGGTGTTCAATAAGTTGTTGTTGGGCAGCCATGGTCTGTTCATGGCGTCTATTAGCCTCTATCTGGGCCTGTTCATGTCGTCTATTGGCCTCTATCTGAGCCTGTTGTTGTTGTCTATTGGCCTCTATCTGAGCCTGTTGTTGTTGCAAACTTACTTGCATAAACTGCTTCAGCATCTCCTCCATGTTGCCCGACTGTTCTTGGAGTGTAGTTGCAGCTTTCACCCAAGACATAGGCAGCTGTAGCCAAGTCTGTCCACACCGTTGCCCCTAGCAACCGTTTTGCCCGCTCCGCAGCACCAATTGTAGGGATCTTCCCGGGGGATGGTGTGTTTGGACACAGTTCACGACAGACTTAGGTGTTATAAAAGCAGGTCTTGGCGTTTATTCACGGCATAAACAGTCCAGTAAACAAAACATACAGCAGCAGCGTGCTTCTTTAGTGTACAAAACAAAATAAAGACCTAGCCCGTCTGGGCGCTTACTAGCAGGTTCTTCTCACCTAGCTGACACTTTCAAAATACAGCGTTCGCCTGGACATCGCAGGGTGAGTTTTTAGCTCCAGCAGTGGCTGCGTTCGCAGCTTCCTTCACACACACACACACACAGGCTGTTCATTTCTGGCTGAGAGCAATAGCCTGCAGCTCTGCAGAGCTTTTACCTCCCAGGCTAATTAGGATCAGAGCTCACCTGATTCAAAACCCAAACTGGATCGGGGAGGTGTGGAATGACAGGTCCCTCTACCAAACCTACCTGCCATTCCATATAAATCCAGGCCCGGCAAAATTAAACAACACCTCAGCAGCATATCACTGCTGGGAAACAAATCAATCCTGGACTTACCATCTCACCCAGCGTAGTAACCTAGGTGAAATGTACACCCCCTCGATCACTTCTCCAGTGACATGTCTACATAAAATATTACTTTTAATGTCCAAAATTAAAAAGCTGAATGTGGAAATTATAGATTTGTGCAAAGTAGCATAATGATCCAGATGCCACTATATCCTGTCAAAAACCCATAATGCGTTTCGGGCTTCACTAGTCCTTAATTTTGGACATTAAAAGTTATATCCTTAAAGTGTGGACCAAAACCCTAACTATAATTTAAATTGTTCCCTAAAGGCATTCTAATTTGGGATGCCCACAGCGTGAAATCCCCTTGTTTCCATGTATACTGATCTCAAACGCGCAACAAATGTGCAGTGGGGCCATACAGACCAGAGGTAGTGGGAAAGCAGCAGGGTTTGGTTAAGCTTTGACTCATTAGATGATTTATTGCCATCTAATGAGTTGTGAAGGCAGGGCTACAGGGCAGTTTCTAGGGGAGGGAGAGCAGGGCGACCACCCTGGGCAGAGCCATTAGGGAGCCTCTTTATCCCAGCCACCCTGTTTTTTGTAGATGAGTTAGGGCCACTGGTGGTGCAGTGAGTACTCTCATTCTCATTTTGGGATGTCATGGGGAGGGGGCACTACCAGCTGCTAAGGTAGAGGCACTGCATATCACACATCGTTATGGGACAGCAGCAGCACCATAGGATGGGAGAGGAGGGGGTAGATCTTTATCCTTTCTGCACTGAGCGATACTTTGCCTAGAAACTGCTTTGCAGGGATATATGGGCCTTGAGTGGGGATATAAAAACACTAGGGTAAGGTTAAGATACTGAAGTTTTTGTTGCTGTTTACAAAACCATTGGGGAGATTTAAAGGTGGCTATGGCAGTGAAAAATGCTGAGCAAAGCCACCACCGCTCCAGTAGCTTAGCACAAGGTTTTCGGGTGGGGGGCACGGGTGGGAGATGTGGAGGGACTATTAGAGGGATTTTGTCCACTTTAAGGCCTCGATTCAATAACAGTTGAAAAAAATTCTCATGGTAGTAAAAAATTAAATTCATGAGAAAAGAAGCCTGAGAATTTCACTGTTGCTGAATCACCATCTAGAAAAACAATTAAAGTCAATGGCACTATTCTAAGTATGTCTCACACCCTGCTTCGGAATTAATCATTACACTTGGGTTATAGTCCACAAGAGGGTGCTTTACTGCAGAGATGGCAAAAAAAGAAGCCCCTCCCAGCCCCACAAACACCTGGGACCTCCCACACATCCCCAGTTTAGTCTCTGCAGTGAAGGCGACGACACTCAAGATGATGGCTCTTCTCTCGTTGCAGGTAAGCCGGGTAACACCCGGCCCCCAATTTGTCCTAATTCCACCTGGACCCTTTTTTAAAACGACATTAAGCCTCCCAGCTATGGCTGCAGGGTCTGGGTGAGGATAGGTAACACCTTAGAGGTGTTTTGAAGGAGCCATGCTCCACCGCAAGGCCCTCATAAAAGGGTAGGCGGTCGTCAGGTTTTTGGTGATCCTGACTTGGGATGCCCTGTCCGTTGAGGCCCCCGCTACACATCTATATGTAGTCATCGGCTTCCCCCTATCCTCCTTCCTCCCTGGTCCCGGTTAGGGGGGGGGGGGGGCGGTGTGTAATATATATATATTTTTATTTAATTGTGTGTGTGTGTGTGAATGTGTTTAACTATGGCGCTGGCGCCGTCCAGCGCTTCTCTCCACCTTTTCTCTTCTGCTCTTCATCGCGACTTCCATGGCGGCGGGCCGGTGCCGTTACAGCCGGCTCCCGCAAAATGGCGGGGAGCTCGGCTGCTTGTGGTTCTCTGAGGGGGAGGGGGCCTTGCGTGGCCTTGCGCTCGGCGCGCTGACCGGCAGGCCCGCCCCCTTTGCTCCTTCTCGCTTCGGTTTGCCGGCAGAGGGCCGGGTGATGTTTTGCCGGCTCCCCCTTGTCTGGGGAGCGCGGCGTTTTGGTTGGTTGTGGGGGGGCGTGGCCTAGCGCTTGGCGCGCTACTCGGGTGGCTCGCCCCCCTTCTGCTCGGCCGCTTGTGATCTCCCCGCGCTTGGAGGGGGCGGAGTCTAGCGCTCGGCGCGCTGTGCAGGTGGCTCCCCCCTCTCTCTCTCTCTCTCTCTTTCATTTTTAATGATGTAACGGCTGGCTCCCGCATTGCTAGGGGAGCTCGGCCGCTTGTAATTTCCCCGTGCTTGAAGGGGGCGGAGCCTAGCGCTCGGCGCACTGTGCAGGTGGCTTTCCCCCTCCTTCTCCATCTTCCTACTGTCACCTTCCGGCAGCCCGCTGGGAGACTGTCTCGCGCTATCCTGCCTCCCATAGAATCGGTGAGTGTCCCCTGCCGGGCTGATGATTGTCTATCTTAGTGCATGTATGGTATGTGCGTCCCCTGTGACTGGGGGGGCTGCATTTTATGCTAATTGCATTATATGTATTTCTTTATGTATTTCTGTATGTGTGTGATGACATTTATGTCTTCCGGGGGTCTTCCTTTGTGCTTCCCCCTGGTCCTGTGGCCTTTTCCTTGACATGAGTTAAGCTGGCTGAATGGCTCATCAGGTAGAGCATTTAGATATGGTGCAGAGGGTCTAAGGTTCGAGCCCATATATTAAATCCTCCCACTAACGGACATTTAAGGGGCATCCCGGGTAGCTCAACAGCGTAATTCCCATTGGTCATTGCGACTACCAAAACCACTTTATGGAGGCTTCCCAGGTTACTGTGCTCGGGGTCCCTTTGGGGCAAGGCCGGCTGTGTGTGGGATACGGGGCATCCCTGGTGGGCAACAGAGTTGAGTATATGTGCACAGCGGGAGCTGTCGCGGCAACCTGGACCCGTGCGGCCGGGTTAGCCCGGCTGGTCTCGTCACTCACACCCCCGCACCTGGGTATGACCCCTAGTGACGTTATCACTAGCGGGGTATCGCAATGGATGTTTGCGCTAGAGGGCAACACTGTGATGGATTGCTAGCCTGGTGGCCGGAAAAATCCAGCTGAATGTCGGCACATGGCGCTCGCTGCGCCGGCCTATACATTAACAATATGTTTAATATTATTGCCTGTCTGTACACCCCTTGTGTGAGGGGATATTATTCAGATTCTGTTCCCTCTGATGATCAGCCTGCCATTGCTCTGATGCCTGCAGAGCAGTGGGATGCTGACGTCTCCCTTATGCTACCTGAGGGGTGGAATAGGAGGTATCCTTTCCCCGCGGTTTGGTCTAGTCTGGTCATTGACCCCTCCAGGTGGATGCCACCATCCTGGGGTTGTATATTGTGTATGTGGTGCGTTCCCCCGTCTCATTACCAGATGGATAGTGAGGCCTGACGTATCGACTAACGGGTCTCCCATGGCCTTGTCTACGCCTATTAGGACCTTATTTGGGGGTCGTCTTTAAGGTTTCCAATTGACCTTCTGGTGCTGGATTTAGAGCTTGTCGCTTTGAGAGCTAATTATCACGTTGGGGGAACACGTCCTCTCTGCCTTAGTTGGCACTATTCAGAGGTATTGTTGACCTCGGCTGGGTGGTCTGATTCCAGCCACTCGGTCGGGTGGCGCCGTTCGGCAGCTGACTAGGCTGTCACAAAGGCGTTTGAAGGGCTTCCCCCTGTTGGGTTGCGTCTGTTGGTGATGGTGGAGCTCTGGCTAAAAAGGTAAGTTACACCAACGCAAAGGCAGCCAAGACCCTTTCGGGGGTCATGGTCCTTCTCTCCCTCCCTTATGGGCCTGGCTCAGGCAGGGGGGTACCCTTTGCGGGAAAGAAAGGGGAGATTCCGGGGCAATAGCTGTTGCTGTGCCCGACTTGTATTCTTCTGGCGTGCCAACTTTATGCTATCAATAGATATCAAAGACGCTTACCTTCATGTGCCGGCCTTCCAGGGCACCAGCGGTTTCCCAGGTTGCGGTAGGGGAGCAGCACTACTAATTCATAGCTCTTCCCTGGCGGGTGTGATGGCCCTTCTCAGGAGTCCAGGGCATTCACATTCTTCCTTATTTGGACAACCTTCTCATTACGTCTCTTTCGTTCTGTCAGGCGGAGCTGGATACTCGGCCGGTCGTGGCGACTCTGGAGAGTTTTGGGTGGGTAATCAATTACCCCATGTCTTCATTTTCCTCATCAAGGGTATCTTCTGTCCCGGGCATGTCGTGGGATACCATTCAGGCCAGGATTTCCTTACCTTTAGCCGTAGGTGGACGTCCTTCAAGTGTGCTCCAGCGGCGCTTTTGGTTAGCGCGCAGGACTTATAAGGCAGTATCTGTTGAGCAATGCCGTGATTTTGGCTTCGTGCGTCACCTGGAGCATTTAAAGCGCGATTCAGATTGTCCTTACGAACTCTCATCTGTCCATCCGGCTAGGGATGAGACTGGTAGGTCTGATGGTGGCCTGTTTTTGCATAACAGTACATTTTTGCTTATTTTCACATAAGGCTCTTTCAGCTCCTTCTCCTATCAGCCTGGGACAAGTGTTCCCTGTCTTTGGGATCAGTCCTTGTTCTGTCTCCTCTGGTCCGTCGGTCCCTTCTGGGGTGGCTGGACTGTGTCGACGAATCCCAGTCGGTTGTTTTGGGGGGGCTACTGGAGATCCCACCGATTCCAAGGGCTGTGGGGCCCTCAGGAGGCACACGCCCCCATCAATGTTAAGGAGCTAAGGGCGGCTCGGCTGCAGCTGTTGCGGTGGATGCCTCACCTATGGGGCCTGCCGGTTCAGGTTCACTTCAACATTCGGACTGTGGTTGCCTACTTCAGTCATCAGGGAGGGACTTGAAGCGAGAGTGCCCTCCGAGTGGTGTTGTTGATTCTGTATTGGGCCGTGAGCAACGTTCCGTGTATTCTGGTGATGTGGCTCTGTTTGCCTCTCCTCACGTTCACAAGCTATCAGCATTTGTTTCTATTTCCCAGGTCCCTCTGGCTCTGGCAGTGGATGCTGTGTCTCTGTCCTGGCGGGAGCTCGTTTTCCTGTATCTGTTTCCTCCCTTTCCCATGGTGGGCGAGGTAGTACTCAAGCTGGCTCAAGAGGAGGTGCCAGCGATCCTAGTGGCCCCTAGGTGGCCAAGTCAGGTGCGGTTCGTAGTTGTTGTCCGGCTGGCGGTAGATCAGTACAGGCTGCCTCTGATTCCGGATCTGATTAGACAAGGTCAGCCTTGTTACCCCAATTTACAAACGCTGGCTTTGACGGCGTGGCTGCTGAACCCTTCATCTTATGGAAAAGGGTTTATATGAAGCCATTGTCCAGACTCTTGTTGGGGATAGGGAGAATTCTACTGGACCTGGCGGGCCTACATTGATTGGTGTAAGGCTAGGGCCTTTTCTTGTCAGGTGTTTTCATTCCTTGGATTTTCTTCAGCGTGGTTTGGACATGGGTTTTCATCTTCGCACCTTTATGGGGCTTGTGTCCAATCCGGTGGTTTTCTTTCAGAGATCTTTCGCTCTTCCTCCGTTTGGTTATGGCCTTTTATTTTCAGGGGGGTCGCTCATGTGCGCCCTCCTCGCAAACCCATGTTGCCTGTTTAGGATTTAAATTTGGCATCGTCTGCCCTTCTGGGTCCTCCTTTTGAACCTGTGCAGGATGCTGCACTATACATTTTTCACCTTAAAAGTTGTCTTTTTGGTGGCTATAAATTCTGTTCGACGGATTTTTGAGTTGGCGGCTCTGCCCTTTCAGGCACCCTTCTTTGAGAGACTTCGGGACGAGGTGGTTTTCCACTTAAAACCAGATTTCTTGTCAAGGGTTCTCTCTGCTTTTCACTTCATTCAGGACTTTGTGCTTCCTTACTTGTGTACTGAACCTAATAATGGCAGGGAGAGGGCTTTGCACTCTCTGGCCGTCGTTAGATGGGTACAGTACTATCTGGTGGCTACTTCGCCTTTGCGCCAGATGGACGCCTTCTTTGGTGTTGCCCTCCGGGCCCAAGAAGGGTTTGGCGCCCGTCAAGACTACCATTTGTAAATGGTTTCGTCAGGCCGTTATTGGGCCTATTCTGTCAAGGGGAGGGATCCCCCTTTCCAGATCACTGCTCATTCTACTCGTGCTGTTGAGGCTTCCTGGGCCTTTCAGCACCAGGCTTCTGTGGAACAAGTTGGTACAGCTGCTTCTTGGTCTTCTGTTCATACCTTTCCAAGTTTTATAAGGTTGATTTGTGGGTCTCAGCGGATGCTGTTTTTCGACTAGCAAAGTTCTGCAAGCTGCAGTGGTTTATTTTGTGCATTTTTGCCTGTTGGGATCCCCACCCTTTTTTGGACACTGCTATTGGATGTCCCAAGTGTAATGATTAATTCCGAAGCAGAGTGTGAGACATACTTAGAATAATACCATTTTGTGATCACTCACCTGTAAAATGGGTATTGTAAGTATGTCTCACACCCTGCTTCGCCCCACCCTGAGTTGTATCTTGGATCCTCTGTTTGGTGGTACTGTTTCTCTCATACATTTTATTTGCTCTTCCTGGTCCCCTTACTGCTTTTTTATACTGGGGGATGTGTGGGAGGTCCCAGGTGTTTGTGGGGCTGGGAGGGGCTTCTTTTTTTGCCATCTCTGCAGTAAAGCGCCCTCTTGTGGACTATAACCCAAGTGTAATGATTAATTCCGAAGCAGGGTGTGAGACATACTTACAATACCCATTTTACAGGTGAGTAATCACAAAATGGTATTTTTTACTCCTAAGCAAAGTAGAGAACTGTTTAGTCCTCTACACTGTAGTAAAAGCTGCCATTGACTTTCATTGTCTTTTTATCTGTTGATTCAGTAACAGTGACATTCTCAGGCTTTTTTCTCATGAATTGAATTGTTTACTGCCATGAGAATTTTTTTAAACTCTTATGGAATCGAGGCATAAATCTCTTCTCCACATATGGCCCTGGAAATCCCAATCCCCCTGCCACTATATTCACGTAGTTCTGCAAACGCTCCTTCGAACCATCAGATCTTCAAACCACTGGCAACCAGTGAAGGTTTGCCAGGCGGACGCACACAGCACAGGGCAAGCCTGCCAGTGAACTTTACTGGTTGCCAGCAGTTACATGGCGCCGCAATACACGATAGGAAGCAAAAAGTAGCAACAGGGACATTTCAACAAGGTTTAGGTGTGGCGATGTTGATTTGGAGAACAACCTCATTTTTACCAGTTACATAGGGGCAGAAAGCACAGCGAGTTGTGACTGCCAAGACCAGCAATCAAATATATTAAAATCCCAACTGATTTTGGTTGTCTGTTTCCTCCCCCGCATGCATTCACATCTCTACAGCACCATTTGCCAGCCTGGAAACTAAGCGAGATATTTGAGCCAGAACACTCAATGAGTAGTCACACCTCTGCAGATGTTTCTCTGCAATTTCCAGATCGGAAACATTGAAGAGTTCTGAATCATCTGGAAGGAACAGTAAGGAAATAAAATAATGAAATCATAAGTACTGAAGGAGAGGATATATGGAGACAACCCCATCTCTGGTGGCAGGTCCCTTATTCTAAATAGGATCCAGCGGTTCACCTCAAAAATATTTCCATTCCTTTTATTCCATAGTCAACAAGGTACAAACTTTTGAGGCCACCAACGACCCCTTCCTTTGACACCAGGACCTCAGCTGGAATCTCAGGCTAGGCAAAGGAAACTATTATTTTTGTTATTTTGTCTCTTCAGTTTTCAATTACACCAGGGTTTCCCAATCAAGTGGTACTAGTTCTATTGGTGGTACTCAAGCTATCCTTCTGGTGGTACTTAAACCGAACCAACAGCTTGGCACAGTTGGAAACAAAAGGTAGCGACCATTTTGGAGCCTCCTCTCCCAAGTGACATAACTGACAATGTGCAGTAACAGGAATCCAGCAGCACTCCCTGTTTGCAGGTGGCCTGCGTATGCATGAACGCCATTTTGTTTTTAAAACTGACCCCAGCAGGAGTTAGAAAAACTATACACTAAAAAGTTTGGGGCTCAGCACAGCTGATGCTCAGTCACCAATATTAAATGGGCGCTGGCCTACATAGGACCAAGACACAATTGTGTTGGATATCTAATAAACAACAAAGTCAAAAGGTAATTACAAACGTATCTCATATAAAGGCTTACAGTGCAATATGAACCAATGTGGCTAAGGCCGTGACCATATAATCAAAGCTTGGGGCAAAGTAAAAGAAGATAATACAATTATATCACCATGTTTTAGTCCAGGTCCCCATCAAGGCAAGCCAAACTCACACCGACGCGTTGCGTGGTCACATGACGTCCCACTTCATCAGGATGAAGGTTCATATTGCACTGTAAGCCTTTATATGAGATACGGTTGTAATTACCTTTGAGCACATAGCACTTTATAATCTTATATATTGCTTATAATAGGTTTAGTTTTAGTAGGTATTTTGTAGCACTTTTATTGGATTGAAGATACTAGTCTTTATTGTATAGGAGTGAGTCACTTTATATTATATTGTATTATTTTCATTTTTGGATCATATGGGCAAGGTGCAGTAATATTACGTTGTGCATTAGGAGGGCATTGTGCAATATTTTCTTATGAGAGCCAGTTAGGTCCCAGAATTCTTGGCAGCTGATTTATGTGTTTTTTAATTGTTCTTAATTTGTCCTTGTATACAAATTGTGATGTTATTCATGTATTGGTTTCTGGTATACAATTAAAGGCATTTATACTCTTTAATACTTTTTTGGTTTGTGCAGCCTCTTTTTGATAAGGACCTTTTAGGGCTCATCTGGCGGCCCTGACTTTGTTGTTTATTAGGAGTTAGAAAAAGGTAAATTAATTTTTACGTGTAGCAATCTGAATTGCCCTGTGGAGGAATGCATATGAGCACTGTTTGTTGTGTTGGTCTGGTCATTTTTGCTGTTGGTCCACTTTAAGCCCATTGCATACAAACTACTATGCCAAAAGAATATGCTGGGTGGCCAAGTCAACAAACTGCAAACCTCACCTTCCCACTGGATCCCTTGCTGATGTAAATATTGGGTGCACCCACCCCCTGCCATTTTGATGGGGGCGGGAGCTAAGGTTGCCACCTTACCGGTATTTCACTAGTCCAGACATTACTTTTGGCAACCTGCCAGTAATTTTTTGGTAATTGCAGGTATTTTTGTTACCATTAAGCAACAGGGCCAGGGATTGCATTCCGGCTGGTGCGTTATTTTAGAGCGCTCTGGGGAAATGTGCTGTGTGTTGGCTGTTGCAGTGTAGAAAGTAAAAATTAGGTACATATGGTTAAGCTTGCATTTTACAAGCCCCCACAAGATCATGCCCCCCTACAAGACCACGCCCATGTACCTATGGAAAGGCTGCTATATTTTGTTGGGAATGTTGGCAACACTAGCAGGTGTGTGTCTCCTGCTAGGGATGCGGCCGCTTTCGCTCAAGATTGTCATACACAGAGCCATTCGCAAATCGGGGGGTGCCCGCAGGACAGGAAACAAAACCAAGGATAGTTAAAATCCTGTGTTTTGATCCGCTTTAAGATTATTGGAAGATGGGAATTGGTACTCCATGAAAACATGTTGGGAAACCCTGACATACACCATATATATTATTTATGGTTAGCAAATACAGATACAACCTTAGGGGGATTCGGCTTAAAGTGGATGGAAACACAATTTTAGGTCCACCGCTCATTGCTTGGCCCCCCCTCCACCCAAGCAGTGGGGGAAAACCGAGCTTTTCCCCATCGAAGACACGTCCCGCAACACTTTTGAGAGAGTCCATTGGCTCTCTCAATAGTGCCTCTGTGCCGAGGTGCAGCCGCATGGTACGCTGTTGCATGTTGCCTGGCAGGGGTGCATTAGCGTGCGCAGCTGCACAGAAGCCGGGCATGCGGATGCCGGCAGAATCGCAGGCGCCCCTGGGGGTTTTACACAGAGCGGCATCCAGGATAGGCTAGAGGCCGGGATAAAGGGAATGGGTCCGCACACCTTAAAAATTTAAGTCTTTAATGAAAATTATTAAAATCATCTCCAAAAAATTGTCAAGCAGTGCTAAAATACAAAGGTAGACCCAGAGTGACACAAAACATACAAGACCTTCTGACGCGTTTCGGGTATTCTGTCAGCCCTTAGTCATAGTTCTATGGGTCTACCTTTGTATTTTAGCACTGCTTCTTGACAATTTTTTGGAGATGATTTTAATAATTTTCATTAAAGACTTAAATTTTTAAGGTGTGCGGGCCCATTGCCTTTATCCTTTTGCATAATTGGGGTGTGGGACCACCCCGGGTCGGGCACCCTGCCTTACTAGTGTGCGGATACCCTTTACATTGTTGATTCTAGGCTAGAGGCCGGGCCTGGAATCTTTAAGATTTCAGGACCAGGCCATGAGTGTTTTCACCTGCTTTAGATAGACTGTTCAGACAAGATAAACAAAAAGCTATACTCACCTTTTGTCTCACACAACGGCTCAGGTGTTTTAAAACTCTTCTGGTCTCCAGTTCTCCTTGCACAACCACTTTGTTGATTGCAATGTAGGGGTTGTGTTAAGGCAACATTTCCCATCAATTTAAGTTCAAGGAGGTAGAAAAAGGAGACTGGAGCAGCACAATGGGGGGGGGGGGGCTTGATCTTGAAGATTGATATGTGTCAGAGCCGGACAGAAGAGACAAAGGGTAAGTTTAGCTTTTTTTGTTTTCCTGCCTGGACACGGACTTTAAGTTTATCTCCTTCACAAACAAACAAAACATGCTTTTTTCAGGTAGATTAGAAAAGATTAGGACCTACTCAATTCCCCTTGCTGACAAACTACTGGGCCCTACAGAGCACCTTCCAACAGCTCTTTATATAAACTGACCATTTTTTGGGGTCCTCAAAGTGGGACAGTTTAAACCAGTTTGTGGGTGATGGGCGTGGTAAAGGTGTGGTTTAGCGTGTGGCTTAAAGCGGACCTTCACCCTGAATAAGAGCCTATCTTATATGTCTCCCACACCCTGTACATACAGATTGTCCACATTAAAAATCATCCTACCTGCATCTACTGCATGTTATGAGCCTTTAAACATCCAAGATGGCGGCTTATGGAAGCCTGCAAACAGGAAGTGCCTCCTGACTGTGCTGCTCTGCATTCTGGGACTGCTGACCTTTACCTGATCCCAGCTCTGCTCTGTCTGAGCAAAGCACAGCTATAACCCGCCCCCCTGTACCTTATCCCACTCTTCTCTCCTCAGTAAGTGTGATGCGTCTGAGTCAAGATGGCGGCGCCCATATCCTAAATTCCTGAACAGAGTTACAGCCCAGTGGGGGGAAAGAATAATAAGTTAGTGACTGAAAACGTAAAATATATTAATTTTAGATGCTGGGGAACCGTTTTTTAAGAGTTTGGGCTTTTCATGAAATCTCACTGAAGGTCCGGTTTAATTAAAAGTCACATGCTCTAGAAATATTTGGTCCATAAAAGATGTTGGTGATGGAGTCAATGCTCAGAAGTCCATGCATTCCACTACCACCATTCAACAAAAGAGTCGGAGCAGTTGTAAGCCACCCAGACATCCAGCATTCTGCACTTGGTTGGACAGTCTTCCCCATGTCAGCAAAGGAACATTTAGGTGTTTCCAGAGTTTTGGAGGGCACAGTGAGCCTCAAAGGGGGACAGTCCTAATAAAAGTGGGACATCTGGTTAGTTTACCCTTATAGGGCTTGTATTTTACTAAGTGTAAGGCATCTGGCCATGACTACAGATTACTCTGGTACAATCAAGGCATTGCTAGTTTGCATGATTCATGCTATGAAACAACAGACATACACAGGACTGCTACCAGTGGACATACCAATAACACTGTACAGTTGCGTATGCAAGGGCGCCATCCAATGCCAGCTGCCACGACACAGGACACAATGCTCTTTACGCCACTCTGTACTGCAATTTATGAGCCGTTAAACATCCAAGATGGCGGCCCATGGAGCCTCAGGCTGCAGAAGTGTCTTCTGATTATGCTGCTCTGCATTCTGGGATTGTTGTCCTTTTCCTGACCCCAGCTCTGCTCTATCTGTGCAGAGCACAGCTATAACGACGCTCCCCTGTACTTTTGCATCCATCTCCTCGCCTCAGCATGTGATGCTTCTGAGAGAAGATGAGAGAAGAGTCCTGAACAGAGTTGCAGCCCAGTGGGGGGACAGAATAATAAGTGAGTGACTAAAAATGTGTCAGGACTGACTCACCTTGTCTCCGGTCCCAATCACACTTTCCTGTTATCCTGTCCTGTCTGAAACCCTATATAAGTATTATCCCTGCAGTGCTTTCGTGCCTGTGATAGAGCCTCGTACCTTGTTTGTCTTCTGAATATTTCCCTGATTGATCTTCGTTGCCGACCCCTGCCTGTACCGACCATTCTCTGCCTGATCTCAGTTGCCGACCCCTGCTTCGTACCCCGACCTCGAGCTGCCTCATCCTACTGTACCGTCGTGATCTCAGCTTACCCGGTGTTGACCTCTGGCCTGTCTTTGGACTTCCTAGTAATACCTGCTCCAACATTTGGACTTGCTCTAAATCCGCTCTTTGTTATTGGTTCTCCAGACCTTCAACCAGTAAGCTCCCATCCTTTGAGCCATTGAAGTCCTGGGGGCAACCGATCCCGGGCAGGCGTGTACTGCGTCCCAGCAAGCGGGGGCTTCTACAGGTGAAGCTGGCTGCGGAGATTGGGGGTTGAGAGCTTACCTGCAGAGCTGGAGTTACCTGAGCGTGACAAAATGTAAACTATATTAATTTTAGACGCTGGGGAATAGTTTTTAAAGGTTTGGACTTTTCATTAAATGATGCTGAAGGTCTGGTTTAATTTCAAAACATGTCTCAACCTTGTTATGACCTGGCTCTTCCTCCGGCCTCGCTCTTGACTTCTTGTAACCTTCTGATTTTCCTCAGATATGTTTCATGACCATATACCTTCCTCGCTAGCCCTGACCACGGGCACATTCCTTCAACCATGCTCCTTTGCTGCCTATTCCTTCTGAGAACTTCAGAGTGTACAACTTGGGCAGGTCCACACAAATCAATCCCCACTATTCTGGTCAAATAAAAAGGCCAAGTTGGTTATTCATGAAGGGATAGCACCAGGTAGCGCCTCTTAGCGGCAGGCAGCATCTGGTGAACGCCGGGCGCTGTATGCAATACCACATTTATGAAAGCGAATCTGGTGAGCGCCTCTAACAGCACCATGTAGCGTCCAATGTATTATTACAGGAGACTCAGCGTATAGTGCCGGTGCTCTAGGTTCCAGATCGCCAGGTATTACCTTTCGCTCTGTGTCGCTCTTCCATACATGTCAATGCTCGTTCATTTGCTTGTGTTTAAATGGCGTGTTTGACATTTTTTTCATTTTTTTTTGCTGAAATCATTGTGTGACCTCTCCTGGCTGCAAACATTTTTAGAAACTTTTTGGACTTTTTATATTTTTATGCAGAATTGTATGTACAGGTCTGGCACTAAAGTGTTCATTTCACAATGTTAAAACAATGTCATTCCATGTGTTTTCGCTTTGTTACAGGTGTACTGTATGTGTGTTCAGAAACAGACTTTAATCACACAGCAGTTGGCGCTCTATGCTATAGCGACCAGATTTAGAGCGTCGACGCTCTCCTTTTTTAATAAGTATGTTGTGGAGCACAGAGTGCCGGACACACTAAGCCGGCGCTACCTTTCGCTCCCTGCAGCTCTGTACTGGTGTTAGAGCACCCAACATACATCACATTCATCAATGCCGGCTAGCTTACTAGAGCGACTGAGGCTCTCTGTTACAGCGCCCGATATCCGCTTACACTGTCTACTAGCGGTCGCTCTAAGCGCCGTTTTACAGACGCTCATCTGCCGATACCTGGCGTTAGTAATGAATCAGCCTTCACGTATAGCTGTGGACTTATGCACTCACCATCTGACCACATAGTGCACCAGCTGTGAGATATGAATTGAGTGATGGGGCTGTACACAAGGCCTAATCTACATGCTGTATTGGAATTGATCACTTATTGTGATGCCATGGCATGCATGTTGGCCATTTTAGGCTGAATCATTTATCCACTTGTTTTTGCTTATAATAACCTCGCATTCATTTTAGGTATATTTGTTAAAATATATATATATATATATATATATATATATATGCAAGCTAGCCACTTATGTTTAGTTGTTAACTAGAACAGGCACCTTTTGCACCCCTTCAATTTAGCACCAAAAAGTGTCATTTCCTGTGGGGTTGATTTAACACCAGGTGCACTTGTTTCTCATCTACTGTGTACTTTGTACTCCAAAGTGCACTTTTTGCACCTGATGCTGAATTGGCCCCAACGTCAGAATATTTCTATACACCACTTTAGTGGTTCCTTATGTTCAAATCTCACAGGTCATGAACTATCTGTGGCCACCCATACATCACACATTTGCTTGGCACCCATCCAAAAGGCTCCATAACAACCTGTGTGGCCACTTTAAATGCTCCTCCATTAGTTCATTAATCTTTTTAGGAGAAGAGGAGGCAGCTCAGCTTGAAATATCACACATTGTGCTTAATGTTTTCTACAGAGGAATCCAAATAGTTTTCGTGTAAGGCTGAAAATATCTTGGTTTGTTTGAACTTAAAAGCCAAGCCTGCTACTTCTCTGGAAGCCTTGACAGGCTGAAGAATGTGTAAGTCAGTGGGGTAGTTTTGTAGCCTGTGATGATAGGAAGGGAGACAAAGCAGCTCTCTCTCACACATCCTTTGTTAGACAGAGCTGGCAGGTAGAATCCTGATCCTCTGATGGCTCACTGACTTTCTTTCAATAGCTGCGGGTAACTTGATATAACCCACATACTTTTCAGTGTGCTGGTTAAATGGGATGAAGAAGGGGAAAGCAGACATTACCTGTGCACACTGAATACATACACAGTCCATAAGTACTGGACAGACAACATGAAGACCTGGTGATCCTAAATCTAAAAATCCCATACACTGAGCTGTAACTACAAGATACCCTATAGCAGGGGTACTCAAATGGCGGGCCGCGGTCCGAATCCGGACCGCAGACGCCATTTGTCTGGACCGCTGCCCAGGGCTGGTGTAGTGTCAAGGCTACATCAGCCCGGGATTCGGCGGTGCCGGTGACAATTGCCGGCCGGGGCTGTCAGAGCTGGGGGCGGGCACATGGGCGTGTAGTTGAGTACCCCTGCCATAGAGCATAGCTCCCCAGCACGAGTTCCCCACACAGTGGGAGGCTTTGAGGTTACCCGAACAGCCAGCCTGGAGGGCGGACGTGCCAGGCGTCAGGTAACAGGGCGAGCTGCCGGCTCAGGCGCGCTGTTTCTGGAGTGTAACATTCAGGCAAACAGTGAGCGAGCACGCCCGCTACCATCACATCCCACCAAACAGGCAGCGATAAGGGCATTTTCGCGTTCACCTCCACTAAGCCGGACTGTGGCGATGGCTCCCGCCTGTGGTCCCCTGTTCGGGCGCTGCTTGATGACGCGCTGTCTCCTCCTCCCGCGGCTGCCCTGGACTCAATAGTCGGGCTGGCTGGATATTGCGCACGGTGAGAGCGCGCCGTTCGGTGGCTGTTTCGGTTTGCGCCCTGGTGTGAGCCATGTTCCGGAGCTCCTGGGTCGAGCCTGAGGTAATTCCCCGCTAATATGTGTATGAAAAGCGTGCGCCGCCATGGTTTGTTCTATATAGCCACCGCTTCCAGCGCTTGATGCGCCTGGGCGCGCTCGTCCTGTCCGGGCTGGCACTCTTACACCCCCCCCCGGACCTTCATCCCACGGCAGACCCTGGTAAGTGGACCTCCACTGAAAGTAGTTGAGTACCCCTGCCCTATAGCCATGGCTAGATTCAGCACCCGGCAAACATGAACAGGTGCTGGGAACCATTATACCTTGTAGGGGCGCACCAAAATTCCCATCAAAATCTGGTCATGGGATTGGCCACTGGCAGAATATTAGAAATACCGCTCCTCTTAAAAAAGGTCTATTGACCGAAACATCGAGGTTCGTTTTCACCCAACCAGCAGTCAGCCTGTAAGCTCTTTTTGCTGTTTTGTTACTTCCTATGTTCCTCTATGCTATGCACTTGAACAGTGATTATTGGACGCGCTCCAAGATGTATCATAGAACTGAACTACGTTCTTTTTGAATTGACTTATCTTTTTGAACTGCATCTACTCCTGGACTGTGATTCCTCGCCCGATCGGGGGTGCCCCGCTACTTGAAACCCCCAAGATCACCAGAAGAAACTCAACTCTTCCTGGTCCTACGGCCCATGTGCGGTCGCTCGTCCAATCAGCGTGCTCGGAGCCTCTAAAATCACGCCACCTAAGGTGTCTAAGGCCAGTAGCTCCAAGATTGCTGGCGGACGCATCCCTCGCTTCCCTCTAACAGGGAAAGTGCCCATGCCGGCCATGTGCCCTGCTAGAGGGATAGTGGGGATGCGCCCCGCGCATGTGTCGTTGTACCGGGAAGTAAGGTGAACGGGGCGACCTGGGGTTTCACACAGCGGGGCATCCCTATTTTGGATCTATAAAATTCCCAGGCCGATCGAGCTGGGTTTTGGTCCATTTTAAGAAAAACTCCAAGTGAAGTGGGCCCCACAATGTACAATATGCCCTGGCATCTGCCTATGTTTGCTTTGCCACTCCTGCATTTTTGCATCTGTGATATCGGTTCTGTTCATTCTTAGCATATTCGTCAGGGCTGTTCACTCATTACAGGTTTTGGTCCTCTTTAAGTCTGTAGCATAGATCTGCAAACATAAATGATCAATGTCCCCACCAAAAAGAGCTGCTGTGGCACAAAACTTTGACCTCGGCCTTGTATTGCGCTGCTTGTTTTTCTCATCCAAGTCTAAAGAATAATTAGCTGATGCTGACTAATTATGTTTATTAATTCTTTCTTTGTTTTAATATTTTCTTAAAAAATGTCCCTCACTTGTTTTCACTTGTCTCACGTGTTTAAAAGGGTAAGAAAGCAAGGGGGCAGTGAAGGGCAGGTATATTCGCAATAAAAGAGAGATTAATAACAAACAGTAATAATACAGAGATAATACAAAATAAGCTTCCCTTCAAAGTGATGGTGTACCCAGAAAGGTTTATGTTGTCACCTTCTATCCCCAGCCCTGTGCCCCAAAAGAGCCTGTGTTTCTTTTTTTACTAAAGCCTTTCCCCCATATTAATAAAAACCATTAACTGGATGCAGTGTGCTGTTCGAATGGTGGCAATATGGCTCTCTGGCCAAGCAGCGCCCCCTTGGTGCTCTCCAGCAATGATTCATTTAGTTACAAGTTAAACAACTGCATAAGTTGTATATTGCAGTTTAGCTTGCAGTGTTTTCAGATTTATTGCAGTTATGTGATAAAGTTATCTGTTATAACTAATAAAGCTGACCGTCAGTTGAAGTATCGTCACTGGAAAGCACCAAGGGGCCCTAGGGAGCCACATGGCCACCATTCAAACATCAGATTGCATCTGGTTCATGTTGGGCAAAGGCTTTAGTATAAGATCACTTTAATAATATGCAACAAGCATAAATGCATCAGCAGGGCAGTTCTAGGCAAGGAAGGAAAAAAAATCTGCCCCTTCTCACCCATCCTATGATTCTGCTGCCCACACCAGAATTTGCCTTGCTTTGCCTCTTCCTCAGATTCAGGCAGTGCCCCTTCTCATGACTGAACCCAAAATGGGGTGATAAGGGGCCTGGTGTATGGTTAGCATATGACCCATGTGCAAAAAACAGAATAGCTTGAATAAAGCCCCCCAGCATACACAATGGCCTTTGAGCCCATGGTGATATTCCTGTTTGCCCACCCCTAGAAATTGCCCTGTGCGTCAGGAAGCACAACAGAGAGAAAACAAGGAACTGCTCAGCAGATGTTTAAATTGGACCTTCACCCTGAATAAGAGTGTATGTTTCCCACACCCTGTACATACAGATTACCCACATCAAAAACCACCCTACCTGCATCTACTGCATTTATGAGCCTTTAAACATTCAATATGGCAGCCCATGGAATCTCAGTCTTCTGACTGTGCTGCTCTGCATTCTGGGATTGCTGTCCTTTTCCTCCTGACCCCAACTCTGCTCTGTCTGTGCAAAGCACAGCTATATCCCGCCCCCAACACTTTTCACCCCTCTCCTCAATATGTGATGCTTCTGAGGCAAGATGGCGGCACCCATATCCTAGAATCCTGAACAGAGTTGAAGCCCAGCAGGGGGAAAGAATAATAAGTAAGCGACTAAAAATGTAAAATATATTAATTTTAGATGCTGGGAAATTAAATAATGCTGAAGGTCCATTTAAATTCTGCATTAAAGTTTAAACAATGAAAGTTTGTGGCCCCAGCAACCACAGAGAACACTGCCAAGGCACCAACTCCCCAATAAATCACATAACTATCCAATAATATGCATATACCCATAATGTGCATGAATTTATTCTATAAAAACCACTTACAACATATACGGTAATTAAAAACATATACAGCAGGGACATCACAGTCAAGAAAGTGCCACGCTGTGTCCAAAACTATGACCCATCACAGAAAGCCAATCAGTAATCAATTTCATATATTGGTAATCAAAAATATAAAGTACCAGTGCTTCCCTAAAAAATTCACATTAAAGTGCCAATGCTGTCCTAAAGTGCTCTATGCAGGGCAAATTGACCCATACAGAAAGAGAAAAATACAAAATAAGTGCTCAGTCAAAAACAACATAAAAAAATATCACCATAAATGAAGGCTAGATGGTGTTCCTGCTGTTGCCTGGAATCCTTCTTTACCCACGCGTTTCGTGGGATAACCCCACTTTTTCAAGATGCCAGGTCTGCATTAAACATATCTCCCCCCTTCAATCTGCAGATGATACAAACTCTGATCTCCTGACAAGGCATGTGGAGGCAGAGTTAACATTTGGGATGGGAGCTCTGCACACTAAGTAGAGAAAAAAAAAACATGCTATTATCAATGGCTTTTCATCCTGCAATATGTGTAGTGAATTGGCTCAAGCATCATTATCCCTGATCTAGCTTCAGGCTACTTACTTTTGCATACCAACATAAATCGTTCCACAAAGAGGTGCAGAAGGATCATAGAAGGCTGTAAGTCTGCCTGGCCTACTTTTGTGATTAATAATCTTACGGTACTCGTTTCTAGTGGTCATCATATATGATCAAAGGCAACGGAATGTCAAGCTTCAGACAAAAAAAAAAACAGGCATGAAAAAACTAAAACATCACGTAGAAAGCCTTTGTTTTTGGAGGACCTGTCACCTGTATGCATCAGATCATAGTGGACTGACTTTAAATACTTTTAAAATATAATTTTTACCGTTTGATCTCAGTTTAAAAGTATTTCTAGTAATAAGGAACACCTTACCAACACAGCTTAAGCTTTTGCAGCCCTCAAGGTTGGACTTGTTCTCCGTTTTTTTTTTTTTGTAACCCTTGGTTATATTAGTGTGGCCCCTCTCATTGAAAAGGCATTTTCACAAGACCAGACTCTGTAACTATGTAAATCCTAGCCGCCGTTGTGTGTGAAAATATTAGGAGATCAGTATTTTCCGAAAAGCTTTTCTCCATGCTCCCCCATGGCCACTGTGATTAGCTGGTTTGGTCAAGTGGCACTGCCAATCAATCATGGGCGCTGGCTTCCTGGAGAAAAACCTGCGAATGGCCGGTGGTGCCACGTGACCTCGTCAGCTTATAACAGGTGTCAATATTGCTTCGAGTACTTGGAGAAAATGTACTTTTTTTTCCGGTCGCTCACTGTTGCACTGCATTTTGCAAAATGCTTACAGCATGAGCACAGCATAGTCCATAGATGTCTATAAAAAATCATTTTAGGTGGAAAATTTACTGAGTTTGGAAGATAGTATTATTGGAATAGATATTGGACATCCATCGTTGACCAAGGTTTATCATGGCTGCAGGGTGTTCTATGTAGTGCAACATAATTCGTTATCTATTATACTTTTATTTATTTTTATATTCTATATACTGTATATTTATATATTCAGGACTTTATAGATGTATATGGGCAGTGCAGTTAAAATATATATATTGTGCTTTACCCAAGTCCAGTTGCCATGCAGCTAAAGGACCTGATACCATCTAACACCACCACCACCTACCGAACCATCTACAACTGCGGTCTCCGGTGTCCACTCGTTCTAGGTCACCTCCCTGTTTTCTTTCCAGGGTCCGCTGTAGCCACCTTATTCCACCCCCAGGTCCTGCTACCACCTGCTTCCGTCCATATCCCGTTGACACTGATGCCATCCCTTGGCTTTGCTAAGCTTTTTAGAGAGCATGTAAAATAAGGTGGTAAAGAAATACAATTCTGTGATTACTCACCTGTAGAATTGGCATTATGAGTATACAGTACGTCCTGCTCCAAATCTAATACTTACAGTTGGGATATACTCCGCCAGATGGCGCTGGACTGCAGAGACATTGAAAATAGGCTCCTCCCGGCCCCTCAAATACCCAGGGACCTCCCACAAATCCCCAGCATTGAAAAGCAGTTAAGGAGAAGCAGGGAGAATTAAACAATTCAAACTATCAACTATAACAATGATAACAATCACCATACAGGGGATCCAAGAAAATGCAAACCAAGGGTGGGTTGGAGCAGGACGTACTTTATACTCATAATACCAATTCTACAGGTGAGTAATCACAGAATTGTATTATTCTTAGTATACAGTACGTCCTGCTCCAAATCTAATACTTACAGTTGGGGCATCCAATAGCAGTGTTTAAAAAGTAGGGTGGGATCCCCAAGAAAAATCAGCAGCAGGCAGTTTAAACCACTGCCGCCTGCAGAACCTTGCGGCCAAAAGCAGAATCAGCTGAGGCCCTAACATCAACCTTGTAAAACTTTGAAAAGGTATGAACAGAAGACCAAGTAGCTGCCTTGCAAACTTGTTCAACAGAAGCCTGGTGCTGAAAAGCCCAAGAGGCACCAATAGCATGAGTGGAATGAGCAGTAAGGCAGAAGGGAGGATTCTTCCCCTTAGCAGAGTAGGCCTGAATCACAGCCTGACGAATCCACTTGCTGATAGTAGACTTGGCAGGAGCCAAACCCTTCCTAGGACCAGAAGGGACCACAAAAAGAGCATCAGTTTTCCTGAAAGGTGCAGTAGCCACCAGATTCTTCAGACACCTAACCACATCCAAAGAGTGCAAAACTCTCTCCTTAGCATTGCTAGGATTAGGGCACAAAGAAGGAAGAACAATATCCTGATTCAAATGAAAGGCAGACACTACCTTAGGCAGAAAATCAGGTTTGAAACGAAACACCACCTTGTCCTAGTGCCTCTCATAGTAGGGGGGCTGAATGGACAGCGCCGCCAACTCAGACACACGCCTGACAGAAGTGATAGCCACCAGAAACACAACCTTGAGCGTAAGAATGGCCAAGGCAGCATCCTGCACAGGTTCAAAGAGAGCACCCTGCAAGGCTGACAGAACCAAGTTCAAATCCCAAACAGGCACCATAGGTTTACGTGGGGGACGCACATGAGTGACCCTCTGGAAAAAAGTTCTGATCAGAGGGTGCTGAGCAAAGGACTTCTGGAAAAAAATAGCCAGGGCAGAAACCTGACCCTTCAGAGTACTGAGTTGGAGCCCCATCTCCAACCCATGCTGCAGGAACTCCAGAATCCTGGGAATAGAGAACACACGACAGGGAAGAGACCTAGACTCACACCAGTCAATGTAGGCATGCCAAACCCTGTAATAAATGGAAGAGGAAGACTTCTTCCTAGCTTTAATCAAAGTATCCACAACTGAGGAAGACAGCCCCTTCTCCATCAAGATGGAGGTTTCAGCAGCCAAGCCGTCAAAGCCAGAGTTTGTAAATTGGGATGGCGTAGTGAGCCCTGAGTGATCAGATCTGGTACCAAGGGCAGAGCGTATTGATCTACTGCCAGCTGTACCACGTCTGCGAACCACACTCTTCTTGGCCACCTGGGGGCCACCAGAATTGCTGGCACCCCTTCCAGAGCAATCTTGCGCAGAAGCCTGCCCAGCAGGGGAATTGGGGGGATGACATACAGGAACTAAAAGTCCTTCCATGACATTGCTAGCGCATCCGAGGTCAGGGCCAGAGGATCCCTGGACAGAGAGACAAAAGCTGGAAGCTTGTGATTGTGGCGGGACGCAAACAGATCCATATCTGGTTTGCCCCAACGGTGACACAGAGATTGAAACACCCTGCTGCATAGGGACCATTCTCCCTGGCGCGAGGTCCCCCTGCTCAGCGAGTCCGCCAGGTGATTTTCCACCCCCGGGATGTACACAGCTGAAATGCAGGGGACATTGGCCTCTGTCCAAGTCAGGATCAGAGACGCTTCCTGGAGGGCCCCCTTGCTCCGGGTCCCTCCCTGATGATTGATGTAGGCAACTGCCGCCTGGTTGTCCGAGCGCACCTGAACAGGCAGGCCCTGAAGATGAGTAGTCAAGCGAGCCAGAACTAACCTGATCGCTCGCAGCTCCAAGACATTGATAGGTGTGTGGGCCTCCTGAGGGCCCACCTCCCCTGGAACCGCAGGGACTTCCAAAAACCCCCCCAACCTGACAGACTGGCATCCGTGGTGATCATCTCCCAGGAAAGGGCAAGAAAGGATCTGCCCCCCAGCAGGTTCCTTGAGTCCATCCACCACAAGAGGGACCTCCTGACCAGGGGGGAGAGCACACAGACCCTGTCCAGGGACGCTGGGTCCTTGTCCCATACAAACAATAGGTGAAGTTGCAGAGGCCTCAAGTGGAACTGAGCATAAGGGACCGCTTCGAAGCACGCCACCATCAGGCCCACCAGCTGCATCCCCTGCCTGATGGAGGGATGGGGACAAGCTAGGAGGGACTGGGCCTGTGCAATCAGACTGTCCACCTTCTGCTGAGGAAGGAAGATCCTTGCCTGAACTGTATCCAGATTCATTCCTAGGAATGGAGTTACCAAGGAAGGGGACAGTCAGGACTTGGGGTGGTTGATCACCCATCCAAATGACTCCAAAGTGGACACCACCAGCTGAGTATCCAACTCTGCCTGATGTAGAGACTGGGAAGTGATGAGGATGTCGTCCAGATAGGGAAGCACGCGGACGCCCTGACATCTGAGCAGAGACATCACGCCAGCCAGCACCTTAGTGAACACCCTGGGAGCTGAAGTGAGGCCGAAGGGCAAAGCCACAAACTGGTAGTATTGATCCATCAGAGCGAACCTGAGGAACCTTTGATGACCTGGGAACACAGGAATATGAAGGTAAGCATCTTTGATGTCCACAGAAGTCATGAAATCCCCTTGGCGCAGGGAACTGATGGCAGAGCGTCTCCATGCGAAAGCGCCTGCCCCTGACAAACTTGTTGAGAATCTTTAAGTCCAGGATGGGCCTGACAGAACCATCCTTTTTGGGTACTGTGAATAGGTTGGAATAAAAGCCCTTGCCTTTTTCTCTTAAGGGGACCTGGCAGATGACCCCCAGCTCCAGGAGGCCTTGCACTGCTTGCACTAGCTCCTGAGCTGACACAGGGTCCTGAGGAATCCGGGATCTGATGAATCTTGGAGGGGGATCGGCAGCAAACTCCAACTTGTAACCGGAGGACACTACCCCCTGAATCCACCGGTCTGAGACATGAAGCCTCCAGATGTGAGCAAAGTGCTGCAGCCATCCCTCCACCCGGATGGGTGAGGGCGCCCCATCATGCCTGAGGGGGCTTGGGAGAGGATTTTGCTTTGGAACCCCAGGAGGAGCCAGGACGTCCACGTCCTCTGCCTCTACCCCAGAAATCTCCCCGGGCTCCAGGGAAAGACACCCCCTCCTTCCCTGTCTTGCACCGCGGTAAGGGGAGGAGAAGGAACCCTGACCCCGAAAGGGCCGAGGTTGCCGCTTGCGCTGGGGTAACCTGCCTCCCTTAGCAAAAAGGTCCAGGCGGTCTCCAAACAGACGCAGTCCTTTAAAGGGAAACCCAGTGAGGGCCTTCTTGGCAGCGTTGTCAGCAGCCCACTGGCGCAGCCAAACCGAGTGGCGTATAGCCACCATGAGGGCAGAAGTTCTGGCACACATTCTGATGGTGTCATCCAATGCTGATAGGACAAAATTTACAAAAACATCACAACTGGAGAGTGCATTAAATACCTCACAAGGCAAATCATCAGGGGCACTAACAAGCATACTTCTGATAAGGGTTCTAGTGGCCACAGCAGTAATGGCAGAGGCACAGACCGGGCGCAGCACCGTCCCCGCACATGCAAAGGCGCGGGATCCCAGCTGATCAATACGCCGGTCTTCAGCATCCCGCAGGGTAGTAGAATCAGGGGAATGCATGTTAGATAGCCCTAGGATCGGGGCATCCACCTCGGGGGGGATGACCAACATTTAACCACCTCAGCAGGAAAGGGATACTTCCTATCCCAACTCTTTGGAACCCCTGGAAGTTTACTGGGGCACTCCTATTCCTTGAGCACAAGGTTATGGAAATGTGCCTGCTCTGGAAATTCCAAACGTGATCTTGCTGTATGGAAAAGCTCCCCTCTTTGCCTGGGAGCCTCAACAGGGAGAGAGATAGACAGGACCTCAAAAATCTGGGTCAATAATCTGTCAGTGTCATCCGGGGCCCAGGGGTCAGAGCCAGAATCGTCATGACCCCTCGGTCTCTCATCAGATGAGCCTGAATCAGAAAAGAGCTCCCCTTCATCAGATGGGGTATAGCCACACAGATTCCAAAACTCCTCAGTTCCCATAGGGAAAACAGTAACATTAGGCGTCAAGTGCCGCTTCTTAGCAGGGGCCTTACGCGCTAAAGACTTCGCAATAATCTGTTCAACAGTAGCCAGTCTAGAAGACACATCAGGCTGAGAATCCCCACTAGTATGCAACTCAGCAGGAGTGAGATTTAAGCTTGGGGGAGTAGGTGAAGTGAAACGAGGTGCAGCCACTGGCAGGCCAGATTGCAATGCAAGCCCCTGCTCAGCACAGGGTACACAGACCCGCGCCTTGTCAGCGTCAGCATGAGGCTGCCCACACGCTACACACAGCCGGTCTTGTCCCAAAGGGACCCCGGTAACATTATCCTGAGATGCCTCCATATGGTGATTATAGCGGCGCTATACGCCGATAGGGAATAACGCTATATAGCTACCCTGGATGCCCCAATAACCCGCTAGGGACGTGGGAGTATAATTTTTACAAGGCCTACAAGTAATATACTAAAAACAGGGCCAGGAGAAGCCAAGAAGGGTTCGTCCCGCCTGAAAGACATAAGCAGAAAAGACCTTAAGTACATCGTAACAAAAGTGAAGCAGATAAAGCCGCCCGCGAGGGCACTTACGGACCACGGTAGGTAGGAGTCCGTTGTGCATAGGCAAACCAAGTCAGAAAAGATGGCGTCGGTATACCTAGAGGGGTGGGCCAGTAATAGCGATGACGCGGAACGCGCCAAAAACGGGCCCCGCCCCCCCCCGAAGAGCGCGAAGCCAGAAAGGCCAGCAGCCAATGATGGCGCACCAGCGCCTGAGGAAATGGCGCAGCCAAGCGCGGAACCAAGTCAGCGCGAGGCAGCGGTAAATTTAAAAGCAATAAAGACAAGTCAGCGCGGCGGCTGACACAAGAATAAAGACATGTGAAAAGTGAAAGCACAGACTGCATAACATACATATCTATACACATACACCCCCCCCCCTTTTCCCCCGAAGACTACAAGGAGGATGAGGGAGGACGGCGGCCACTTAAATAGGGCCCACCGATAGGCAGGGGCAAGGGGCAATAGTGCGGGAGGGGCATCCCATAGAGGCTCACCATAAGCCTAAACCGCCTACCCTTTGGTGGGGGATTGCGGTGGAGCAGCGCTCCTAAGCACCAACGGCGGTGCTGCCTACCTTCACCCGACCAGCGCAGCCAAGGCTGGGAGGCATATTACTAGTGGAACGGGTGGGAATAGTCCTACAGGGCCGCAGGTTAATAACCCCGCTCACCTGCGAGTAGAGACCCTCGTCCTTCGCAGCCAGACTGCAGAGAAATTCTGGGAATTTGTGGGAGGTCCCTGGGTATTTGAGGGGCCGGGAGGAGTCTATTTTCGATGTCTCTGCAGTCCAGCGCCATCTGGCGGAGTATATCCCAACTGTAAGTATTAGATTTGGAGCAGGGCGTACTGTATACTAAGAATATAAGAACCACCATGATGATTACCAGAATCTTGGTTAAAAATTATTGGAGATGTTGCCAGCTTGATCAGCAAAGCGAGGAAG
The DNA here is from genome assembly GCA_027917425.1 of Gastrophryne carolinensis. Taxonomy (NCBI): domain Eukaryota; kingdom Metazoa; phylum Chordata; class Amphibia; order Anura; family Microhylidae; genus Gastrophryne; species Gastrophryne carolinensis. The sequence goes on from CM051237.1 coordinate 442,457,327, forward strand.
CACAAGTACTGGTTCCACAATGCAGGAGGGCTGCAACTATGAGGCAGGTGGGAGTGAAAGAAGTGATCTAGCAGCCCCCTTCTCTGGCCCAAGATTCCAAAGGGTTTTCTAAGTTGAACTTCTAACTTCACCAGGCTCCAGACCTTTTTGGAGCATGGCTGCCCTTTTAGCCTAGCATGGTTTGGGGGGAAGATACTGGATGAGCTCTAGAAGACTTTTGTGGTGCAACAGTACTCTTATTGAAAGTGATCTGCTTGATAAACTCCTCCAACTCTTGACCAGAGTGAACAATGAGGATTAGGCGTCGGAGAACTCTCAAGGCCAAGCTTTAGTTCATAGGATATCCCTAATAGCCATGCATAAGGTTTAGAAGATCCTCCTGGGGCTCTGCTGTTGACATGAACTTTATCAAAGTTCTGACCTCTAACTTTGTTGACTCAAGTGGAAGCAAGTGCTGACTGAACAGTCAAGCAAAAAACTGACAATTAGTGGGCATCATGTAAGACTTTAGGTTGCTTTTAACACCAAGTGACCACCGAAAAGTGGACAAATGATGGTTGCTGGGCATGTGTTGTGTGATGCCAAGCATAGTACATGTAATTCCACAAGGTGAATACAATGGGTCACCAGCGGAGAGGGGGACACCGAGGTGTGGATGCTGCTACCCTGGGAACACCGAAGTGATAATTGCCAATTTTTAGTTTCCTTTAACTGAAGGGTCATCCCAAATTAGGATACCCAGGAACTTCAAATCATGTTTAAGGTCATTTGTTTTATGAATTAATTTTTTGTTATATTTATTTTTGCAGTGTGTCGTGTGCAGCAGGAAACAATCAGGTTATTTATGTGCAACCCTCATTGAATGCTTTTTCCTCAAGCTGTTGAGAACATTGAAGTTGGCACTGATCTTTAGTTAATTAGAATGGAGGCTTCCTCTCACGTGTAATGAGCGCCGGAGCTCTTCCACAGAGGTTCTTTGTTGTTTCAGTGACATAGACTGTGGTGTGTGACGGTCTCCTCGATCCTTCTGCACATTCCAGAGAGCCATTTTCCCAGGAAACCCCCCTGTCCCTGCCAGGTAGCTCAGCCTGTGGATTAAAGGCCGTCCCTATCACCACTGTGATGGCTGCCAAATCCCTTGATCTCAAATTGTCACTGACCTTGTTGCAAGCACAAATTCCTTTTTGAGGATTTTATTAAGAAATTCTGTATGGCTATTTTAGCATTTTTAACCCTTTGTATGAGAAGTTGTGTCAGAATGGCAGCTTGAACATTAACCATGTGTTGTGCCATATTCGCCAAAGAGTAACAGTAGAAAAGTGACAAAGTAAAGTGATTCTTTTCTAGGCTAACAGTATACTGTATTTAAAGCGGAGCAGAACCAAGGATTTTCTCTATCCCGGGCTTTATTCCTCCTGCATGGGGCATCCTGAATATTCTAAATGGCTGCCACAGGTACGCACAGATAAAGGTGAGCGCAGGATCGCAGGACAGTATTTCAGGGGTTTCACATATGGGGGAATTCCAAATCAGGATGCCCCACAAACAGGGAGACCGCAGGTTATAGACTCTAGGCTGGTGGTTGCTCCTCTTTAAGCAGATAAACAGATCAGTGAGGCCAAGTTACCTGCTAACAGCCAGGAAGCAGATTGGTGCAATAAAATTGCATTTGCTCCGAGAGGTACAAAACTTGCATTCACACCAGCGACCACATATCACAGTCACAGCAGATGACTACGTAGAATTAAATAGGACCAAAACCAATATATCAACACCCCTGTACACCCCCCCCGGGTATCCAGATTTGGGATACTCCATGGTGTGAAACCCCCAGTTCACTTTATACTCTACTCAATCAAAGATAGAGTACAAACATAATGAGGATGCCTCAAGGTGCTGGGGCTAAGTGGCTTTGCTTATCTGCAGTACCCCAACGTATCCCCGATATATCCGTCCTCTGCATGCTCAGGCAGACATACAAGAGTACTCTCAACATATCTGGATGGCTGGTGCATTCAGAATTCATTATTCATTGCTGTACATGAGTACGAGGGGCTGTGAATTATGAGTGAATGAGATCCTGTGCATGTGCCATAGGAGTGTGGATTGACGTAAGTAAACAGGCAGCCCCAGGGGTTTCACACAAATCGGGATATTCCTGTAAGGTGCAACAAAGCCAAGGTGAGTGAAAATCCTGGCTTTTGTTCCACTTTAAAGAACAGGGTGAAAGTTTGCATGCTCTCTGAGCACATCTGAACCTCCCTCGCCAGCAGCCTCTTGCTTACCACTTCCATCTTTCTTACTGTTTCTGTTCCTTATGGTTTCTGTATTGGCTCCCCTGTACCCTGCTCCACTGTGTCCTCAAGCCAAGAAAACCCCAGTGCATGTTCTGCCCCTGCAATACTATAGACTCAGCATCATGGCTAGGGGGGCATAACTACCTCTGCCACATTATCTGTCCCTACAATAGTAAAGCTTCAGTACTATCATTTTAAATGTGGCCACATCCACCATGCATCTGTCCCTGCAATGCTATTGAGTCTTGAGCAAACTCATTGACTGGCCGGGAAGCACATGGGATGTTGCAGGGTGGTTATGGGCTAGCCAGAGGCTGGTATAACCAGGGCCGGATTATGAGGGAGGCGCAAGGGGCACGCGCCCTGGGACCTCCACCAACCTTTGGGTTATGGTCTGGTCCAGGAGGCTTTTCAGTCTTTGGTCTGACGGGCCGCAGGACTGGCAACAAAGCTATCGGCGGCAGTGGGTGCCCCCGCGCCTGGGCAAGACTTTTTTTGTTTTTGCAAACCTGCAGCCAAAGCCACCGCCGGGCAGGACGGAAAGTCTAGAGCAGCAAAGCTGCCGCCAGCAACGCTACAGTCATGGGTGCGTGCAGAGCTGTCAATCAGCGGCTGCTCACTGCATATAAGCCTACAAGCACAGCCGCTGGCAGCTCTGCTGGACCAGCTGGGCAACTACACTACCCACTGCCCAGAATGGCAAACCAGTCCTCAATTGGTGGTGAACATGGGGGTACCGGGTTTAGGACTGCATGGACGGATGCGCAGTAGGGCATCTCAAATCAGGCGAAAACCCGACAGAGAAGAAGGAAAGAAAATTGACATGTACATTTACACTACTGGGAGGCGTTCTGTTGATGTCAAGAAAGAGAAAACTTCCTGCCGTGTCTTAGATGACCACCATGTAAGTTGGGCGCCTTCACGGTGCTGTTTTTCGTGGCCTCCCCACAACCCGGATCCTGGCACTGGAGCAGAAGACGAGTCTTTTATCTGCACTGTTTTCTCTTTGCACATTGTCTATATATAGAAGACTCCCAGCAGCCTAGAAATGACTAATGAGTAGCCAGAACTGCTTCTCTGGTTTTCTGCAGAGGGGGCGAGGCGTCCATGGCGGCAGACTGCCAAATGGAGAAACAAGCAGAGTTGGCATTTTATGGGGCAGCTGTGTTAGCTCAGAGGTACAGGGTCAGATGGACAGAAATCTTTCTCCAATAATAAGCTCACGCTGGAATTTCTAAAGATAAAAAAGAAATCACAATACATTGTAGCTCACAACTTAAAGGCACAGTCCATGAAAAATGTAAAAAACCTGATTCAGCAGCTAACCTCGTCAAATCTGCCCTCTCCCTTTCTGTAACCTTCCGCAGATCCTAGAAGCAGAAACTTGGCACTGACTCCTGGCACCCTTAGCAGTGGACCACCAATCATAGCGCTCGACCGGTGGTCCACAACTCTGTGTCATAGAACCATGACTGTTCCTCTTGTTCCTCAGCAGAGGGCGCACAGCTTTCCCGTGCGCTTGCATTTCCGCACTAGGGCCAGTAAGCGCGCGTTTATGCGCGCGCATTTGTGAACCGTGTAATTCAATGCATTCATGAGCGATTATGTGGGGGCATGCACATTGCAAACGAAAATGCGCTCGCTTTTGCGCATGTGCAGGGGCCTTTAAATACTGGCGAGCCCTGAACTCCATTGCCATTTGATCATTTCTCCTGCCTGTTCTTGAGTTCCAGTCTTCCATTCCTGTGTACCGACCCGGCTTGTTCCTGACTACGCTCATGCTCTCCTGACGACCTCGGTCTGTTTACGACTTCGATCCTGTTATGCCTGCCACAACTTCAGCTTGTTTCACGCTTCCAGTCCAGCTCTGGTCTGTCTTCAACCCAGAACCTGGCAAACCCCACTCCTAGGTTGCCTGACCTGGGGCCTTCCTGCAGCCCAGCCTATCCTCACATTTAGAGGCTCTAGTGAAAACCAGGTTGGTCCTTAGATTCCAGGCCTTCCGGTCGAGAGGTGATCCGGTTCTTAGTCTCTGCAATCAGGGTTCACACCCAGTAGTCTGACACTCTGCCTCCTGTGGCCACCTGTGTATTGCAGCATTGTGTCAAAGTATGCTGACATAAACATGCTGCCTGCTATTGTACTGGGGAGCAGCCACGTCCACTGGCAAGAAGTTTCAAAAATGAATGAAAACTTAAAACAAAATGTTTTCTCTGCTTTGGGGGGGGGGGGGGGGGGGGGTATGTTTTGAAAAAGAAAGAAGGGGAACACTAGGAGCTTTATGGTTATGTGATTATGTGTTCTATGGACAATTCTTTTAACTGCCAACCCAAGGGCTGGATACCACAGTGTACTGCAATGAGAACACATTACCAAATTACCCCCCCCCCCCCTCCCGCGACTGGGTGGGCGCTCACCTAGATACAGGTATGCTGGGGATGAAGCTGCAGCATCCCCAGCTAAGGTGGTCTGGGGGTACTGGAGGTTTTACGCACAGTGCCATCCAATTTTGAGATGCAAAATAAAGAGGTAGACCCACAACCCCCTGCTAAGTCTTATAGACTCGAGGAAGGTGATCCTCTTTTTCTACTGTATTGTTTATTTTTTTCTTTTGAAGTTGAAACAGAAAGAGCTGGTCTAATTAGGTGTCCCTAATTCCTGTCTCAAAGCGCTGGCATGTATGGAACAGTGTTATGGTTAATAATCATTTTTGGAGAGGGGAAAGAATGGTGGAATTGCATGTTGGGATTTGTGGGATTCCTAAAATAAAAACAAATATTTTATTTTTCTTTAAAAGATTAAAACGATCAGATCAGAATGGGATTTGTGTATAAAGGTATACACATAGGAAAATCGAGATGATGATTGTCATATCAGTAACATAGAAAGTTACGGTGCTCTTCCTTGAAATATAAAATAAATTCTCTAACTCTGCACTTCACATGTACAAGGGATTTGGAGGCACTGCCCTGATTGGGTGTACAACAAAAGTAAAGATGTGTTACCTTCCAGTTTCTGCTGTGCAGTATGTGACTTGTTGCTTATTATCTCTTGTTACAAAGCGATGGCTGCAAGTTTATCTGCAGCATGTGTGAGTCAGCCAGAATGTTCCATTTTAGTCTCTGAAGCAAGGGGGGGGGGGGGCGGGTCCTGTCTTTCTCCCTAACTGCTTTTAGTTGCTGCTTAGCATATATGCATCAAAATAAAATGTCTGTAACAGGATTTATTATTTGGCTGGCAGTTTACTTTACAATGTTTCCTGCAAACACAGGTAATGAAGTGTCCCATACAGTCTGATGCAAGAGGGGTGGAAATAGGTCCACCTCTCAGTGCTAAAAAAAGGTGGTCATGTATAAATACAACCTGGGAGCTTGGCCAGAAAGCAGGGGATAGATCTCAGCTGCAGTAGCATCATGCAGGAATAAACCAGGATAAATCCCCGGCATGAAGTTGAGGAACCTTTGCTTATAATGTTACACGAATACACTAATAGTCAACCAGACTGCCAGTTCTAACTATCCCCAAATTGTTGAGTGAAATTTCACTGGACAGCCATATTGTCATCTACCTATAGGGTTTTTTTCATGACTCAGACATCTTGTCTCACAGGGAATTCTCAAAAAGGGGTAGTTCGACCCCTCAGTGGGTCAATCAAACACCCATTGCTGCCCCAGATGTGGCAAAGAAGCAGCAAACTCCTACCACATGTTTTGGGGATGTCACTTGATTAAATCAATGTTTTGCTGTAAATGTTTTCTAAAGTATCTTCTAAAGTTCATCCCTTATGCCGTAAAATGGACCATGTTTCACATAATCACCCTAGAAAATGATAATATCTCCAAAGGAGGAGGGATGGTGCATTGGAGATGTTGGAGGCAGAGACGGGCTCGCCATAGGGAGACCCAGGAGAGTTTCCAGTGGGCTACACTGCTTTGGGGCTGGTTGGGCTACTGCTTCTAACACTTACTATACATCATTTCCCTGTTTTTTTCTAGTCTACTCCACACCCCACTGTACCCAGACTTACTGTATGCCCCCAGTTAATAAAGCCTGGCAATGTTCTGCACCTGCAACCTTATAGCCTAAGCATTATGGATGTTGAAGGTCTCCATACCAGATCCTGCCACATTATTTGCTGCTTTAATATTAAAGCTGCAGTACCATAAATTTATAAGTGGCAATATCTGCCCCTGCCCATGGTCTATCCCTACAATGGTACAGCCTCTGGAATTGTCTGTGTATCTTCCCGGTTTGTGTGAGCACAAGCGCCGTCATGTGAATACAGGACTGCCCACCGCCCCATCCAGCCTTGAAAGAGGTGAGTTTTTGGGACTTGGGTTGAAGGGGGTAATGCTGAGACACAAGCAGCGTTCCGACACAACCCAGCAAGAACCACTTAAATGTGAGCAGACTTATCAAGACCAGTGTAAGGACCTGTGGTACAGAACAGGCAATCACGCCCAATGTTTAAATTTAACCATGGCATCTGTATAAATGTTACTATCCGTTTCCTTTATTCATCATGAATGTGCTACTGCATTTAATATTGGCAGTATGACAGTATGTTATTGAGGTTAATGAACTGGAGAAAAGGGTCTCCATTATTTTGGTCTAGTATCTGTTTCTGTAGCGTATCTTCTCTGGTATATGAATGTAGTTTCCATAAACAGTGCAGTAGCACTTGATAACATGTAAACCAACCATGTTGAGCTGTTCATAGGATTTGTGGGATCTGTGGGCTTCTGCGTTTTGCTATTTTAACTTAGTGATTTTTGTGTTTGCTTTGGATCCGGCTTGTGGTGTCGCTCTCTATAATCAAATGTTCTTCTTTGTATTGTTTTATAGGATACTTGTGGTTACAGCTTGCAACAGACTGCTTGAGTTGCATCTCACATGAGAAGCTTTAAGAAACCAGAGAGAGCTCTTCCACGTGCTAAGTTGAATACTCCAGTACATCAGGTGGCTGTATCCACTGCATTTTTGGGCTGTGTGCGTGCTCACAGTTTTAGGTGGAATCAGATCTTAAAGTGGACCAAAACCCAAGATTTTGACTATCCTGGGGCGACCTGGGGGTTTTCACACAGCGGGGCATCCCGATTTTGGATGCCCCAGGCAGAGGGAATCGACCGGCCCCGGTAATATTATAGATTCCCAGGCCGTTCGCCGTGGGTTTTGGTCCACTTTAAAGAGGAGCAACACTTGTGTGTGTGCAGGTGTTAGCACCGACGCAATAAGACAGACTGGGGCATCCAGAATGCTGGAGCCCCCCCTGCACATAACCCCCGAAAACACCCGATATTGTTACCTTAGCCACAACCCTCATCGGGAATACAGCGCCGCAACAGCCCACTGGCGCTAACATTCCTAGCGAGGATTGAGGATAAGGTAAGAATATCAGGCGCTTTGCGGAGTTAAGCTCCAGCATTCTGGATGCCCTCCCCTCCAGCCTGTCTTATTGTGGCAGTGCCAAAACCTGCGCCAGCATGGGTATTGGTCTGCTTTCATTTAATTCAAAGCTTATTTGGAAATAAATCATGAGACAGTCCTTGTTTCCATGAGATATTTTAAGGCAAGTTTACTGAATTGAGGCTATAGCCTTAAAAGGAAGAATATCCTATGGAACAGGCTTTCCCTTGAAACAAAAAGTATCACTCCTATTTACCCCCTATGGGGCTGATTCAGTACCATTTGTAAAAAAGTGCAATTTAGCTGTTTTACACCTTGTGCTGAATGACCCCTTTGACTTAGAACCAAAACATTACAACAACATTACAAAACATTACATAGAAAAATGTGCTTTTCAATAATAATAGAAATAATAGTGCAATAGTGGCCATTGTACACATGGAATTCTTTCTTGAGTGACTATGCACAAGTGAACTAAGGGACAGTGAAGTACACACAAGTCCGGAGCGGTGGGCTGCCCTAAACTCAGCGCCCGGGGAGCAATTGGTTGGGAATCGAATCTGTCACCTTCCGGTCACAAGCCTGTTTTCCCTACCTAGGCTAGCGATACTCAACTGGCAGGCCGGGGTCCGAATGCATACCCCAGCGCCAGATTTTTGGACCCCTGCCCTGACAGCCCTGCACTCAGTTGCTCCTGTGTTGCCGTGCTCAGAGCTGCCCCCTTAATCAACAATGTAGTTCTTGTTCTGCCTGCCAATGTCATGGCTCCCTGGCACCTAGCATTGCAATATGAAGTACTGCATGGGCGGGAAGATACACACAAACTTTATTTCTCAATCTCTTTGCCCCATCCAATCCTATCCCACTGCCCCAGCTCAGCCCCATCTACCTGTCCCGCCATCTCTGCCCCATTCCTCTCCGCCCCCCCAGGTCAGCCCCATCCATTCCTGTCCCCCCAGCTTTGCCCCATCAATCCCATCCCCATCCATTCCTGCCCCCCCAGCTCTGCCCTATCCATCTCAGCCATTTTTAGTTTTGCCTGTGGAATCTATAGCCCCCCCTCCATTGTGCATATTTCTAACTATCCACCCCTTCTGCGATAGCCCCCTTGTCCGGACCTTCACCTCTCACCAGATGCCTGTATATGGACCTTTACAAGAAGTGGTTGTGTACCCCGGCTGTAGCCTATAACTGCCCCACAGTTTTCCTCTTATAGTAAAATTTGCCATTCACATTATTGTCTAGTTATCATTATCTACCCAGGGGATCCATTCTGAACCAGGAGTAAACACAGCACATCTATTTTCTGTTTCACCCATCGGCATTCTCATTGCTTCAGTGCTGGCTCACTGTGTGTTTGGGAACCTTATTGGATATGATCTGCACCTCAGCTAGGGAACTTCTCCACCTCAACAACCCAATCAGCAATGCATGATGTAACTGCATGCTGGGGTAGAGAGCTCACTGAACAAGGACAAATACTGTCCAACTGAGATGTGAGCTCACCAGATGAGGTGGTCGAGGTGATGAAATGCTGAATAAAACCAGCAAAGCTTCAGGATGAGGCTCAGCCTCACGATAGCATATTTTATCGCCTTTACACCTCTCAGCGCTGTAATCCCGCAGCACGCACCCTATAGGCTGTTTTCCCTCAGCAGTGGTAATATATACAGAATAAATAACTCGCTGACAGCTTTTTCATCCTGACAATATATATGTGAACATGACATCATCCAGGTCAGTCCATTAACAAAAAACAACTGCTCACTATTTGTTCTAAGCATGCCTGGAATTACCCCCATTCTTCCTCACCATTAAGGGGTCAGAGACTCCAATATACCCTTCTCCTCCCATGTTGTTTTAGCCACTGAAATCTCCATCGGCCTTATTCATGAAGGGATAGCAGCAGGTAGTGGCTGTTAAACGGCAGGTAGCGGCAGGAATCGGCATGAGAACGCCGGCCACAGCGTGCAATTGCACATTTATGAAGCTGATTCTGTTGAGCGACTGGGATAACGCCATGTAGCGTCCAATTTATCATTATCCCAGCCTCAGCGTACAGCGCCGGCGTTCAAACTTTCAGAGCGTCACGTCTTACCTCTCGCTACCTGTCGCTCTCCCATACATTTCAATGGACGTTCTTTTACTTCTCTTTAAACGGGGTTTGTATTCATTTTTTTTTTATTCTCAAATAATGTTGTGACCTCTCCTGGCCTAGAAAAAGCCATTTTTTTCAAACTTTTTTCATTTTTTATATATTTATGCAGGATTGACAATACAGGTCTGGCATTAAAGTGTTCATGTCACAATGTTATGACAATGTCATTCCATGTTTTTTCGTTTTGTTATTGGTGGATACATGTTCAAAAACAGCCTTTAATCACACAGTCTCCGGTGCTCTGGGCTACAGCGAAGCATTTTTGAGCGCCGGCGGTGTGTGAGGCTGTTTTTTTGATGAATCGGTCGCACTGACCAGTCGCTCCCATTCGCTCCCATACAGCGCTGTACTGCTCATATAGCGACTCACCACAACGTATTCATCAATGCTGCACAGCGACTGAGGTGCTCTGAACTAGCGAACCACGGCCAAGCACAGCGACTACTAGCAGGCACTCTGAAATGCCTGCTACAGACGCTTATCTGTCGCTACCTGCCGCTAGTAATGAATCAGCCTGCATGTTGTTATAACAACCAGCTGTGTCACAAGTCCTGCTGCCATGTGATCCTTGTGTTGTGGTTACTAATACACTGTTCAATACCATATACCATGGGGCTCAACTATATAAATTATATGTACTGTAGTCCCTTTAATATTTTTCTGTCCCTGTCTGGACAAAAATAAAAAAACAATATATACTCACCAGTAGTCCCACACAGCTTAGTCCTAAACCGGTAGTTTGAAAGTAAACCCTGCCCGAAGCCAAGTGACCGCCGTCTTGTGTCAATCACGGTAACTGCCCGCACCCGCTCCATTCACTACAATGGAGGTGGCTTGCCAGCCCTCAGAACGCCCCCTCCAGTGAAATGAATGGAGCGGGTGTGGTCAGTCACTGTGAGTGATGTTCATGCATTAACACCCTGAAAGCTGAGAATTTCTTACTTTTCTCTTTGCTCCCCCCTGTGAAACCAAGGCCCTTATTTAACAAGGGATAGCGCCAGGTAGCGAATGGTGAGCGAACGGTAATGACGGTCAACGCCACGAGTACGCCGGCTCCCCTCCGCAATCACACATTTATCAAGCCGATCCTGCTTAGCGACTGACAGAGCGCCAGATAGCGAATCATTCATCATTATTCCAGCCTCACCCCACAGCGCCAGCATCTGACCTTGAACAGCGACAGGTATGACCTCTCGCTACCTGGCGCTCTCCAATGCATTTCAATGGAACAATCTTTAAATATTCATAATTAATTGCTATTAATGTTTTTTTTTTTTTTTTTTTTTAAATGTCAAAAATTCTGTGACCACTTCTGCACTGTTAGATATTTTTTTAAGGTTAAAAAAAAAAAAAAAAATTTGTGCAGAATTGATATTACAGGTCTGATATTAATGTATTCATATTACAAAATGTTTTGAAAAACATGTTTTTGTTTTTTTTCAAAAAATATGGTTGTTTGGGGGTTAAAAAACGACTTTTAACCCATCGCTGCCAGCGCTCTGGGGTTTATACAAGCATTTCACAGCGCGAGAATTTTTTGAGCGTGATTTGTTAATGAATATGCTGGGAGCCGTTCGCTATGGCCATTCGCTGTCATGCGCTCCCATACAGCGCGGAACCTGTCAAACAGCGACTCCTAACCCCGAATTCAACATTACCGCACACCAACTGAGTCGCTGTCAACAGCCGAACAACGGCCAAGCACAGCGAATACTAGCGTGCGCTGTGAAAATAACGCTACTGTCGCTCATCTGTCGCTACCTGCCGCTATTAATGAATCGGCCTCCAAGTGTCTATAATGGGTTTGTTCCGCTTAAGTAAAAAATGGGTGTTGATCTGGTTTAAAGTGGATATCAAGTGGAAGTGTAACAGAAATAAACTGGCTGTTTTTTTTTTTTTTATTGATGCAGGGAGTATAATTAACCCCCTCCTCTTGCTATTTAGCATATTTATTATAATTCTTTTGTGAAATCGCTCCTTTAAAAATAACAGAGCTACATAAAAGCTAGTGACCGATGGCAGTGGAGGACCGGGGCCAAAAACGTTTCTGGGTATAGAGTAGCCACAGCCAGTCCATGAGCTGCTGAGCCCTACTACCCAGGGTGCTTCCTCGGTGGTCAACAATTACCGTACTTTCCTCAGATAAAGCTATAATGCTGCAAGGGCAGATCTTGGGCAGGGTGGACATGGTCAATCTTAAAGGTATAGTGCCAAAGCTTTGGTGTTGTATGGGTAAATGCTGTGTCAAGAGTGGATGTCCCTCCCTACAGGCATGAAGCTGGGGCTTTTAAGCATTGCAGGACCAAATTTGGGTTGGGTTGTCTTAGCTGGGGTGTACAATGGGGTCAGGTATTGGGGGGGACTTGGGAGGCAGAGACCTAGGGAGGGTGTTAAAAGAACACTTATGGAATTTTGACACAGATTCTGGGTAAGGTGCCAGTCGAGTTGGCTCCAAGGTAGTGAAGCCCACCAGGAAGTCTCCTTGTGCTCCCTTTGGCAAGTTCGCCCCACACTGACGGAATCAGTAGGGAAGCGGAAAATGGCTGGACTATGGCTTTAACAGTCAGTACCAGCTTCCATTCTGGAAAATTTTTTGAATTAGGCCCCAATGCTCGCAGCTAATACAGCGGAAAAAGATGAAATTCTCTGCCGTTAAGAATAATATTCCTTTAGAAAACTGATCTATGTGGCAAAATTGGCCCATTTCCCTCCGTGATTCCTGACATTCCGCTCCCAGCTCCATGTTGCAGCTTCACACTCCAACAAAGTATCTTTCATTGGAAGCCACACGCTGCCTTCCCGAACCGCTAAAACAAACGCGACACCAGATAAATATAGATGGGCCGCCCGCTGACACATCAGCTGTTATGACAAGATAATAACAAAAAAGGTACCAACAGCGAGGTACCGGCACAAATATGTCCCCAGTCAGCTGTTATTTAGCACTGGATCGCTGTCGGAAAAATATACATCGGGCTAAAAATAACAGCTAAAAATCACTTTATTTTCCATTCGCGCAGAAAACGCGCCTTTGGACGCTGTGGAGTAAGTGGGTGAGGCGCTGGAAGCTTACCAATCCCAGGACAGGCTTGTGAACTCAGATATTTATTTAAAGAGTAAGTCCGGGCAACACAAAATATCAAACAGTACAGTGCTCGTGCTTTCAAAGAAACGCCGTCATTGAAAATCCTACAGACATTCTTTCACTTAGAATATTTAACATTATTGTATGTAGAACCTTTCCACCTCTCAGCCTCAACGCGTCTCATTTTTTTAAAAATAAAGGCACATGCAATGACCACATTCCTGGCATCTCGTGGCTGGTGTGTGTTTTAGAGCCCTGCAAGTCAGTTAGAAAGAGGCAGCCAGCACTACAACGATCCAGTCAAAAATAAAAGTGGACTTTTCATTATCCCAGTTATTGGTCTGTCCCCCCTGGGGCATCAGAATTTGGGATGCCCTGCTGTTTGAAAACTCCTAGATCGGCCACTATACATACCTCTTCGTCGTTCCCACGGCACAAACACAGCTCTCTTCCAATTAGGTTAAACCGGCTTGACTTTTTTTGATGCAGGGAGTATTATTAACCCCCTCCTCTTGCTATTTAGCATATTTTGGGGGGATTTTTAAAATTAAAAGTGGACCAAACCCCTGATTTTCATTATACCGGTTATTGGTCTGTCCCCCCTGGGGCATCATACTTTGGGATGCCCCGCTGTGTGAAACCTCCCAGATTGGCCGCTATACATAACTCTTCGTCGTTCCCAAGGCACAAACACAGCTCTCTTCCAATTAGGTTCTTCAGCCGCACATATTAATGTGAGGCTGGATTAACTAAGGAAAACTAGCTGCAGTTGCGGTCAGCGTGCGTCACCCTGTGCATCTTTCAGCTGTGTATAGCCCCACCAGCCATTCATTTATGGCGAGCAGGGCCACTCAGAGCCAGAGAAAGATGCAAGAAATGCTGCCACCAGCCACAGGACATTAAACTATCGTTGCATATGACACCAGGACAATTCTTAAAGCGGACCAAAACCCACCAAACTTGTGAAATTAATTTGCCCAAAGCCCCTGCCGATGTTCCCTTCTTAGGGTGTAAAACTAGAAATGGATATTTTTGCTTTTCGAACAGTTCTGTCCCCACTGTAAGATTGCAGGTGATCAGTCATTGCGGCAATTACATCATTGCCACACTTAACAATGGCAATGAATGGAGGAAGCGGAGCTTTATAGATAAAGCAAGGACCCCTATCTGGGTTTAGAGTGAAGCAGAAGCACTAAAAATTGGCAAAAGGTTCTCTTTATGGGAGGAGCAATTCAAGGATTCATGTTACATTACTGGACGTGTTTTTAACCATTTCGATAACAAAAAAATTCACCATAAATGGAGGCACGGGTACTTGTGTGATTTGCCACAACCACCATAGAAACGGATCCCAGCGACTAGGGTGGACGGAACACCGGAATAGAGCACTTACTAGATACGGTGATATGACCACAACACGGGGAGGCTGATTTATTAATAGCGACATGTAGCGACAGTTGAGCGACTGTAGTGGTATTTTCACAGTGCCCGCTAGTAGTCGCTGTGCTTGGCCGTTGTTCGGTTGTTGACAGCGACTCAGTCGGTGTGGCGTAATGTTGAATACAAGGTTACGAGTCGCTATTTGACAGATTCCGCAATGTATGGGTGCACATGATAGCGACTGGTCAGAGCGACCGGCTTCCACCATATTCATCAAAAAGTCACGCTCAAAAAATTCAAGCGCTGTGAAATGCATGTTTAAACCCCAGAGCGCTGGCGGCGATGGGTTAAAAGTAGTTTTTTAACCCCCAAACAACCATATTTTTGGAAACCAAAAAAAAAAGTATTTTAAATAATTTAGTAATATGAATACATTAATATCAGACCTGTAATATCAATTCTGTACAATTTTTTTTACATTTTTTTCCCTTAAAAAAATGATCTAAAATGGCAGAAGTGGTCACAGAATTTTTCACATTTAAAAAAAAAAAAAAAAACAATAATTATTAATATTTAAAGATTGTTCCATTGAAATGCATTGGAGCGCGCCAGGTAGCGAGAGGTCATACCTGTCGCTGTGGGCTGAGGCTGGAATAATGATGAATGAGTCGCTATATGGCGCTATCTCAGTCGCTAAACAGGATTGGCTTGATAAATGTGTGATTGTGGTGGGGAGCCGGAGTTCTCGTGGCGGGGCCCGTCATTACCGGCCGCTCACCAGTCGCTACCTGTCGCTATTCCTTCATAAATAAGGGCCTGAGTCTCCAGTGGGGCTTAGGCTGTGTTTTTCCACGCACACCCGGGCCAGGGCGATAAGTCATTTTATTAATTTAATTTCTCACTGATTGTATGCATTTAATTTATTGCAAGCAGTGATTGACAACATTCTAACACTGCAAGAGAATTCTATGGGAACATTGATACTGGGGTAATAACATTCACCTCCACAGTAGTATTGGGTCCCATATAGCAAAACACTCAGTACCATAGTTGTATTGAGAGACACACCTGAGAAAACTTAGGGTTGACTCCACGGCAATCTGATTTTTTTAGGTCTGGTTTAGATCCACTTATAAAACATAAATTTGACTCTTCAGCAATTAAAATTCATATAAAATCCAAAGCCAGCAGTGACGTGTTTCAGGCACCCAGGATCGGGAGCACCGTAGGAGCGGCGCTGGCATGAGAATGAGGATTTTTTTCTTTGTAACCCCACTCAGCGCCAGGGTAGAATGGCAGGGCGGTCATTTTGTGACTGGTATTTCACTTTTATAGGCAATAGGTTTTTTAAAAGTTCAGTTGGGGGTTATCATTCCGCATTCTAACCTATAAGTGGAGGATTTTGAATATCCCAGGTTTTGTTGCCTGCCCCAGGGGAAACCCGTGTTTGGCGTGCCCCACTGAGTGAAACCCCCAGGTCACCCAGTAAAACTCACATTTCTCCGGTCTTACGGCACATGCGTGGACTCTCATCCAATCAGCTCTGTTTTCGGCGCATATGTAATGTTCCATAAACGCCTCTATTTGGCAATCAGGAATGTGATTGGCCGCATTCCCACCTTAGGTTAGTGACAGGAGCATGTGCATAGCCCAGGGATGATGGGGATGGGGCCGCTGTTGCGAGGGAGACAGAAATAACGTGAATTTTGTAGCGCCCCAAAGGGGTTTCACACGGCGAGGCATTCCGATTTGTTATGACCCAGGGGATGGACAGTGGCCCGCCCTGGGTTCTTCTATACTCCAGGGCCAGCCCTGTTGGGTTTAGTTCTGCTTAAAAAAATATGTACAGTGTACTGGGTGGTAATTGATACCATCAAAAAAATGATAGGTGGGGGGCGTGGCTAGCCGATGGCAGGATAAGCTGCTTTCCACAGGAGCTCTGCACCTTATCCCAGCAGACGGACTCTGGAGGTGACATTTGGAACATCTAAACTAATGCCCAGTTGTAAGAAGGCACCCGGAGTGGAGGGGAAGCGCGGTAGAAGAACCGTCGAGAGGCAAGATGGCCGCGATCGGAGAGGAGGACCGCGCTGCAGGAAAGGAGGAGGCGGCAGTCGAGCCGATGCACGTGAGTACGGGGGGTGAGGAGTGGGAGGCACAGGAAACCGCTGACCATGACCGGGTCTGAGCCGGAGGCAGCGGCAGCGGCAGCATTGACAGCGGAGGAGGTGGAGGGGGGAGAGGAGGAGGGGGCCGGCGTGGCAGCCGCCTCCGTGAGCGCAACCGCGCCGGGGAGATCAGCCCTGTCACCGCTGACAGATCTGACACAGGGGAGAGCCCAGGGAAAGATGGATGCACATGTCTCAGGACCTCAGCCCTAGGGCAAACAGAGAAGGGCACATCCTGGCAGCAGGGGGGTCACATAAAGCAACAGCTGTTTACTGTGCACCAGAGCCCCCACAAGCAGCATCCTGGGTCCAATCCTGGGGGGCAGAGACAGACTGGGGGAAATGAAGATGACAGATGGACTGCTCACCACCCTGGATCCCATACTGACACAGCCCGACAGCAGAGGCGAGATGCGGAAGCCGTCAATTGGGGCGTATGATGCTGGCACGGTCACAGGATGCCTGGGATGCGGAGGAGGGCCCGGGCACGCGGATGGCGCCCCTTTCACCTGGGAACAGTTGCTCGGACCCAGGGATGTGGAGCGCTGACTGGCATTGGGCGGTGGGATCCCCCAGGTTTGAAGACGAGCTGGAAACGGGGGCGAGTGAAAGCCAGGTACATTTTATCCTGGAAGGACCAGCCTGGCTGCTAGACGGGGGCCCGGTACCCCCCCTGGCGACGTACTCATGGACTCTCACCCCATGTCTCCTTCACTATTATCGGCCTTGGCAGAAGTTGTCAGATCAAATATAGCAGACACTATACAGACCCTCCCCTCCCGCTCTGACTTCGATGGACAAGTCTTCCAGATGGACAGCACGCTTCAGAATTCAGTTGCGGAAATCTCTCACAGAGTCGATACGGTGGAGCAGGATCAGTCAGCGCTGGGCCAGAGAGTGGCAGCATTGCAGCAGTCCTGGCAAGAGGAGAGACGTCACCTTTCTGCCCTCTATCTCAGCCTAGACGACGTTGAAAATCGAGGCAGGCGCAATAACCTAAGACTGAGAGGACTTCCGGAAATGATCGACAAATCAGACCTGGAACGCACGGCCAAAATTATCTTCAATGCAATCCTGGAGGCTCCCCCTATGAATGACATCGCAATAGACCTGATTTATCGCGCCTTGGGCCAGAGATCCACGGATCCTCAGCAGCCCAGAGATGTGGTCTGCAGGATCCACCTTTTCAAGACCAAGGAAGACATCATAAGGAAGGCATGGGAGAAAGGCCCAACAAGCTTCGAGGGCGCCTCCATTGTGATCCTCCCCGACCTGTCCCTCAGAACACTTCAGATGAGACGCCTGATGAAACCTCTTTTGGGGTGATCCAACTTCAGGGGGCCTCCTATCGCTGGGGGTTCGCGTTTCACCTGATTGTCCGTAGGAATGGAAGATCCTTCACCTTTAGAGCCCCCGATCAGCTTTGGCTGGGGGCGACCTCCCCCAACGGGGATGCGGGGGGCTGTGGGCTTCGGTGGTTGTGCGCCTTGTGCGGGCCGCCTCGCCTTGCTCTCTTGTTCCCTGGGGGGGGGGGGGGGTGGACCTCGCCCCCCCCCTCTTTGCGGTTGGGGGCTCCTGGGGTGCTCTGGGCATGGGGGACCCACCGGGCCCTGCCCCCACTCTCCCTAGTTTCGGGTTCAGAACGGAATGTCTTCTGCATTTATAAGTGGGTTGAGCACCCTGTTAGAATAAATGGTCCTGTTGAACTCATTATAACATGTAATTCCTGTTCGATGTTGATTTCTTACTGTGGGAGGCGGGATGGTGGCACTCCCCCCTCCCCCCCCCCCCCCCCGTGGGGGTGGTGGGGGCCCTAGCCTTTGACGGCCGACACGGAACCTGGTTCTGCGGTCTGGCCCTCCCCCTGTCCCCCCTTGTGTTCCCAGGGGGGTGCAGTGGGGACCCGGGTGCCGGTGCGGGGGGGGGGGATGCGAGGGATGCCTTTCCTCCCCTTTCCCCACGACGGGAGTCGCTTGACGGGCTCCGGCCGTGGGGACCCCTCCTAGGCCCCACTTTCATTTATGTACTCATGCTCATGCTTGAATACCTCCTTGAAGTTGTTAAGATGATTGTGCCTTAAATAGAGTTATTAGTCCGTTTACAATGTGTCATTACTGTTCAATGTGTGCATCTCCTACACCTTTGCCTGCTCTCGACTTACACTCCCCCAACTTAAGTATCCCTGAAGGGATCCTGCCCTGGGCATTTCAGGGCCGGCTCAATTAGGGAGAAGAGGAAGCATGCGGTGCGACAACACCGCAGGTGCCCCTCGTTTAGAGTTTGCTGCGAGCTTGCCTCACCCCGGCAACCCGCTATTTTGAATTTGATTTTTCCCCTTCACCCCTGTTTCCTTTGATTCGCAAGCCCCTTCCCTTGTTTGTCCAGCTACTCCCCCTCTATTCCCTCCCTCTCTCTCTCCTACCTACCTCACTTTCTTTTCTTTTGGCCTGAACTCTCTTCTTCGTCTACCTCTCCCCTGTCTCTTCATCCTTATCTCTTGCCCCTAAACGTTAGTCCCAGGAAGACCCTGTCCGCTGCCTGCCTCGGGGGGAAACTTGGACGTTTACCTGAGCTCCGGCCTCCTTCACACGAAATGGCCAGGCTGACGTTCTACTTCTTGAATATCAAGGGATTTAACATCCTGGAGAAGCGCTCAAAAGTATTATACGACCTCCACAAGCAAAGGGTGGACATTCTCATGCTTCAGGAGACTCATTTTCAGGAGGGTAAGGTGCCTGTCCTGGGCAACAGGTACTTCCCCACTTGGTTTCATAGCACTAACCCGACCGGTAAGTCGTGGGGAGCGTCAATAGTGATCCATAAGTCAATGCCGCACACGGTAGTTGAGCATATGCAGTGGTATCCTAAGACCAGCATAGGACCTTTTCTATGGTCTGACCACGCACCGGTCTTCATGTCCTTTGTCCTATCCGGCGCTGTTCCAAAACAATGGAGCTGGCGCCTGAATGACAACCTTCTCAGGGACGTGGCCTGCATGAACAAGAGAAGCGATCACCAACTTTGCTTCGGATCACGACAATCAAAATGGGAAGCACTCAAATGCGTGTTGCAGGGAATTTTCATCCAGGAAGGATCGAGGCTGAAGAGGAAGAGGTCATCATTAATTGTTAAAACACTACAAACAATACAGGACCTGGAGTCGAAACATAAGTCTGACCCCATCACCGACCCTACTATTGGAGCTTTCGCTCAACAGAAGTAAACTCCTGAAGCTGTACGACCAGGCCCATCTCAGATATAGACAGAGTGAGCGCCCCGATGTACCAACATGCAAATAAATGTGGAAGACCCCTAGCCAGGTCCCTACGGGACAGAACTGCAACAACAATTATCCCGTGTGTGAAGCCGGGAGGGAGGGAGATGGTTGTGGACTCGGTCAAGATACCAGAAGTGTTTAAAAGTTTCTACAGTGACCTCTATAATCTCCAGCCGAGGTTGCCCCCGGGCTCAGCAGAGGAACTAGAGATGGAGATATGGGAATATGTGAATGAAACTCCCCTCCCTGTGCTCTCGGAAGAATCCGCATCGGAGCTGGAAGCCCCCTTTACGGTGCTGGAGGTTTTGAAAGCCATTAAAGAGGTGCCTTCAAGGAAAAGCCCAGGCCCAGACGGCTTCGCCCCAAGATTTTTTAAGGCCTTAGCGGCCCAACTCGCTCCCTTCATAGCAAGAGCTTTCAATCACGTGGGGGGCATGGCCCCTTTCCGGGACAGGCACTGGAGGCCACGATAGCGGTGATACTGAAGCCAGGCAAAGACCCGTCAGCATGCGGCAGCTATAGACCCATTTCCTTGCTCAATGTGGATATAAAGCTCTTAGCTAAAATCTTAGCCACCAGACTCCAACCGCAGATACCCCACCTGATACACTTAGATCAAGTAGGCTTTGTTCCAGGCCGCGAGGGCAGAGACAACACAAACAAACTGATTGACCTGATTGCGTACGTCCGACACAAGGGTGTTCCGGCATGCCTGCTCTCCTGTGATGCTGAGAAAGCGTTTGACAGGGTGAACTGGAGCTTCCTCCGAGTTACACTTGTTCAGATTGGCCTTGGACCCAACATAACTTCCAAGATCATGGGTCTATACCAGGGCGCAACGGCGCATGTCAGAGGGACATTCCCTATCTGACCCAGCATTTTTTTGCCAGCTGGAATGGGATCCAGAGGCTTGGGGCCCTGATGAACAAACCAGGCCCTCTCACCCCCTTGTTTAACAACCCAGAATTCCCCCCGGGCCTGCGGACCCCTTGGTACTTGATTTGGAGGGAGGAGAAAGATGTCAGGTTGAGGGACGTTCTGGTGGAGGGGAGACTGCCTTCGATGAATGACCTCAAAGCGCAAAACCAAGGGCGGCAGGTGTCATGGCTCCTACATCGCCAGCAAGTGGCATATCTCTCATCGGAAGGACAACTGGAGAGAGCCCTTCTCCCTTTGACCCCCCTAGGGGAGCTCCTCACACAGTCCCAACCTCCAGAACATGTGGTGTCGGGGCTTTATGCCCTATTGGTGGCTTCCAGACACACTTCGGAGCTGGGATTCCTCCTCAAGTGGGAGAGAGATCTAGGAATCCCCATCACAAGGGAGATGGCCAGCAAGATTTTCGCATTGACACACAGACTTTCGGGCGCTAGCGTGGCACAGGAGAAAAGTTACAAAGTCTTCACAAGATGGTACCAATGCCCGGCGGACATTGCAGCATTCTCGCCAGAAGAGGAGGAGCCTGCTGGAGGTGCGGGGCGGCCCATGGGGGCATCCTTCACATTTGGTGGGAGTGTCCCGAGATCATGAAGCTTTGGGAGACCATATTCCGGATACATGCAGAAGTGGAGGGTCAAGAGATACCAAACAGGCCGGGGACGGCCCTATTATCCCTGATTCTGGGCCCGCTTTCCAAAGGAAAGAAGGGTATCCTCAGACACTTTTTGACGGCAGCAAGGACAATTATCCCCCGGCTCTGGAAAACTCCAAACCCCCCGACTGTGGTGGAATGGTTTACTGAAACAGGCCACATACGAAGGATGGAGGAGATAGTTTCGGAAACTAGAGAGAACCCAGAGGCGTATCTGTTGACCTGGACGAGCTGGATCAGTTTCAGAGAGTCTGACGCAGCAAAGGCCTTTTTAGCACTGGATGCTGGCAGAGGGTGAGGGGGGGGGGCGCGCCAATAATGAGCCGGCCTGGCTGGGGCACAAGGGAGGAGAGGCTCTCTCCTTCCCCCATGGTCCTCTGATCTTCCCCTCACCCCCCCCCTTGGTGTTCTCTTTCTTTCTTGTCTTCTATCTCTTCTCTCCCCTCTTATCCTCCTCTCCTTTCGTTTCCTTCTTGCTTCCCTTCCTTATCTTTCTCCCTCCCTATCCTTCCCAACCTCCCCTATTTCGCTCCCTCTCCCGCGCCCTGCTGCCCTGCCCCCCGGAGTGGAGAGGTGCGGTATCCCCCTCTTACCTCGGAGTGGAGAGGTGCGGTATCCCCCTCTCATCCTCATATCGCCAGCTGGGTCATCTGATGTCTCCCTGGCGCTGGTCCACAGAGAGAAGCTTGCCTCATTGATAGCTTTAACAAATTAGAGAGGATTGAGGCGCCTTACGGGAGCTGCGCGCCGGTTATGGTGCTACGTCATGGGAGGCCCTATGTATCTTCCTCTGTGTTTGGATGCCGTCATCTGTGGCATACCCTGATATGCGCACTTTAGACTTGTGGGGCCTGTAATCAACCGGCCACCGGGAGATGACCGGCGTGAGTATGAGATGCAGACATTACCGCTGGTTGCTCTGTACCATCTTTTCACCGGCGCCTCATGGCGGGTGGGGGGCGGTGTCGCCGGATTTTGCGATTGGGGCTGGGGTGACTTGGGGGTGGGATCGTTGCCCTATTTTCCTCTCACCCTTGTGTTCGAGCTAACCTACATTTTTGTTCTTCCCCTGTATTGTGTATTGTGTATTTGTTTCTATGCAATGTACAAAATCTCAATAAAGACAAATTAAAGTAAAAATTATAGGTGGTACTTCATGAAAATATGGGTTGGGAACCCCTGATCTAGAGTACAAATAAAAATAAAAGTGATATCTTTCTTTTAGAAATTACATCATGCATCCCCCAGACTCATAAGCCTCTGAAGAACTGGGTGTAATTTATATGCTGAAAGAAAACGCACACCCTCAATACCTCATTCTTCCGGACCACACAGCAAAGTAAACTGCACAACACATTGCAAAGAGGAGGAAACAAAACAGCTGCTTGGGATCTGTTAGCGAATGATGAAGTGCTCAGCTCATTAGAGGAATAACTTCAGACATCTGTAATGTCCAGAGACAACAATGAATGAGTGTACAGAATACACTCTGGTATATACTATGCTGGGATGTTGGGGGAAGAAGGATGATGTTATAGGCTAAGGCCGGCTGTCATGCAGCTTGCTAGGGAATAGCCGGGTAATTTTTTTACCTTAGTAATCATTTTCTTCCTTTAGCAGATAACTGCAGTAGATATGACCTCATGGCTGTGGCGTCTTGAGGATGTTTTTAGTTGTTGCCAACTATGACCTTCATTCTGTTAAGCAACACACTGCATTCCTGTAACTGGCCACAGTTCCCCCAGACAAATAGGAGATGAGCTAGACTTGTCTCTCTCACTAGATATGCAACCCATTAACTTCTCATATAAAGCTTCTATTGCCATAAAGTATTTGTGAGCAGGGCCGGGATGGACCTTGGAGAATGCAAATGGAGCAGCCGCACAGGGCGCCGTCATCCTGTAGGTACCAGCCGCTGAACAGCTTTCTCAAGAGCATATCCTATAACTTTCAAAATAAGGGATGCACCACTGTGTAAATCCCTCGGGGTGCCACAAGACTCACCTTCTTTCTGGCTCCTTCGCTGATGTACACATCAGACGCCCGCATCCTCGAATCTTTGTGCTGTGAGCCCGCTCCCAGCCATTCAGATAGGCTTGCTGAGCTCTGCATGTAAACAGAGCCGCCTGCCGAGCATTATAAATATGCATGGCAAACCGCTCTGATCTGATTGGACGAGAACCTGCTTATGAGTCATAGGACTAGGAAGAGGTGAGTTATACTGGGCAATTAGTGGGGTTTCACACAGCGGGGCATCCCAAAAAGTCCAGTCTGGGTATAGACCCCCCCCCCCACCCTGCTTCCTTCTCTTTGCGGTGAGACAGGACAGAGGGGATTTCCTCGGCCAGAATTAAAGGAGTGAATGAATGCTCATTTGAATGCAGCTCTGCATTGGATCAGCACTGGATCCAGGGAGAGGTAAGGACATTATTTTTTGTAGCCCCTGCCGTCTGAGCACCAAGAGTCATGTATTAACCCCCACTCTGCCATCGTTACCTAACGCTAGACAGGATGGTAACGAAAAAAAAAAAACCCTCACCTTGTCATTCCCAGGTGATTCCAGCTCTGGGCACGGACATTCCCAAGCAATCCCAGCCCTGGGCAATGAAGAAGCAGGGGATGCTGCATTGTGCAGACTCTGTGTGGCCACAGCTCATGTATCAAGGATGGCACTGGATTGCAGGCAAGGTAAGTGTTTTATTTAACCACCTGTCCTGTCTCAGTGCCAGGGAAAGGTGGCAGGGATTTCCACATGACTGAACTTTAATTCATCAGAAGCAGCGCTGTGCACGTGCACCACAAAACTGATGCCTAGTGATTACATGCATAGAACAGAGTGTTCACTGGGCATCTCAATTTGGCACGCCCCACAGTGGGAATCACTATAGAATAGCCATAAGCAGTGCGGTACCTTTTTTCCAGGTTCCCTTGACAATCAGCAGAAGGTGCTGCAGAGCAGTGGCATCTCTCCTTCCTCCTGTCTGCCTGACTGATCTGCTGTAATCGCTGCAGGAACCCGGAAGAAGGTGAGTATACAACACGGCCCAGGGCTTTTCTCCAGTGATCCCCACTTCAGGATGCCCCTAGAGAGCATTCTCAAAGGACCAAAAGACTATTTAGACTTTTGGTCCGCTTGAATTAACAGCTTATAGATAATCGCTAATTGCTGTGGACTTACAGTTAGCAGCCTCTAGGTAATAGCATTCAAGTAACTGATTAACTAATGCAGGGTTTAGGTTCTTCGTGTCTCAGGCTACAGTGAAGGACTCCCATGAGTGGCAATTCTACAATGGATGCCAGGGGACATTGCCGGTGGGAGCACCCGTCAAGGCGGGGCAGCTGCCGGGGGCCACCTCTCTTCAGGAGGGCCCACTGACAGGGCCAGCATTTGGGGTGTGTGACAGTGCTTGATCGGCGGTGGACTGGGAGGACACCGCCACAGCTGGTGCCCACATCTCCTTGAATGGTGGGGTTCCACACAACGGCATCTCGATTTAGATTCCAGAGGAGGAAGTGCTGGGTTTTGTTCAGTTGCCCACCCTAGCTGATTTGCTATCCTTGGAGCATCCCAATCTGTGATACGCTACTGTGTGAAACCCTCTGGGATCGCTGGCATACCCACTATGCAAGCAATTCCACCATGAGTTTTGGTCCGCTTTACAGGGGCATCTCAATTTGGGATGCCCCGATTTGTGAAATAACCCCCCTGGTTTGGACGTTAACTCAAACTGGCGATCCCACAGTGCATTCACCAGTTTGATGAAAGTATTTAACAAAAGGGGGGGGGGGGTCACACACAGGGGCATCCAAAATCAGGAGAATCTAGATTGAGGTCAGGTTTAAAGGGGTTTGGTGCGCTTCAAAGTAGACCAAATAGCATGATCCTTAGG
The DNA here is from genome assembly GCA_027917425.1 of Gastrophryne carolinensis. NCBI lineage: Eukaryota > Metazoa > Chordata > Amphibia > Anura > Microhylidae > Gastrophryne > Gastrophryne carolinensis. Next base: position 442,482,579 of record CM051237.1, read on the forward strand.
GATTTGGGACATCCCTGGTGATGTGACGTCACCACAAAGGGGACCACTGAGACCATGCCGCCCATGGGCCCACATAAACCTATAGCCGGCCCTGCCAGGGGATAGGAGATTTGAAATTCTGCAGTTCTTGCTGTAAAAACATATGGCTGCAGCCCATTGAATAAATGTGATATGCTATCACTGGCTCTTTATAACTCTGATTAGCTCACCACCGTGTATCTGGATGGTATCATTTTCTCCTTTCTTTCTCACTCTGAAGCTAAATCCTCTTGGCATCCCGCTCAGGAATAACCTGCCAAGCTGTACACACCCTGCCAAACGGTGACGGGATAGGGTGCCCTGTATTCACAATGGGCTCCTATTATTCCAGCCACCTTATCTTCCCTTCCATTAGATAGCCACATTCTAGTCACAGACTTCACAGAATACATGTAGCCTGGCGTAACAGAATGTTTGAGTCATCTTATACATACACACATGTTGTGGACCTGCAGGGTTTGGTTTGTTATAAGGACTTTCATGAGATTTTTCCTCAAAGGCAGGGCTGCCATCAGGGCAGTACTGGCAGGACTGTTGTATGGGGCCTGGTCCCTTTAGGAAAGCCCAGCCACTGGCCCTGATGGCAGCCCTGTAAATGCTCACCTATTCATGCCAGCTGTTCACTATCCTAACCTCTCTGTAAGAGACACAATTCAAGAACCCCTTCTGGCTTAGCAGGGCTCTCTTCTCCACATTTCCCCATGTCTCCCTCATTTCCTCAATATTCTCTTTCACTTTATCTCTATTCATCTCTGTTTCATATTTCCCCCCTCTTGCTCTCATTTCCGCATTCTCCTAGATTAGAGACATCGCTAGCTTTTGATGACGTCACATTAATGTGATGAAACGCACATCAAGCCAGGAAGACTCTATAGGACTTGGAATATGTGAGGTCACATTTTTTCGTAGATATATTAATAAATATTGAAGCCAGATTTAAACCTAGCATGTGATGCAGGTTCTGAGACCATCCGCCACACTGAGGGATGCTCTTAGTGCTCTGAACGCTGACCTGATTGACACAGCTGAAGGCAGCAACCAAGAGGAAAGCAGGAGGAAGTGTTTTACTGGAGACAGTAAAGTAATTTAACCCTCTGCACACTCATACTATTGGAAAACCTAGCTAACACTTGTTAAAAACATGGACTGTTAGTTAATATAGATTGCAATGAATGTAAAAGAGAGGTAGCCACGATAAGACCGTCCAATTTATACCCCGTCCCTAACATTACTAAGGCCCTTATTTAACAAGGGATAGCGACAGGTAGCGACTGGTGAGAGGCCGGTAATGACAGGCCCCGCCACGAGAACGCCGGCTCCCCACCACAATCACACATTTATCAAGCCAATCCTGCTTAGCGACTGAGATAGCGCCAGATAGCCACTCATTCATCATTATTCCAGCCTCAGCCCACAGCGCCAGCGTCCGACCTTGAACAGCGACAGGTATGACCTCTCGCTACCTGGCGCTCTCCAATGCATTTCAATGGAACAATCTTTAAATATTAATAATTAATTGTTATTAATTTTTATTTTTTTTTTTAAATGTGAAAAATTCTGTGACCACTTCTGCCATTTTAGATAATTTTTTAAATTTTTTAAAAAAATACAAAAAAAATTGTACAGAATTGATATTACAGGTCTGATATTAATGTATTCATATTACAAAATTATTTTTAAAACTTTTTTTTTTTTTGGTTTCCAAAAATATGGTTGTTTGGGGGTTAAAAAACTACTTTTAACCCATCACCGCCAGTGCTCTGGGGTTTAAACAAGCATTTCACAGCGCAAGAATTTTTTGAGCGTGATTTTTTAATGAATATGGTGGGAGCTGGTCGCTATGGCCAGTCGCTATCATGCGCTCCCATACAGCGCGGAACCTGTCAAATAGCGACTCCTCACCCAATATTCAACATTACGGCAAACCGACTGAGTCGCTATCAACTACCGAACAACGGCCAAGCACAGCGACTACTAGCGGGCGCTCTGAAAATGCCGCTACAGTCGCTCAACTGTCGCTACCTGCCGCTATTAATGAATCGGCCTCCCAGTCTAAAAGTTTGTGCAGACATTGCTACTTCTTTACATGTGTGTGCACAACCAATGCAATTCACGAATCAGCCCGTCTAAAGACATTGCAATAACGTAACTTTCTTGCACACACACAATGAAAAATGCTTTATATAGCTGCACATTATTACAGTTCAAAAAAGGGAGTTTTAGGTAGAGGCCAATTGGACTCCCTGTTGCATTGGGAGAGCTACAATCCAGCAGTTCTGGCCACTGACCTGCAAATGCAACAGCAAAAAGGAAGGTAGGATGAGCTCATCCAGTCTTTTACTGCTATATATTGACTGGATGAGCACATCTTAACTTCCTTTTTGCTTTTACTGGAGACAGTCAAATGATCCCGGGACTATCCAAAGGAGCCGGAGCCCTGACAAGTTGGGCGGGCGACTCAGGCATCTTTGGGTGTTTGGCAGCCCAGCTAAATTAAATATGGATCCCATATGGATCAGTGTGTAATTTAGGCCCTTATTTATGAAGGAATAGCGACAGGTAGCGACCGGTGAGCGGCCGGTAATGACGGGCCCTGCCACGAGAACGCCGGCTCGCCACCACAATCACACATTTATCAAGCCAATCCTGCTTAGTGACTGAGATAGCGCCATATAGCGACTCATTCATCATTATTCCAGCCTCAGCCCACAGCGCCAGCGTCCGACCTTGAACAGCGTCAGGTATGACCTCTCACTACCTGGCGCTCTCCAATGCATTTCAATGGAACAATCTTTAAATATTCATAATTAATTATTATTATTATTATTTTTTTTTTTAAATGTGAAAAATTCTGTGACCACTTCTGCCATTTTAGATAATTTTTTTAAGGGAAAAAATTTTTTTTAAAAATTGTTCAGAATTGATATTACAGGTCTGATATTAATGTATTCATATTACTAAATTATTTAAAAAACTTGTTTTTTTTGGTTTCCAAAAACATGGTGGTTTGGGGGTTAAAAAACTACTTTTAACCCATCGCCGCCAGCGCTCTGAGGTTTAAACATGCATTTTACAGCGCGAGAATTTTTTGAGCGTGATTTTTTAATGAATATGGTGGGAGCCGGTCGCTAGGGCCAGTCGCTATCATGCGCTCCCATACAGCGCGGAACCTGTCAAATAGCGACTCCTCACCCAATATTCAACATTACGACATCAACTACCGAACAACGGCCAAGCACAGCGACTACTAGCGGGCGCTCTGAAAATGCCGCTACAGTCACTCAGCTGTCGCTACCTGCCGCTATTAATGAATCGGCCTCCCCGGTAACTTCTGGCATCTATGAAAGGAAGCACTTGTTCATTTTAATTATACATATTATACGCAACTGTAGGAATGTAAGTGACACACAAATTGTGTAAATCTCTTCTGACCTGCCAGCCACCATCCTCATGAAAACCAGCCAGGGGTCGGGAACAATTTAACGCAGCAATTACCACGCATGAGTGGATCTCATAAGTGTTCTGCACATTTACTGACTTTTATTTATTTTTGTTGTTGAGCAAAAGTACCAACCCATACTCCATTAAGTCTCTAATCACTGTATATTTATATGTATATTTCCAGCTTGTGTTGTATTCAAACAATGAAGGCGCTCCAGAGCTACCACTTTGTAATGAACATGTTAGGCAAATCAATTTGTTGGCATGTATAAGACAGATACAATTTCAGGGCCTTGTTTATAGTGCTTTGTGCCAGCTTTAAAATGACTATAAACTCAACAGAAATAATGAGGCAGCAAGCAACTTTCCTGAAGCCTGTGCCTTTGTGCCTCTTATTAATTTCCTGCAGTGCAGGGTAAAAGCTTTAACAGGGTTCCAAAATGTGCGCCTCTTTCAATTTCATTCCTCCAGGACCACGCAAAAAACTGAACAGACACTTTGGTGCTCTCTGTGTGAGTGAGCACGACAAGCCACAGTGTTCTCACAGATGTCTCTGACCACAGCAACATGCTCGAGACTCATAAAGGTTCGCTATGACATCCCCTTCCCATTGCAGTCACTACCCAGAAATTGAAGGAAAAAAGGGGACATGCTTAGCATGCATTAGGTATTTATATAGAATCTGAGAATTATGAAGTGTTTTGAAATAGCTAATTGTATGCAGTTCCCATGGGGGCTAAGGTGAGGGGGAGGAGAAACTTAGTGTGTGCTTGGACAGGGGCTTTATACTAGCCCAGGCACAGCCGCACCAATGATAAAAACTGCAAAAAGATTGACAGTACTGACTGCCGTGTGAGAGCAATAATACAACTCTGTGAAGTACTCACCTGTAGAGTTGGTATTATATGCATACAGCACGTCCTGCTCCAGTAGTAGTAATAACATGTGGGTAGTCCTCCGCTTCCGGCGCCGTGCACTGCAGACATGTAGAAAACAAGCTCCTCCTGGCCCTTCATATACCGAGGGACCTCCCACAAATCCCCAGCATTGAAAAGCAGTGAGAAATAGAGACCAGGAGAAAGCAACCACCCAAAGCTGGCAAAAATATCAAAGATAACAATCACCAACAGGGGATCCAGAACAAGGTGAAACAGGGTGGGTTGGAGCAGGACGTGCTGTATGCGTATAATACCAACTCTACAGGTGAGTACTTCACAGAGTTGTATTATTCTAAGCATACAGCACGTCCTGCTCCAGTAGTAGTAATAACATGTGGGACATCCAATAGCAGTGTCCATGAAGAAGGGTGGGATCCCCAACAGAAGGCAGCAGCAAGCAGTCTAAACTACTGCCGCCTGCAGAACCTTGCGGCCAAACACAGCGTCAGCTGAGGCCAGAACATCAACCTTGTAAAACTTAGTAAAGGTATGTACAGAAGACCAAGTAGCGGCCTTGCAAACTTGTTCAACAGAGGCCTGGTGCTGAAAAGCCCAAGAAGCCCCAACAGCTCGAGTAGAGTGAGCAGTAAGACGAAAGGGGGGAGTCTTCCCCTTGGCAGTGCAGGCTTGAACAACAGCCTGACAAATCCATTTACTGATGGTAGACTTGGCGGGAGCCAAACCCTTCCTAGGCCCATGAGGCACAACGAAGAGAGCATCCGTCTTCCTAAAGGCCTGCGTGGTAACCAAGTAAGACTTGACACACCTGGCCACATCCAAGGAATGCAAAACCCTTTCCTTAGGGTTACTAGGATTGGGGCACAAGGAAGGAAGTACAATATCTTGATTCAAATGAAATGCAGACACAACCTTAGGCAGGAAGTCTGGCTTGAAGCGAAACACCACCTTGTCCCGGTGTCTCTCAAAGTAGGGAGGCTGAATAGACAAAGCAGCCAACTCAGACACACGTCTGACTGAAGTAATGGCCACCAGGAAGACAACCTTGAGCGTGAGCACAGCTAGGGCGGCCTCATGGATAGGCTCAAATGGTGCCCCCTGCAGGGCCGACAACACCAAGTTCAGGTCCCAAACAGGAACTATAGGTTTCCGAGGGGGGCGCACATGAGTGACCCCCTGAAAGAAGGTCTTGATAAGAGAGTGATGGGCAAAGGTCTTCTGAAAGAAGATGGACAGGGCCGAAACCTGGCCCTTCAAGGTACTGAGCTTGAGACCTAAGTGTAGGCCATGTTGTAAGAACTCCAGCACCCTGGATACTAAGAATTCCCGGCAGGGAAGAGACCTGGATTCACACCAGTCAATGTAAGCCCTCCACACTCTATAGTAGATGGCAGCAGAAGTCTTCTTCCTGGCTTGGACCATGGTAGCCACAACAGACGCAGACAAACCTTTTTCCCTCAAGATGGCGGTTTCAATAGCCAGGCCATCAAAGCCAGCGTTAGTAAATTGGGATGGCGTAGAGACCCTTGGGTCAGAAGGTCTGGTAACCTTGGCAGACCGCACTGATCTACTGCCATTTGAACCACGTCCGTGAACCACGCTCTTCTTGGCCACCTTGGGGCCACCAGAATTGCGGGTACCCCTTCCAGAGCGATCTTGCGCAGCACTCTGCCCAGAAGGGGAATTGGTGGAAACACATACAGGAGCCGAAACTCCTTCCAAGACATTGACAGGGCATCCGTGGCCAGAGCCAGAGGATCCTGAGACAGGGATACAAAGCTCAGGAGCTTGTGATTGTGACGTGACGCAAAGAGATCCACGTCCGGCACACCCCAACGGTGACAAAGTGACAGAAATACCCTGTCGCAGAGGGACCACTCCCCCTGACGGGACGACCCCCTGCTCAGAGCATCTGCTAGCAGATTCTCCGTCCCCGCAATGTAGACAGCCGATATGCATTGTACATTGGTCTCTGCCCAAGTTAGAATCAGAGACACCTCCTGGAGAGCACCCTTGCTCCGGGTTCTTCCCTGATGATTGATGTAGGCTACGGCCGTCCTGTTGTCTGAGTGTACCTGTACCGCCAGACCCTTCAGGTGCTGTGTCAATCGTTCCAGCACCAACCTGACCGCCCTGAGTTCCAGGACATTGATAGGAAGATGGGCCTCCTGAGGGCCCCACCTCCCCTGGAAGCGCAGGGACTTCCAGAAACCTGCCCCTTGTAAAATTCCTGTGGTCAAACCACCACGCAAGGGATTGTCTGACCGAGGGGGGAATCACCCAGCTGTCGTCCAGAGAAGCTGGGTCCTTGTTCCATACTGACAGAAGGTGAAGCTGCAGAGTTCTCAGATGAAACTGGGCAAAGGGCACCGCCTCGAAGCTTGCCACCATCGAGCCCACCAACTGCATTCCCTGCCAGATGGAGGGATGAGGGTTCGCGAGCAGGGATCTCGCCTGGGTTGTCAGAGCTTCCACCTTCTGCGGAGGAAGGAATATCCTTGACTGAACCAGTCCAGAATCATCCCCAGAAACGGGGTCAATGAGGAGGGGGACAGAGAGGACTTTGGGTAATTGATCACCCAGCCGAAGGACTCCAGGGTGGACACCACCAATCGGGTGTCCAGCTCTGCCTGCCGCAGAGACCGAGAGGTGATGAGAATATCGTCCAGGTAGGGCAACACGCGTATGCCCTTTAGTCTTAAGAGGGACATCACCCCTGCCAGCACCTTGGTGAAGACCCTGGGGGCCGACGTGAGGCCGAATGGGAGGGCCACGAACTGATAGTGCTGATCCATCAGCGCAAATCTGAGGAACCTTTGGTGCCCTGAGAACACCGGCACGTGCAGGTAAGCGTCCTTGATGTGCACAGATGTCATGAAGTCCCCTGGACGCAGCGAGGCAATGGCCGAGCGCAGAGTTTCCATACGAAAATGCCTGCTTCTGACAAACTTGTTTAGGATTTTCAAATCCAGAATGGGTCTGACTGACCCGTCCTTTTTGGGCACCGTGAACAGGTTGGAATAAAACCCCAAGCCCCTGTCTCTTAAGGGGACCTTGCAGATGACCCAGAGCTCCAAAAGGTCCTGCACAGCCAGCATCAAGACCCGAGCTGAGGCAGGATCCTGTGGGATCCGAGACCCGACGAACCTGGTGGGGGGAAGCACAAAGATTTTATCTTGTAACCGGAGGTTACTACCTCCTGAATCCACCGGTCTGGGACGAGGCGTCTCCAGACATGCTCGAAGTGCTGTAGACGTCCCCCCACCCTGACGGGCAAGTGCGCCCCTTCATGCTTGGGGGGTCTTGGGCCCCCAGGAGAAGACGGGATGGCGTCCTCTGTTCTTGTTCCAGGGTTCTGAGCGCGACCCAGAGAAGGACACCCCTCTACCTTGCTTGGTCCCCCGGTAGGGGGTAGAATGGGAGCTTGGACCACGAAAGGGCCGAATCTGACGCTTGCGCTGGGGCAGCTTGCCCCCCTTGGCAAAGATATCTAATCTTTCTCCAAACAGGCGCAGTCCTTTAAACGGAAGCCCCGTAAGGGCCTTCTTGGCGACATTGTCAGCAGCCCACTGGCGTAACCAGACCGCACGGCGTATGGCTACCACCAGAGCAGAAGATTTAGCACTCAGCTTAATAGCATCGTCCGATGCAGATAGGATATAATTCACAAAGGTCTCACAGGTGGCCAGAGCATTGGCGGTATCAGAGGGCAAGTCATCCGCCCCTTCCAGAGCAGTCTTAACCACAGTCCTGAGCGCCACCGCCGTGATGGCTAAGGCGCAAACCGGGCGCAGCGACGCTCCCCCAAATGCAAAGGCGTGACATGCCAATTGATCAACACGCCGATCCTCTAGATCCCGCAGTGCAGGGGAGTGCATAATAGAGGTATTGGACAGACTCAGAATCGGGGCATCGACCTCGGGCGGCGATGTCCAGCACTTAACCAGATCGGCAGGAAATGGATACTTCTTATCCACAGCCTTGGGAATCCCCTGGAGTTTACTGGGATGTTCCCATTCTTTCAGCACTAGGTTATTAAAGTGAGTTTGTTCGGGAAACTCCAACCGCACCCTAGCGGTATGAAACAGATCGCCCCGCTGCCGAGGTGCCGCGGGAGGGGGAGAGAGGGATAAAACATCAAAGATCTGAGACAACAGTCTGTCAATGTCGTCCTGGGACCAAAGATCAGAGCCACACTCCTCCTGACTCCTAGACTCGTCCTCGTAGGATCCTGAGTCAGAGAGCAGTTCCCCTTCCTCTGATGGGGACTGAGCATAGGAAAGCAGCAAATCATCAGATTCTACAGGGAGAATAGTAGCTTCAGGGTTCAAATGACGCTTCTTGGCAGTAGCCTTACGCGCCAGGGAGCCAGCGATAAAGCTTTCCACACTGGCCAATCTAGAGGCCAAATCAGCGTGAGAATCCCCACTAGTATTGGGGGTTATGCTCAAGCTAGGGGGAGTAGGAGAAATAAGGCGAGGTGCGGCCCAGCCTCGGAAGAGGTGGGGAGACCGGCTAGCGCCTGTTGAGCACAAGGTACGCAGACCCGTGAATTGTCACTGCTGCTAGGTGAAACCCCACAAGCTGCACACAGACGGGCTTGTCCCAGGGGGACCCCGTTCGCGATGTCCTGGGATGCCTCCATATGGTGATTATTAACTTCAATGTGCCAGTAGGGATTGACGCTTTAAGCAACCCTGGATGCCCCTATGACCCGCTGGGAAGTGGGAGTAAAATCTGAAAAATGGTGTGGACCGGGCGCTACGTCGGAATAGGGGAAGCCACCGATGACCGCTGTCTGAAAGACACAAAGGGAAACAGGGATGTCAGAGCCGAGCGCGAGGAAACAAGCTAGAAAAAGGATCGCCCATGAGGGCACTTACAGTCTGCGAGGGGAGGACCGTCCTCACCACGCGCATGCGAGAAGGAAATGGCGCCCAGCGAACCTCGAAGGGCGGGCAATAGCGGTCGATGACGCGGAACGCGCCAGGCCGAACCACGCCTCCCCCCTGAAGCGCGCGAAGCTAGAAGGCGCGCAGCCAATCAGGAGAGAATTTAGCTACGTCAGCATCACTTCAGAGAAGAGGTCTGACGAAGTGAGCAAGGGAAATTGAAACATGCCGTACCTTCCCCAAAACGTGCTGCTGTGTGCGCACGTGGCACAGTAAAACGCTGCGGTCAGTTTAAAATTAAGCAAGTGAAGCGCGCTCTGACACCCAGTAGCTGTAAGAGTCTAAAGTGTACTTAGGGCAAGGAGTAGGCCATCAACACACAGCCCCCCCCCCCTCTTTTTCCCCCACTAACGGGGGAATCTGGGAAGGAAGGTGACCCGAATAGAGGGTTCACCGTTAGATGGGCCATGGGGGCACTAGTGTGGGAGGGGCATCCACTGAAGGCTCACCATTCGCCTTAACCGCCTACCCTATGGAGGGGGATTGCGGTGGAGACTAGCTCCGTAAGAACACTAGGTGCTTCCTACCTTCACCCGACCAACGCAGCCCAGGCTGGGAGGCATATTCTTAACAAGAAGGACGGGTGGAAATAGTCCCGCAGGGCCTCGGGCTGTAAAGCCCCGCTCGCCTGCGAGAGCGTGATACTTCATGTCTTCGCAGTTCCAGCACTGCAGAGAAATCTGGGGATTTGTGGGAGGTCCCTCGGTATATGTAGGGCCGGGAGGAGCTTGTTTTCTACATGTCTGCAGTGCACGGCACCGGAGGCGGAGGACTACCCACATGTTATTACTACTACTGGAGCAGGACGTGCTGTATGCTTAGAATAAAACAATGATCAATTAAACATTTCTAGGTTCGGCACCCACTAAGTCTTGGGAGCTCACTTGGTGATTTTTGTTACGGTAACTAGGATTATCATAATAGGGGGTACATGGTGTCAGCAGCCATGGGTACAGGTGGCTTTGAAGTGGTGAACTTACCCTGCTCTTGCATTTTTTGGCCTGTGAGGTAGGTACATATAATTGGGAGCCAGGAGGAATCCACTCATATTCTGCTCACTAATATTTGGAGATAGAAAGAGGATCTATTCACTTTTTTAGGCCTTTTAGGAGGATACACCTGCACTATGGGTGGTTCTAAATAGTGTTGGGTTTGTACCAAACTTTGCAGGTTGGGTTCCCAAACCCGAACTTGCACTTCGTCCAGAAGTAAGGTAAGTGTACAGCCACTTCCTGCTGCACATACTCCCTCTGCCTGTGTGGGTGAGGAGTGGTGGGGCCAGAGGGGTCCACAGAGGCAGAATCACCCCAAAATTTGTGTTCCAAGGTTCAATGGGGACCAGGTTCGGGCCAAGCTTGGGTACCCAAACTTTTGTTCAAATTTCGGTCAAACTTGCCAAACCCGAACCACTTGGTGCCCGCCACTAGTTTTGAGGTTCTCTCTCGGGGGTTAGCTCACACTTACCACAAATGAGCCTACAGAGACTGTATCACTAAGCAGTTGGTGTTCTTGGTGCCATAGGCGATTGGCTCGGGAATCTATAAGATTTCTAGACCGATCGATATCCTTCCCCTAGGGGCATCCATACACTTACCTTGTTTCCCATCCAACAGCGCGTGCGCGAGCCGCATCCCCTCTATCCCTCTAGCAGGGCGCATGCCCGCGGCAGGCATTTGAGAATAGCCGGCTTGGGCATGCTTCTGTTAGAGGGAAGCTGGGGATGCGCCCGCCAGCGTGCTTGGAGCCACTGGCCTTAGACAACGTGATGTCAGCGGCCCTGAGCGCTGCACATGTGCCGTAGGACCGGGAAGAGATGAGTTGGGCTTGGCGATCTGGGGGGTTTTAGGCAGCGGGGATAGTCAAAATCCTGGGTTTGGTCCACTTTAAGTGCTTGCGCACCCCTAAGTTGAGTCAGGTCTTGAAGTGTAAAAAAAAAATCCCACACCACAACTGTTTCATAACACAAACCACATTGTACTTAAATGCATATGTTTGTACAAATCTCCCATTAGCAACCTAAAATTATTACGCAAAGTACATGTCAAACCTCTACACTCAAAAAAAATGCCCCCCACAAACCAATCCCCCTAAGACCTTTTTTTTTACTATAGAAGTAATGCCAGCGTCTTCTGCAGGGTGTCGCCATAGACACAGGACTATGGTAGACTAATTAGAAATATGTCCCTGCCTTTCAGCTTATTCACAAATACTTCTCCAGGTTGTTGCCAACCATGAGCCTGAACTGCCTTCACTGAACGGGGAGGCCGATTCATTAATAGCGGCAGGTAGCGACAGTTGAGCGACTGTAGCAGTATTTTCACAGCGCCCGCTAGTAGTCGCTGTGCTTGGCCGTTGTTCGGTTGTTGATAGCGACTCAGTCGGTGTGCAGTAATGTTGAATACGAGGTGACGAGTCGCTATTTGACAGGTTCCGCGATGTATGGGTGCGCATGATAGCGACTGGTCAGAGCGATCGGCTCCCACCATATTCATCAAAAAATCACGCTCAAAAAATTCTCGCGCTGTGAAATGCATGTTTAAACCCCGGAGCGCTGGCGGCGATGTGTTAAAAGTAGTTTTTTAACCCCCAAACAACCATATTTTTGGAAACCAAAAAAAAAAAAAATTTTAAAGAATTTAGTAATATGAATACATTAATATCAGACCTGTAATATCAATTCTGCACAATTTTTTTTTATTTTTTACCTTGAAAAAATTATCTAACATGGCAGAAGTGGTCACAGAATTTTTCACATTTAAAAAAAAAAAAACATTAATAACAATTAATTATGAATATTTAAAGATTGTTCCATTGAAATGCATTGGAGAGCGCCAGGTAGCGAGAGGTCATACCTGTCGCTGTTCAAGGTCGGACGCTGGCGCTGTGGGCTGAGGCTGGAATAATGATGAATGAGTGGCTATATGGCGCTATCTCAGTCGCTAAGCAAGATCGGCTTGATAAATGTGTGATTGTGGTGGGGAGCCGGCGTTCTCGTGGCGGTGACCGTCATTACCGGTCGCTCACCAGTCGCTACCTGTCGCTATTCCTTCATAAATAAGGGCCTAGGTCTGTTTTCCTGTTTATGAACCCACAGTGCCTGCACTGACCACAGTATTACCCTTAACTACAACTCTGTTTCCAACAGGTCAACTGTCTGCAACCTGCAATGCACTATGCGGGTTATTTAAGAAGGGATAGCGACAGGTATCTCTTCGTAGCGGCAGGCAGCGTCTGGTGAACGTCAGGCGCTGTACGCAAAACCACATTTATGAAAGTGAAACTGGTGAGCGCCTCTAACAGCGCCATGTAGCGTCTGATGTATCATTATATGTGGCTCAGTGTATAGCGTCGGCGCTCTAGGCTCGGGAGCACCATGTATTACCTGTCACTCTGTAGCGCTCTCCCATACATTTCAATGGGGACTCATTAGTTGTGTTTAAATAGCGTGTTTGGCAATTTACATTTTTTTTGCTCAAACCATTGTGTGACCTCTCTTTTTGGTCTTTTTATTTTTATGCAGAATTCTATTTACAGGTCTGGCACTAAAGTGTTATTGTCACAGTGTTAAAACAATGTCGTTCGCTTTGTTACTGGTGGATATGAGTTCAAAAACAGACTTTGATCACACAGCACCTGCCGCTCTATGCTAGAGCACCCAGCTTTAGAGCGCGTGTGTGTATTTTTTTTGTTAAATATGGTGTGGAGCGCCGATTGCCGAACGCACTGAGCTGACGCTACCTGGCGCTCGCTGCAGCGCTATACTGCTGTTAGAGCGGCCAAAACACATCATATTCATTAAATACTGGCCAGGTTAGCGACCGCAACGCTAGGTTACAGCGCCCGATACCTGCTTACAGCGTCTACTAGCGGTCGCTCTAAGCGCCTCTATACAGACGCTCATCTGGTAATACGTAGTAGTGAATCAGCCTCTATCAGGTAGCGACAGATGAGCGTCTGTAGCGCAGATTTCAGAGCGACCGCTAGTAGTCAGAGCGCCTCAGTCGCTGGCCGGCTTTGATGAATATGTTGTGTGAGTCGCAGTACTACGCTGTATGGGAGCGAACGGTAGCGCCAGCTCAGTGCGACCGACTCACACCACATTAAAAAAAAAACCGTATCAAACATCGCCGGCGCTCACAATCGGGTCGTTGTAGCCCATAGAGCCAGAGGCTGTGTGATTAAAGTCTGTTTTTGAACATGTATCTACTAGTAACAAAGTGAAAACATGGAATTACATTGTATTGTATTGCATAAAAATATTATTAATCAAAAAAGTGTAAAAAAATGTCATTTTCTAGGCCAGGATACATGTCAGAAAGATTTGAGTTTTTATTTAAAAAAAAAAAAAATTGGGATCAGGAAAGGGATTTAAGGATCGTCCATAGAAATGTATGGGAGAGCGCCAGGTAGCGACAGGTAAGACGCGGAGCTCTGCAAGGCTGAACGCCGGCGCTGTACGCTGAGCCTGGGATAATGATGAATCGTACGCTACATGGCATTATTCCAGTCGCTCACCAGATTTGGCATAATAAATGTGGAATTGCGTGCCATCTCCGGCGTTCACCTGCCGCTATCTGACGCTACACAGGCACTACCTGGCGCTATCCCTTCATAAATAAGGCCCTATGTGTTCATTGGGACAATCCTCAGGTCCACAACCCAGGCCTACAACGCAGCCAAGTTCCACATTTGGGGGTGACCAGGTGGTCAATATTCCCCCTGGATGAAGTTGTGATAAGTGGGTCAGAGGGGGTTGGACAGATATTAACCTGCCTGCTTGCTCTCTGCCATCTGCGTCGTCTGCCGCCATTTTTGTATTCCCTCAGTTTTCTAGTCCTGGGCAAGAACAGCGTTTGTGATGGCAAGTTCTATTCTCCGACCTCTCACAAGGCCTTATAGTAAAGCTAGTAAGACATTAGAGCGGCGGTCACATGATGAAGACTGGTGAAAAGAGATTTGATATTTTTCTATGCATGAGTGCTCTGGTTTTAGTATTAACCAGCTGCCCTGGTGCCGGATTCCCCAGCAGCATGTTCAGTTACCGTAAGTTAATACTAAACTAAATTCAGCTGTTTTTTTTTCTAATGGGGCCCTTAAAGAGAAGGAAAAATGTGTTTTATTTGGTGATAAGATATTGGATGCTGCCATGGCAGCTAGTCACCATGACAGTTACAACAGGGCATAGAGGCCTAGATCGATCAGTTCCCTGGCAGTCATTTTGACAACTAAAACCTGCAGTCTTGGGGAGGCCGATTCATTAATAGCGCCAGGTAGCGACAGATGAGCGACAGTAGCGTTATTTTCACAGCGCCCGCTAGTATTCGCTGTGCTTGGCCGTTGTTCGGTTGTTGACAGCGACTCAGTCGGTGTGCGGTAATGTTGAATATGGGGTTAGGAGTCACTGTTTGACAGGTTCCGCGCTGTATGGGAGCGCATGACAGCGAATGGCCATAGCGAACGGCTCCCAGCATATTCGTTAACAAATCACGCTCAAAAAATTATCGCGCTGTGAAATGCTTGTTTAAACCCCAGAGCGGTGGCGGCGATGGGTTAAAAGTCGTTTTTTATCCCCCAAACAACCATATTTTTTGGAAAAAAAAAAAAAAGTTTTTCAAAACATTTTGTAATATGAATACATTAATATCAGACCTGTAATATCAATTCTGCACAATTTTTTTTTTTTTTTTTTTTAAACCATAAAAAAAAAAAATCTAACATTGCAGAAGTGGTCACAGAATTTTTGACAATTTAAAAAAAAAAAAATACATTAATAGCAATTAATTATTAATATTTAAAGATTGCTCCATTGAAATGCATTGGAGAGCGCCAGGTAGCGAGAGGTCATACCTGTCGCTGTTCAAGGTCGCTCGCTGGCGCTGTAGGGTGAGGCTGGAAGAATGATGAATGATTCGCTATCTGGCGCTCTGTCAGTCGCTAAGCAGGATCGGCTTGATAAATGTGTGATTGCGGAGGGGAGCCGGCGTTCTCGTGGCGGTGACCGTCATTACCGTTCGCTCACCATTCGCTACCTGGTGCTATCCCTTGTTAAATAAGGGCCTTAGACTCTAGGGCCTCGATTCAATAAAGGTAGAAAAAAATTCTCATGTAAAAGATTCAATTCATGAGAAAAAAGCCTGAGAATTTCACTGATTCTGAATCACCAGCTAAAAAAACAATGAAAGTCAATGGCACTTTTTTACTCTGAAGAAAAGAGAACTGTAGTCTACACTGTAGTAAAAGCTGCCATTGACTTTCATTGTCTTTTTATCTAGTGATTCAGTAACAGTGACATTCTCAGGCTTTTTTCTCATGAATTGAATTTTTTTACTACCATGAGAATTTTTTCTACCTTTATTGAATCGAGGCCTAGAGCTGGTGGGGCATTCTGATTTGGGATGCCCCGCTATGTGAACTCCGTGGGATCTCCAGCAAAACTCAACATTCTGCTGGCCCGTGGCTGCATCATTCAGATATGCTGGGTGCAGGAGCGCGCCACAGACCACAGGGAGACCAGAGATGCGTCTGCAGCCCATTCACTATGCAGGAGCTCTGCTTACACGGAATACACCGCTGACTGGATGAGAAGCCGCACATATGCCATAGGACCAACGAATTAGATACAATTTTTACGGTGACCAGCGGGGCTTCACGCAGTGGGGCATCTAAAATCAGGATGCCCCAGATAAGAGGAACAATCACTGAGATAGAATAAACTATCCCCCGGGTGCCTAGGGGGTAAGGTGAGTAGAGGGTTTTTCATTTTAAACAGCAGCATGCTATCGCCACAAAATCTGGTGTTCAGGATGATGCGCTAGTGTAAGCATATTGCATTCGATGCACACGTATGCTGCGTCTATATATTAAGGCCCTTATTTAACAAGGGATAGCGCCAGGTAGCGAATGGTGAGCGAACGGTAATGACGCTCACCGCCACGAGAACGCCGGCTCCCCTCCGCAATCACACATTTATCAAGCCAATCCTGCTTAGCGACTGACAGAGCGCCAGATAGCGAATCATTCATCATTATTCCAGCCTCACCCCACAGCGCCAGCGAGCGACCTTGAACAGCGACAGGTATGACCTCTCGCTACCTGGCGCTCTCCAATGCATTTCAATGGAGCAATCTTTAAATATTCATAATTAATTGCTATAATTTTTTTATTTTTTTAAATGTCAAAAATTCTGTGACCACTTCTGCAATGTTAGTTTTTTTTTTAAGGTAAGAAATAAATAAATAAATAAATTTGTGCAGAATTGATATTACAGGTCTGATATTAATGTATTCATATTACTAAATTAGTTAAAAAAACTTGTTTTTTTTGGTTTCCAAAAATATGGTGGTTTGGGGGTTAAAAAACTACTTTTAACCCATCGCCGCCAGCGCTCTGGGGTTTAAACAAGCATTTCACAGCGCGAGAATTTTTTGAGCGTGATTTTTTAATGAATATGGTGGGAGCCGGTCGCTAGGGCCAGTCGCTATCATGCGCTTCCATACAGCGCGAAACCTGTCAAATAGCGACTCCTCACCCAATATTCAACATTATGGCAAACCGACTGAGTCGCTATCAACTACCGAACAACGGCCAAGCACAGTGACTACTAGCGGGCGCTCTGAAAATGCCGCTACAGTCGCTCAACTGTCGCTACCTGCCGCTAATGATGAATCATCCTGCTTTCCAGGGTTTGATACAATCAAGGAGAAAAAGGTTCCCTGTTCTTTGTCTGATGTACAGCGCTGCAGAATGTTGATTTGTTTAAAGTGGACCAAAACCCACCCTGGAGTCTGAGATTCCATGGTAGGCTTTCTCTCTCCCCCCGATGCATTTTCTGAGCTGTTTGAAACCCCCCCCAAGGTGGCAAGTAAACTCATCTCACAGAGCATGTGCAGCCGGCACCAGCATCACGGCCCCATCCGCTGCAACTGAATGGCCGTGCGTAGCCGAAGGGAGGATGTAAGTCCATGTGCCGCTCGTAAGTGTGACTAGGGATTCCATTCAGCTTCTCTAGGAGAAGCCGTAGACTCAAGGAGAGGTGAGTTAGCGCGGCCTTCTGGGGGGTTTCATACAGCAAGGCACCACAAACCGGGGTGTCCCAGGGGGAAGTACCAAAACCTGGTATAGTGAAAATCCCAGGTTTTGGTCCACTTTAAATAAGCTTACCTCGCCTGAGATCCCATGTAGGATGTGCTGGTTCTCCTCCGATCAGGTTTCTAGCATATTAATGAGCAGCTAGAAAACTAAAATGGGAGCCTAGGCAATCGCCTTTGGCTGGCAGGCTGATTCATTACTAGCGCCAGGTGCCGACAGATGAGCGTCTGTAGTGAGGCATTGAGAGTGACCGCTAGTAGTCGCTGTGCTCGGCCATAGTTCGCTGTTTCAAGGCGTCTCAGTCGCTGGCCGGCATTGATGAATATGTTGTGTGAGTCGCTCTAACACCAGTACAGCGCTGTATGGGCGCGAACGGTAGCGCCAGCTCAGTGCGACCGATTCACACCATAGTCATCAAAAAAATTGCCTCACACAGTTCCGACACTCAAAATTGGGTCGTTGTAGCCCAGAGCGCAAGACGCTGTGTGATTTAAAACTGTTTTTGAATATGTATCCACTAGTAACAAAGCGAAAACGTATGGAATTACATTGTTATAACATTGTAACATGAACACTTTAATACTAGAGATGTAAGGAGAATTCTGCATAAAAATATTATTAATCAAAAAAGTTTTTTAAAAATGACTTTAAATAGGACAGGAGATGTCACACAATTATTTGATAATTAAAACAACAAAAAAAAATCTAAACAGAAGAAAAGGATCGTCCATTGAAATGTATGGGAGAGCGACAGGTAGCAACAGGTAATGATTACAAAAAAGACCTACAAGACAAACGGTTCCTATAGGGCTGGCATTTTCAAACAAGAAATCACATGAACAATTGCTTAACCGCATCACATAAATGTATTAAATATGGCACATCTACATATAAAAAAACCCATGTCCCTCACATAAAAAGCTAGCATAGCCTGCAGCTTGCTAGCAACAGGTAATGCCAGGCTCTGGAAGCCAGAGCGCCGTCAGTATACGGTGAGCCGCCTGTGATGATGAAGTCGCTCACCAGGTTCGCTTTGATAAATGTGGTATTGCGTACAGCACCCGGCGGTCACCATTTGCTACCTGGCGTTACCTCTTGCTGCCAGTGGTTACCTGGCGCTATGGCTTGATGAATAAACCCCTATGTCCACACCTACCATACGGATATGCTTGGTGCAGGTGCATGCAGCCACTAGAGGGTTGCCGCTGGTAGCAAGCACATATACAGCGGGATTGGCAGTGAGCTAAGCATATTGGGTAACACAGTGGGGCAGCCCAAATCGAGACTCGAAACAATGAGAAAAAGGTTCCTCGTTCTGTGTCTGGTGTAAAGCACTGCGGAATATGTTGCCACTACATACATAAAGACAGGGGCGTAACTTGAGAGGGTGCAGGGGGTGCGACTGCACCGGGGGCCAATCATTGTTGCTCCTTCACCCTATGTATCATAGGCCCTTATTTAACAAGGGATAGCGCCAGGTAGCGAATGGTGAGCGGCCGGTAATGACGCTCACCGCCACGAGAACGCCGGCTCCCCTCCGCAATCACACATTTATCAAGCCGATCCTGCTTTGCGACTGACAGAGCGCCAGATAGCCACTCATTCATCATTATTCCAGCCTCACTCCACAGCGCCAGCGAGCGACCTTGAACAGCGACAGGTATGACCTCTCGCTACCTGGCGCTCTCCAATGCATTTCAATGGAGCAATCTTTAAATATTCTTAATTAATTGCTATTAATGTTTTTTTTTTTTTTTTTTGTAAATGTCAAAAATTCTGTGACCACTTCTGCCATTTTAGATAATTTTTTTAAGGTAAAAAAAAAAGAAAATTGTACAGAATTGATATTACAGGTCTGATATTAAAGTGGACCATCACCCTCGGGTGATCGGCCCGGGAATCTATAAGATTCCCGGGCCGATCACCTCCCTCCCCGCGGGACATCCGAGATTGGGATGTCCCGCGGGGTGAAACCCCCCCAAAACCCCCAAACCCCCTTACCTTAGCCTCCTTCGCGCCCCTCTAGGCGTGAGCGCGCCCGCGCCGGCCGTCTGTGAATGGCCGGCGCGGGCTCGCGCGCGTCAAGAGGGACGCGCGGGAGGCGGCGGCGGAGGAGCCACGGACAAGCGGCTGTCAAATCGCTTGTCCGTCGGCGCTGGGAGCGGGGAGAGGTGAGTTTTTCGGGTGTTTGGGGGGGGTTTCACACAGCGGGGCACCCCGATTGGGGGTGCCCCACCGAAGTGGACCAAGACCCAGGATAGTCAAAATCCTGGGTGTTGGTCCACTTTAATGTATTCATATTACTAAATTATTTAAAAAACTTGTTTTTTTGGGTTTTCAAAAATATGGTGGTTTGGGGGCTAAAAAACTACTTTTAACCCATCGCCGCCAGCGCTCTGGGGTTTAAACATGCATTTCACAGCGCGAGAATTTTTTGAGCGTGATTTGTTAATGAATATGCTGGGAGCCGTTCGCTATGGCCATTCGCTGTCATGCGCTCCCATACAGCGCGGGACCTGTCAAATAGCGACTCCTCACCCAATATTCAACATTACGGCAAACCGAATGAGTCGCTATCAACTACAGAACAACGGGCAAGCACAGCGACTACTAGCGGGCGCTCTGAAAATGCCGCTACTGTCGCTCATATGTTGCTACCTGGCGCTATTAATGAATCGGCCTCAATGAGAAAAAGGTTCCTCGTTCTGTGTCTGGTGTAAAGCACTGCGGAATATGTTGCCACTACATACATAAAGACAGGGGTGTAACTTGAGAGGGTGCAGGGGGTGTGACTGCACCGGGGTCCAATCATTGTTGCTCCTTCACCCTATGTATCTTATTTGTGCTCATTTGGCGTCATTTAGAGAAAGGAAGCACTGTTTGTTTCTGCTGTTTTAGTTGTTTAGCTGCATCCAACTGAGTTAAAAGATAGAAAAAAGTTTACTCTATGCGCCCCATTTAATGTTTGCACCAGGGCCCCGTCACATTTAGTTATGCCACTGAATAGTTTATTATTATTATGTTATTTTTTTAACAAATGTCACAAACAGAGCTGTTGCTTCTTTTGCTGTCTCTGACAGGCTGTCTGAATCTTCTCTGGAAACAGCACAATTCCCATCACCCCGGAGCTGGGGGAAGTTTTCTTATAGGATGGATTCATCATTTACACCATGTTATATTTCCTTACCTTCTCTGCCAATAACTCCCGGATCCGGTTGGCCTGGATGCGGAACTTCATGAGTTGGGATTCCAGAGTTATACATCGCTGCTCCCAGTCTATGGCGGCTCGGTCACATTCCGGCTGCTCTGCCATGCTTGCTCTGCCAGAGGAGAAACAGACGCAGCATGAGTGGTCACTTTGTGACAGAGGCAGCGCTCCCTCCTCTCCTTCCTGTAGTGGATCTGCTGCTACAATGAGGCATCTGTGAAGCCCAGCTGAATCCGGCTACTTGTTCCACACACTGTTCCCCAGACAGAGCAGACACAGGGCAACCTGTCACAGCATGCAAATAACATACAGTGCAGGGGCCGCCCGCATAAGACCTGGATGGGTCTGTATATGGGGCCCAGCTCAAAGCCCTGAAAAAAGGGGGCTGTCCAGGTGCATCAACAAAGCAATCTAACATTCTGTTATAGCAGGTTTAACGGGACATTCCAAGCAAAGGCTTAAAGTGGACCAAAACCCACCTTTTGGATGCCCCGAGGGGGGAAATCGATCGGCCTGGGAATCTTCCCCCCCTTGGGGCATCCAAAATCAGGATGCCCAGCTGTGTGAAACCCCCCAGGTTGCCCCATTCACTATAGCTCTAGCAGGGCGCGTGCCTGCGCCAGGTATTTGTGAATGGCCGGTGCGGGCACGCTTCCTGCTCTTAGACGCGCCATGGGACCGGGAAGATGTGAGCTGGTCCCAGCATCCTGGGGGGTTTCACACAGCGGGGCACGCCCGATCTGGGAGCCCCCAGGTAAAGGACCAAAACCAAGAATAGTCAAAATCCTGGGTTTTGGTCCATGTCCCCCAGGTCGCTGAAACAAACCTCTTCCCGGTCCTACGGCGCATGCGTGGCCGCTCATCCAATCAGTGTGCTCAGATCCACTGACGTCCCTTCGTCTAATGCAAACTCTGAGCGCGCTGAAGGCTGCATCCCCCACTACTCTCTAACAGGGAGCGCGCCACGCAGCTCGTCCAATCAGCGCGCTCGGATCCGCTCAAGCCCCTTCATCCAGAAGCTTATCTAATACGAGTAGATCTGAACGCGCTGGCGGTCACATCCCCGCTATCCTCTAACAGGGACTGTGCCCGCGCCGGCCATTAACAAATGCCTGGTGCGGGCACACGCCCTGTTAGAGGGATAGCAGGGATGTGGCCGCGGTTTGCGCATGTGCCGTTGCACCAGAAAAATACCATTTTGTGAATACTCACCTTGTAAAATGGGTATTATAAGTATGTCTCACACCCTGCTTCGGAAGTAGTCATTACACTGGGGTTATGTCCAGTAGAGGGCGAACTTCTGCAGAGATGACTAGAAAAAAAGAAGCTCCTCCCGGCCCATAAATACCTGGGACCTCCCAAGCACCTCCCAGTATAAGAAAGCAGTAAAGGGACCAGGAAGAGCAACTAAAAAATTTTACAAGAAACACAGTAACACCAAAAGGATCCAAGATAAAATCAGGGCGGGGCGAAGCAGGGTGTGAGACATACTTATAATACCCATTTTACAAGGTGAGTATTCACAAAATGGTATTATTCTAAGTATGTCTCACACCCTGCTTCGGAAGTAGTCATTACACTTGGGACATCCAATAGCAGTGTCCAAAAAGGGTGGGGATCCCAATAGGCAAAAATGCACAATTGAAAACCCCTGCCGCTTGTAGAACTTTGCGGCCAAAAAAGGCATCCGCTAAGGCCCGCACATCAATCTTACAAAAACTTGTAAAAAGGTATGAACAGAAGGCCAAGTAGCAGCCGCACAAATTATTCCACTAAAATGAAAAGGGGAACCCTCCCCTTGGCAATATAGGCCCAACAAGGACCAGACATATCTATTAAAAAAGGCAACTATGACGGCGCCAAACCCGTCAGGGGCCAGAGGGCACCCCAAACAAGGCTTCCTTCCTACAGAAAAACGAAGTAGCCAAGAAATAAAACATCAACAGGGCCCTCAGCAGGGCCCTCTCCTCGTCAAAGCTAGACGAAGGACAAAGGGAAGAGAAACCACATCCTTAAAAAGATGGAAACACAGCGAACAGAAGCAATAGCCACCCAAAGGCAATCTGTTGTGTAAGCATAGAAAATGCAGAACCCAAACAGACGCAAGGCTTTTTCTGAGGACAAAATGCCCTAGAAGAAGACCACCAGGACAGAGGCCTGCCCCAGCAAAGCACTTAAGCTGGAGCCCCAGACCGTACTGATGAAAGTCCAAAACCTAGTGAACCAAAAAACACCTTGCAAGGCAAGGCCCTAGCCTCACACCCATCAATATAGGACCACCAAGTCCTCTAGACGAAGTTAAAGGAAGACCACTTCCCAGCCCAAACAAGGGTCCGAAGCACAACATCAGACAAACTTCCTCTACGAAGATGGAGGAGGTTGCAGCAGCCACGCCGCCAAAGCCAGCGTTTGCAAACTGCAGAACGAACCAAACCTAGCTTGGCCACCCTGGAGCCACCAGCATTGCTGACGCACCCTCAGGAGCCAGCTAGCGCACCACCTTGCCCACCACGGCGAAGGAAGGAAACAGGTACAGGAACCCCAGACCCCTCCAGGCAAAAGACATGGCGACCACTGCCGGAGGCCGAGAAACCTAAGACCAAAAACCAAACGTTGGGAGCTAGTGATTGCAACGTGAGGCAAGGAGAACCACCTACGGAATCCCCCACTTGCAACAGAAGGACCGTAATACCTTGCGGTAGAAAGAAAAACTCAGTGTTATCCACTCCCGGAATGAATGCCGCTGAGATGCATGGAACAGCTCTCCGCCCATGCAAGAACAGCGAAACGTCCCTGAGGGCACTCTAGCTGCGAGTCCCTCCTTGGTGATCGACGTAAGCGACCGCAGTTCAATCGTCCAACTGAACCTGAAGCAGCAAAACCTGTAAATGATGCATCCAGCATGACAGAATAAAACAATAGCTCTGAACTCCAAAAACAGAGATGGGAGCGGGAGCCTCCTGAAGACTCCCCAGCCCCTGGAACCGAAAGTCCGTCCAGAAAAACTCCCCAGCCCAACAGGCTGGCATTCGTGGTAACCGTCACCCAATCAGGGCCAAAAAGGATCTGCCCCTCATCAGACCGCTAAGCTCCAGCCACCACTGAAGGAATGCCGGACCTTGGGAAACAGCAGAAAGGACCGAGCCAAGCACCAGGAACAGCCGTCCCAAGTCTGCAATAGACGGAGTTAGAGCGACCTCATGAAGACCAGAACAAAGGGGACTGCCTAGAAGGAAAACCACCATCAATCCCACCAGTTTCATCCCTAGCCAGAAAGAGAGGCGAGGATTGTCCAGGAGAACAAATATCAGGTCCTGAACCCTCTGCACCTTAGGGTGAGGAAGGAACACTCTGGCCTGACCGATTCATGCCAGAGAACATGGGGTGGGTGATCACCCAACCGAAACGTTCCAGCGGCGTCACCACCCTGAAGTCCATCTCCACCCGGCATAGAAAAGATGCTGTAATGAGAAGGTCATCCAGATACGGCACAATGTAAACGCCTCGGGCTCCGAGAAGGGCAATTATGCCCGCCAGCCCCTTGGGGAACACCCTTGGCACCGAAGACAACCAGAAAGGGAGGACCACAACTGAAAATGTCGATCTTCCACCCCAAAACCGAGAAATCTCAGGCAAGCGGGGTAGGATGGCACATAAAGGTAAACAACCGCGATGTCTATAAATGTCAGAAATCCCCCTGATGAAGGGAATAGATGACTGAACGCAGAGACTCCCTGCGGAACTTCTGGGATCTGATGAACCTGCAGAAAGGCCTCAACAACCCGAATGGTTCTGATAGATCCATCCCGTTAAGGGACCACAAGGGTTGGAACAATAGCCCCGGCCCCTGCACAGCCCAGGGGTCCGAAGAAACCCGAAAACAGAGGAATCACCACTGAAGATAGAGAAGACAGCACCTCTGCAGGCTCTGGCACCGTGAAAGGAAGAATAGAGGAGCCTGCCCCCCGAAAGGAGCAACGTCTCTTCTAGTGTGGTAGAATCCTACCTCCTTATGCCACTGACTCCAATATGACCTCAAAAATCCGCATACCCCGAAGGGTAGCCAATGTTAGCCGCCACCGGCGCAACCAGACAGAGCGTCGTATAACCACAAGCAAAGCTGAGGTTCCGCCATACAGACATATAGTGTCATCCAGGCAGACAAGACCATGGTCAGAAACTTTACACACCGCAGAAACGCTGCCAAACCAGCACTGGCTGGGTCCAGCTGGGACCCCTCAACAGGCCCCAAACCACAGACCTGATAACCACAACCATGAGTACAAAAAAACAAACAGGCGGCAAGGTAAAACCCATGCCGGCAAGGGCATGTCAAGCCATCTGATCAAAACAACGGTCCTCACGATCATTAATCGTGCAGGCGTCTAGAGAATGCACCACAGAGACGCTGGACAATCCCAGTACCGGACGCATCGACCTCGGGAGGAGATGACCAGCGCATCACCGCGTCCACCGGACAAGGATACCTCCTATCCCGTTCCTGAAGAAAACCGGGATTAGAAAAGAAACTGAGTCGGGCACTCCTTACGAGGCACAGAGGTCTCAAGCAAAAAATATATATATTTTTTTTTTAACTGCGGAGGGGACTCCGCCAATTGAGGAATAGCAGACACCTCAAAGAAATGGCCCAGGAACTTGGGGGTAACAACAGCATCCCCAAGCCCCTGCCCGGCATCAGCATCCCAAACTGCTGATCCTCAGAGCCATCAGATTCCGCAAACAGGTCCTTCCGCAAGCGGAAAATAAACAGACCATTAAAGAGAATCATAAACATCAAGAAACGGCACTGCCATTGACAGATGTCTTCTCTTAGCCGAGGCCACCCTGGCCACAGAGCTAGAAAACAATTTTCCGGAGTTGCATACAGCACAAACATCAGATTGCGACTCCCCACTAGTGACCATGTCACCTGGGGTACAGATAATTTAAGGTGGAGTAGGCGATGAGGCCGGCGGCACTGACCCAGACGTCCGGGCCCCCGACTGCCGCGTTATGGCCTGCTGAACACATAGTATGCCCCAGCACAGTATCCCCAACAGGGGATACCCCCCAACCCACACACTGCCGGGACTGCCCCGAAGAAGCCAGAGCCCGGATCCAGGGGAGCCTCCAAACTGTGATACGTATGGTAGTCGCACTAACCCGCAGGAATTATGCTAGAAGCAACCCGGGATGCCCCTCAAGTCCGTCAGAGGGAGGATTTGCAACCCAAGGGGCCCCAGGACACAATGACTAGGGGGGCCGATTTGTAGCCGGAGCCTTCCGGGCCGCAATGCTAGCAATCAATATCACAATGTTGCTCGTCTAGCGCAAACATAAATTGCGACTCTTACACTAGTGTCAGTGTCACTATGGGTCATATCCAGGTGCGGGGGTGTGGGGAACCAGACCAGCAGAGCTGATCCAGCCGCACAGGCCCAGATTACCGCGCAAGCACACACTGCGCACTTGGTACACAACTCTGCACATTATTACCCACAAGGGATGCCCCACATACCACACACAGCCGGGCTTGCCCGGAGGTGACCCCGAGCACAGCATCCTGGGAAGCCTCCATAAGGTGATTTTGGTAGTCGCAATGACCAATGGGAATTACGCTGTTGAGCTACCCGGGATGCCCCTTAAATGTCCGTTAGTGGGAGGATTTAATATAGGATAATACATGCTGATGGCAATATACCCCCTTAGTTTTGAAGGATAGGGCCACAGGACCGGGGGAAAACTAAATTAGGACGTCCCCCGGAAGACATAATAGGGTAACCATAAGCAATCACCCGCATACCGGACCACACCAAACATATATATACACTACATCCATATAAAGATGCAACCCCCAAGGTCCACAGTAGATGCCCAAGATGATCAATACTTGAAGAGCGTCATTTACATGAAAAACAATAAAAATAAATATACATATCTGTAGAAAAAAACAGTCCTCAGCGTGTGGAAAAGAAAGAAGCGCTGGCCATCGCCAGTAGTAACAACACACTACACACAAACCGTAAAACAGCACACATACACAATTAAAAATATATACATATACAGGCCACCCCAGCTAATCGGGAATAGGGAAGCAGGGAGGAATAAGCCCATGGTTACATGTGCTTGCCAAGTAAAGAGGGCTAGTAACGGACGGGGCATCCCATGTCAGGATCACCAACCTGAAGCCGCCTACCCTCTAGTATAGGGTCTCACGGTGGAGCATTAGCTCCTAAGCACCTAGGGTGCCATCTACCCTCGCCCGGACCAGCAGCCTAGGCAGGGAGGCAGGGTAATACAAAACAGAGATCCGGGTGGTAATAGAGAAAATAAAGGGCCGGGAGTCATCCCGGCTACCTGAAATCCCCCTGTGCAAGGAGGAGACATCATCTTCTGACTTGCTCGCCGTCTGCAGAGACTTATCTGGGAGGTGCTTGGGAGGTCCCAGGTATTTATGGGCCGGGAGGAGCTTCTTTTTTTCTAGTCATCTCTGCAGAAGTTCGCCCTCTACTGGACATAACCCAAGTGTAATGACTACTTCCGACGCAGGGTGTGAGACATACTTAGAATAGAAGGTAAGTGTATGGGCGACCTGGGGTTTTCACACAGAGGGGCATCCCAATTTTGTTTCCCCCGTGGGAGGGTATCGATAGGCCCCTGCTAGATTCCCAGGCCGATCGCCATGAGTTTTGGTCTTTAAACTATCCTGCTCTCTGTTCTCCTCATGCTGGCTGCATCTTTCATCCAACCTTCGTTCAACCTGCTTTCTATTGCTCAATAACTCCCCTTTGCAGGGCCTCTTCAGCAGTGGATGATGACTCATCCATGCATGTTTCAATGTGAAAGTGCCTTCAGATGTCAAATACTTTCAGGGATCTGGAAAAATGATTCAGCAGAAGGAAGCAAGGTCAATGAGGCTTATCAGGGAATGAAAAGTGCTGGGGAATAAGAAACTGGACTTGGCAACTATAGGACTCTAGGTCCGGTTTGACATCAACCACTGGGGCAGCCCGATTTGGGATGCCCCACTATGTGAACCCCCCCAGTCACCCAATATGTTTACCTCAGCAACGAGCCCATGGAGCATGCGGTATTTATCAGCTTTCTCAGGCTGTGTGCAACCACACTCACCATAACTGAGTGGCTGCTGTGGCCGTGCACAGCCTAAGCATGCACGCATTGCATTCAGCTCCTCCAGGCATTAAAGTGATTCTGCAGGCAAAAACACAAAAAAACATTTACTCACCTTTAAAGTGGAACAAAACCCACTAGCAGCCTGGAATCTAAAAGCCACAGCTCCAATGCTCCACCAAGGCCAAAGGATGCCTGGGCATTATAAGGCTAAAGAGACTCCAACTGTACCTAACAGGGTCAGAAAAAAGATAGAACGGAAGGAGGGTAAGAAGGGAAAAGGGAAGGGTAATTTAGTCCATGATATTCGTTGACCTAACCCATCTGCGCCCCCAATACTGCGCCACATCTCCCAGCCTAATACACCGCCTCCTGGCGGCAGCGCTAATAGTTACCCTGTCTGATTGAGCCTGGCTTAAAACCTCTCTTGAGTCCCGCAGAACCTCCCAACAGGTCCAGGTCAAAGTATATTTGTCCCTAAGCCCCTTGTCTCCCAGGATAAGTTCTTCCGCTCGCCTAATCCGTTCCAGCTCTGTTACCCATTCACACAAGGAGGGAATCTCTTGTGTTTTCCAGTGTCTGGGGATCACAGCTCTTGTAGCCGACAAGAAATGCCTGAGTATGTCTGTCTTGTATCGTGATGAGGGCCCTTCCCACAGGGAAAGAGACAGGGCAGAGTTTTAATGGGCAAACTGGCGCGTTTCAAAAAAACGGGAATCCCAATTCAGGATTCCCAGGGGGCACAGAACAAGTCATGTTCCCGGGTTTTGTTCCCCCACAGATCGCTGAGATACTTACCCCATCCTGCACCACCTGCGCAGCCACCGCCAAACTCCAGCCGCTCGCATCCATTCAACGCCTGATGGACCGCCCCGTGCCATTCCTCACAGGCACTATGGCATGCCCCCCTTTATTACCGTGAATGGAGGGGGGTATACTGTAGTCCCTGTGACGTGAGGTGATCCATCGGATGTTGAATGGACACAAGATGGCGCTGGCTGCGTGGCCGGCATGGGACTGGATCAGTTGTTCCGGTGAGGGTCAGCGCAGGAATAGCAACGATCATCTGCAGTGGATTAAACCGGACCTTCAGCATGATTTAATAAAAAGCCCAAACCCTTAAAAAAACGGTTCCCCAGCATCTAAAATGAACATATTTAAAGTTTTTAGTCACTTACTTATTATTCTTTCCCCCACTGGGCTGCAACTCTGTTCAGGAATCTAGGATACGGGTGCCGCCATCTTGCCTCAGAAGCATCACATACTGAGTAGAGAAGAGTGGGATATAGTACAGGGGGGCATGTTATAGCTGTGGTTTGCACAGACAGAGCAGAGCTTGGCTAAGGAAAAGGACTGCAATCCCAGAATGCAGAGCGACACAGTCAGAAGACACTTCCTGTTTGCAGGCTGAGTGATGCTACATGAGCCGCCATCTTGGATGTTTAAAGGCTCATAACATGCAGTAGATGCAGGTAGGATGATTTTTAATGTGAGCAATCTGTATGTACAGGGTGGGGGAAACATATAAGATAGACTCTTATTCAGGGTAAAGGTCCGCTTTAAAGGTGGGTAAAGCTTTTTTTTTTTGGTTTCCTGCAGAATCACATTAAAGGATCACTATCGTGAAATTGTGTAACATTAAAAATCCAGATAAACACCTTGGCTAATGAGAGGAGGGGTCACTTATACACCGGAACTGAATAAAATTCCCACCAAGCTTGTGGTTTTGTTCTCCTGATAGGAATAAAATCCAGGGGTGATAGATTTAGTCTATGAGGGGTGACAGAGCCTGCCCCCCGTGAGTTCCTTTTGCCTCTATTAAAATAAAAAAGAACAAGCCTGGCTGCATATTTCTAGATGCCGGGTGTATAAGTGACCCCTCCACTCGCCATCCAGCATATTTATATGGATTTTTATTTTTCACGACAGTGCTCCTTTAATATGTGCAGCAGAAGAAGCAGATTGGAGGAGAGCCACATCTGCACCAAGATATGTAGATTGGAGTGATCAGCAGGGTGTCACTCAGCAGGGCACCCAAAATTGGGATGCCCCAGCGAGATGGACCAAAACCCTTTGCCTGGAATGTCCAAAACTCTTGGGCCGACTTTCAAACTTTCCAAGGGGACATGCCAAGTTACAGTAGGATGCCCCACAGTGGGAATTGCAAGTGAAACCCTGGGACTGGCACTATATACTACTGGGCCATACCTTCCTTCCTTCACCTGTTCATATGGATGCTTTTAAAGGACAAAATAAAATGGACTTTTTACTGTAAGCTTTGGCAAGACAAATTTTTTTTTTATATAGACTCACCTTCCTCCAAGTTCCATATGAGTAAC
Source organism: Gastrophryne carolinensis (assembly GCA_027917425.1). Classification (NCBI taxonomy): domain Eukaryota; kingdom Metazoa; phylum Chordata; class Amphibia; order Anura; family Microhylidae; genus Gastrophryne; species Gastrophryne carolinensis. The sequence continues at coordinate 442,512,673 of CM051237.1, forward strand.
ACCAATCAGCAGAGGACGATTAGCAGCAACCTCTCTGCTCTCTACCTAACAGTGACTTGCAGACTAAAAGTGGACCAAAATTAGGATGCTCAAGAGTGTGAAACCCCCAGGATCATTGAGTTTCTTTTTTTTTTTTTTACAATAAATCTTTATTGAGGTAGAAAGGGTAGCAAGGCAGTCAAATACAAAAATCTGGTTCATAGAGCAGATAAATCCAGAATGTATATTACACAAAGCCATAACAAAGATCACAACGTCAAAAACCTACTGGAACTCCGCGTACTTCACCCTCCGGCTGCCACCTATATTGAGCCTCGCCATTCCCCTCCACCAGTTTTTGCTTTATAAAAAAAGGGGGAGATAAAAGGGGGCTGGTCATAGGTCAGGATGTAAGGATAGCGAAGTGCAGAGGGAAAGAACAAGGGAGGACTTAGCACGAGGGAGAGGAGGGGGGAGGCAACCCCCCGGCCCACGCCCCCCCAGGGCCGCCCCACACCCCACCCCGTCATTGAGTTTCTTACCTCGCCGACAAGCCCACGGCGCATGTGCAGAGCCACTGGCGCAGCATCAAAAGCTGTGAGCTACCAGCTTTCCTAGCCACAGACCAAAACTAAGGACAGGCAAAATGTTGTGAGTATAAATCATTGGTCCCTGTGTTTCACTAGTGAGTCCCATTGTGGGGCATCTCTAATCGTGATGACCCTTTAGGAAGATTTTAAAGTGGGCCAAAACCCAGGAATTTGACTATCTTGGGTTTTGGTCTTTTCCCATGGTGTGAAACCACTTAGCTCACCCAATCAGTGTGCTCGGACCGCTGGCGGACGCATTCCCCGCTTCACCAATCGCTGTGGGTTTTGGTCCACTTTAAGACTCTAACTAAAACCCAAAACACTCTCTCTATATATATATATATATATATATACCTCCCAACTTTTTAGAATGGGAAATAGGGACAGTATGTAAATTAAGCCACGCCCCTATCTGATTGATTGGTTAGGAGATAGGGTGTAACAGTTACAGGCTTCCAGGGAACGCTGCTTACCACCCGGGGGAGCAGACTTACTTAGCGGACGACTGCCCCGCCCCCTGCTCGCAGATTGACAGCAGCGATGTTCGGCTGCCTTCACCCCTGCACGCCAGCTGTAAGTTTTTCCATCCCCTGCCCTGCCCTGCCCTGCCCTGCCCCCCCCCCCCCCCCCGCTCACCCGCACGCCAGGAAGTCTCTTCGCGCCCGCAGGGACCGGGAGCCATTAATTCAGAAGACACCGGCCTCACAGGGCCGCGCACAGCAAGTCCCTTGCCCAGTGTCGTGGCGGCCCAGGGAACACCTCCACGGCGCAGGGTGTCCCGTGACAGCTTTTGACAGTCCGGGACCGCGGGATTTAGGGAAAAAATCGGGACAATCCCGCGAAAATCGGGACAGTTGGGAGGTATGTATATATATATATAGAGAGAGAGAGAGAGAGATAGCTCCTAATGATGTGGGACAAATAGCAGGTGCTCACAAATGAAAGCAGACCTATACCCTTGCTGGTAGTTTTGTACTAAGGAGTGTGCATGTCTACAGGAACCCTAACCCTCCCGCAGACACATACCGGTAGGTTGGATTGTTGAGATAACTACCTTTCTGTGCTGCTCCATCACATAGGTAACAAAAAACAGCTACACCCACTGTCAAGAGCACAGAGAAAAGTTATGTTTCTAGGGATTACAGGGCCCTAGAACAGTAGGAGGGGTATCTTTAGGTGCCAAAAGAAAACCTGTCCAGCAGTGAGCAGCTTCCTCTTCACACCTAACAATGGGATTTATTCATCAAGGGATAGCGGCAGGTAGTGCTTCGTAGCAGCAGGCAGTGTCTGGTGAACGCTGGGCACTGTACGCAATACCACATTTATGAATGCGATTCTGGTGAGCGACTCTAACAGCGCCATGTAGCATCCGATGTATTATTACAGGTGGCTCAGCGTATAGCACTGGCGCTCTAGCTTTCAGAGCGCCAGGTATTACCTGTTGCTACCTGTCTCTCTCCCATACATTTCAATGGACATTCCTTTTCTCCTGTTTAAACAGGGTTTTATTTTTATTATTATTTTTCTCGCAAATAATTGTGGGACCTCTCCTGGCCTAGAAAAAGTCATTTTTGAAAACTTTTTTGATTTTTTTTATGCAGAATTGTCATTACAGGTCTGGCATTAAAGTATTAATGTCACAGTGTTACAACAATGTAATTCCATGTGTTTTCGCTTTGTTACTGGTGGATATGTGTTAAAAAACAGACATTAATCACACAGTGTCTGGCGCTCTATGCTATAGCGACCAGATCCAGAGCGCCTACACTGTGTGTGTCTGTTTTTTTTGTTGAATATGGAGTCGCTGAGAGTCAGTCACACTGAGCTGGCGCTACCTTTGCTTGCTGCAACGCTGTACTGGCTTTAGAACGCCCAACATACATCATTCATCAATGCCGGCCTGGTTACTACAGCGACTGAGGCGCTCTGTTAAAGCGCCCGATAGCCGATCACAGCATCTACTAGTAGTTGCTCTAAGCGCTGCTATACAGACGCTCATCTGCCTATACCTGGCGCTAGTAATGAATCAGCCTCTTAGGCCCTTATTTAACAAGGGATAGCGCCAGGTAGCGACTGGTGAGCGAACGGTAATGACGGTCACCGCCACGAGAACGCCGGCTCCCCACCACAATCACACATTTATCAAGCCAATCCTGCTTAGCGACTGAGCTAGCACCAGATAGCGACTCATTCATCATTATTCCAGCCTCACCCCACAGCGCCAGCGAGCGACCTTGAACAGCGCCAGGTATGACCTCTCGCTACCTGGCGCTCTCCAATGCATTTCAATGGAACAATCTTTAAATATTAATAATTAATTGTTAATTTTTTTTTTTTTTTTTTAATGTGAAAATTTCTGTTACCACTTCTGCAATGTTAGATTTTTTTTTAAGGTAAGAAAAAAAAAAAAAAAAAATTTGTGCAGAATTGATATTACAGGTCTGATATTAATGTATTCATATTCCAAAATGTTTTTATAAACTTGTTTTTTTTTGTTTGCCAAAATATGGTTGTTTGGGGGTTAAAAAACTACTTTTAACACATCGCCGCCAGCGCTCTGGGGTTTAAACATGCATTTCACAGCGTGAGAATTTTTGGAGCGTGATTTGTTAATGAATATGGTGGGAGCCAGTCGCTATGGCCATTCGCTATCATGCGCTCCCATACAGCGCGGAACCTGTCAAATAGCGACTCATCACCTTGTATTCAACATTACTGCACACCGACTGAGTCGCTATCAACAACCGAACAACGGCCAAGCACAGCGACTACTAGCGGGCGCTGTGAAAATACCGCTACAGTCGCTCAACTGTCGCTACCTGGCGCTAATAATAAATCAGCCTCCCCGTGTATGGCCACTTGCAGAATGTCTCCTATTGGAAGCGGTTCCGTACTACCTGTTGTCCCCCATTGAATTAAGCTCTTCTGGGAAAAGGTGAGTATCTCTCTCTCAGGGCTCATAATATGAGTTTGAGCTCTTGCCACCATGCTTAATACATATTACTTGTGACCCAACCTCTGGGCTACACCTTTATGCTACAGATTGTAAGCTAACAAGGGCAGGCCTCTCACTTTTTTAAAACCGTGCCTCTGGAAAGCCGGCTGCATTGAACTCCATAAATGATTTCCTCTGGTGGGCCCAAGGTTCTCCAGTCCAGGAAAAATCACTGGGAATTTAACCCTATTTTAGCATGTACAGAAAAGGAGCAGACTTTGCAGCCAGTGTAACTCCCCTCCGAAACCCAGGCAATGGAACACATGCTAAAAACGCATTGTTTAATTGCCCATTTTAGACTTGTAAAGTGGAGGGGCCGCCAGGTAGTATGAAGGGAGCAGCTTCAGGGATCCATGGAGCAATCAGGTGCCGGAGCAACATGCAATCCTGTTGGGGGTTTGGAAGAGAGGTTTATGGTGCATTGGAGTAGACGAGTCAATGAACCTCAAGTGAGAAAACAGCTGTTGTCCTATTAGTCACAGTCACACTGATGGTGATGCTTCATGCTACTCACACACTGAAGCAAACAACATGATATACTGTAAATGCAGAACATTTGTTAGTGTTTAGCGAGCTGTCATGTTTTCCACATACATATTTAGCAAATGGCCCTCACTCACACGGCCAGAGCGCTGTGCGGGTGTGTCCTGCACCTTGCATCCAAAAACACCAAATGTAACCATAGCTCCACAAATAAAGCTCATTTTTCATGTGGGGGCTGCGCTATCCAGCTCCAGAACGCACTTCTCCCATCAGGAACTGCCCCAACAATGCTGAAAAATGTCTGCAGAAATGGCCGTCCCCCAGCACGCCCACCTGGAGCAGGAGCAACCACTGCGGCTTGCCAAGCTTTCTCACTTTGGGAGCACTAAGAGGCTGATTTATTAATAGCAACATGTAGCGACAGTTGAGCGCCTGTAGCAGTATTTTCACAGCGCCCGCTAGTAGTCGCTGTGCTTGGCCGTTGTTCGGTTGTTGACAGCGACTCAGTCGGTGTGGCATAATGTTGAATACAAGGTTCCGAGTCGCTATTTGACAGGTTCCGCGATGTATGGGTGCGCATGATAGCGACTGGTCAGAGCGACCAGCTGCCACCATATTCATCAAAAAATCACGCTTAAAAAATTCAAGCGCTGTGAAATGCATGTTTAAACCCCAGAGCGCTGGAGGCGATGTGTTAAAAGTAGTTTTTTAACCCCCAAACAACCATATTTTTGGAAAACAAAAAAAAAAATATTTTAAATAATTTAGTAATATGAATACATTAATATCAGACCTGTAATATAAATTCTGTACAATTTTTATTTGTCTAAAATAGCAGAAGTGGTCACAGAAATGTTCACATTTAAAAAAAAAAAAAAAAAAAAAAAAAACATTAATAACAATTAATTATTAATATTTAAGATTGTTCCATTGAATTGCATTGGGGAGCGCCAGGTAGCGAGAGGTCATACCTGTCGCTGTTCAAGGTCGGACGCTGGCGCTGTGGGCTGAGGCTGGAATAATGATGAATGAGTCGCTATATGGCGCTATCTCAGTCGCTATCTCAGTCGCTAAGCAGGATTGGCTTGATAAATGTGTGATTGCGGTGGGGAGCCGGCGTTCTCGTGGCGGTGCCTGTCATTACCGTCCGCGCACCAATCGCTACCTGTCGCTATTCCTTCATAAATAAGGGCCTATGAGACAGGGAACGCTGTTACACCACATTTGGATTGTAGTCATGAAGGAATGGAAAGGAAATGAGGAGCAAACTTTGGATACCTGCTACAGCATCTACAGCGAGCTGCAGGCTTCAGCAGGCTGCATGTGACAGGCTTCAGGTGAGATCCTTGCTGCCTTTTTATTGCCACTGCCTGGACTGCAGACTCCATGGACTATCAGGTCTATCTCAAATCAAAAATTCCATTAGAGAAACAGAGGTCATTCCTAACTGTAACTTAAAGCAGACCTTCACCCTAAATAAGAGCATATCTTATATAATTCCCCCACGCTGTACATACAGCTTGCCCACATTAAAAATCATCCTACCTGCATCTACTGCATTTTTTGAGCCTTTAAACATCCAGGATGGCGGCTAACGGAGCATCAGGCAGCCTGCAAACAGGAAGTGTCTTCTGAATGTGTCGCTCTGCATTTTGGGATTGATGTCCTTTCTCTTACCCCAGAAAAAATTGATGGTGGATCCACACTTCCTTAAAATCGTGTGTATTGAATACACATTAAAATCATCCATCTCGTACTTTATATGCTATGCCTAGAACGCTTGTGCGAACCCTGTACCCCGTCCCCCCTTACCCCTCTCTCCTTTCTGTTCCTTCCCTTACCCCATATCCTACGTTTTGTATCCCCCCTCATTTGTATAACTGTTGTCTTTTTGAAAAACCAATAAAAAAGCTGATTACAATAAAATCATCCATCTCCAAACGGTACAATTGACAGCAGCAACAAGATAAAATCCAATACAAGACTCGGGCAGAAGGGTGTGTGTAGTCCTCTGACGCGTTTCGGGTCCTTAACGACCCTCTGCTCTGTCTGTGCAAAGCACAGCTATAACCCTGCTCCCCTGCACTTTATCCCGCTCTCCTCTCCTCAGTATGTGATGCTACTGAGCCAAGATGGCGGCACCCGTATCCTAGAGTACTGAACAGAGTTGCAGGCCAGTGAGGGAAAGAATAAAAAGTAAATGAGTAAAAACGTTACATATATTAATTTTAGATGCCGGGGAATAGTTTTTTAAGGGTTTGGGCTTTTCATTAAATGATACTGAAGGTCCGCTTTAAAGTAGGTCAAAACCCCAGGTGTATGCACAGGATGGGCCTACTGGATAGGGACACATGCCCTAGGTGTGAGAGAGGTGCTGGCACATGGGTGCATATGATCTGGTCATGTGGAACTCTTGCTGGCTTCTGGGAGGGTGTAATGGACCTGGTTAGCAAAATAGTGGGAATTCGGATCAGGGGCTCTGTCTCCCTTTGCCTTCTGGGAGTGGTGGAGCCGCTATCAGAGCTTAGTGCACTGAAATTGTTGCTTTGGCTGCTGCTTTTTACGCCCAGAAGTGCATATTGTTAAATTGGAAACACCCTGCTAAGCCGTCTGCGCAAGCATGGAAAAGGCTAGTAAATCAGAAACACACCATGTATAAATTGACATATGAGGCGAGGGGTGTGCCTGATAAGTTTGCATAGGTCTGGGATCCCTGGTTACAGTGCCAGGAGTCGGCATTGAGTCAGGAGGGAGAATGTACCATTGCTGTCATATGAATGGGCTGAATAGGTTTGTGATGGGCAGGCTGATTCATCATTAGCGGCAGGTAGCGACAGATGAGTGTCTGTAGCAGGCATTTTCAGAGCGCCCGCTAGTAGTCACTGTGCTCAGCCGTGGGTCGCTACTTTATAGCCACTCAGTCGCTGTTCAGTAATGTTGAATACATCGTGAGGAGTCGCTATTTGACCAGTACAGCGCTGTATGGGAGCGCATGTTAGCGACTGCTCATAGCGACCGACTCACACCATATTCAGGAGAAAAACTGCCTCCCAAATCTCTGGCGCTGAAAAATAGTTGTTTGAAGCCCAGAGCGCAGGAGGCGGTGTGTTTAAAGTGGACCAACACCCAGGGGGGATCGGCCCAGAAATCTATAAGATTCCCGGACTGATCAGATCCCTCCCCGCGGGGCATCCGAAATCGGGATGTCCCGCGGGGAGGAACCCCCCCAGGAGGCCCACAAACCTTACCTCAGCCCCGTTCCATCGGCGGTCGCGGCTCGCGCTTCCCTCTAGCAGGGCGCGCACCCGCGCCGGCCGTTTGTGAATGGCCGGTGCAGGCCCGCTCCCTGTTAGAGGGAAGCGCGAGACGCGGCCTCCATCGCTCAGAGCCAGCTGAGCTGGTATGCGCGTCCAGGCGGCCTTGGACGCGCATACCACAGCGGCTCTGAGCGCTGTGATTGGCTGGCGCGGTCACGTGGGAGAGGGGAGAGGTGAGTTTTTTTGGGCTTTCTGGGGGGTTTCAGACAGCGGGGCGCCCCACCGAAGTGGACCAAAACCCAGGATAGTCAAAATCCTGGGTGTTGGTCCACTTTAAAGTCTGTTTTCAAGCATCTATCAACTAGTAACAAAGCGAAAACATATGGAATTACATTGTAGCAACATTGTAACATGAACACTTTAATGCCAGACCTGTAATGTCATTTCTGAAGAAATATTTAAAAAATGTTAAAAATGTGAAAAAAACAGCTATTTCAATGCAAGAAGAGGTCACATAATTATTTGTTATTTTTTGGAAAAATTAAAAAAAAAAAAAACAGTTTAAAGAGAAGAAAAGGTTCGTCCATTGAAATGTATGGGGGAGCGCTGTGCAAGGCTGAACGCCGGTGCTGTTCGCAGAGGCTTTGAAAATTATAAATCAGACGCTACATGCCGCTATCCCAGTCGCTAAACAGATTCTGCTTGATAAATGTGGAATTGCGTGCCGTGTCCGGCGTTGACCAGTCGCTATCTGTCGCTACCTCTCATTAACCAGGCGCTACCTGACGCTATCCTTTCTTAAATAACCCCCCTAGTGTCCGACTTAGGAGTGGATGGAGAACTAGAATCAGTGTAAGATAATACATGCCCTGACGAACAGCTAACCGTTATCAACTCTCCTGGGCCTCCGCCAGAGACGGGCAGGCTGATTCATTACTAACGCCAGGTAGAGTCAGATGAGCGTCTGTAGAGCGGATTTCGGAGCGCCTGCTAGTAGTCGCTGTGCTCAGCCATGGATCATTGTTTCAGAGCGCCTCAGTCGCTGTCCGGCATTGTTGAATACGTTATGTGAGTCGCTATACTATGCTGTATGTGAGCGCACCATAACGCCAGCTCAATGCGACTGACTAACACCACATTCATCACAAAAACAGCCACAAACCTCGCCGGCGCTCAAAATTGTAATTGTAGCCCAGAGGCTGTGTGATTAAAGGCTGTTTTTGTACATGTATTGTTATAACATTGTAACATGAAAACTTTAATACCAGACCTGTAAGGACAATTCTGGATACAAATATTATTAATACAAAAAGTTTTCAAAAATGTCATTTTCTTGCCCAGAATACATGTCAGGTGGTTTGTGTTTTTTTTTTAGGGAAAAAAAAAATTGGGATCAGGAAAGGGATTTAAGGATTGTCCATAGAAATGTATGGGCGAGCGACAGGTAACGACAGGTTAGATGTGGCGCTCTGCAACGATGAACGCCGGTGCTGTACACTGAGGCTGGGATAATGATGAATTGGACGCTACATGGCATTGTTCTAGTCGCTCACCAGATTCGGCTTCATGAATGTGAAATTGCGTGCCGTCTCCGGCGTTCACCTGACGCTACCTGCTGCTGTACAGGCACTACCTGGCGCTACCCCTTCATGAATAAGCCCCTTATTTGTCTTTGAAATGTTCTGAGTCCAGCGTGGATGGTGTTTGTGTTGTATGAATGGGTGCTGACGTTGTGTTAGAAGGCCAGACTGAAGTTAGAAGGTAAATGCTATATTACATAATAAGTCTTGTATGTTGTATTTCATGCAATAAAAAAAATGCAAAAAAAATAAAGTGGGTCAAAACCCAAAGGAGACTCCAGGGCCTGCCGCTCGCTTTCCACTGATGCATGCCGAAACGCGGTGCAACGTTGTGTCGGCGAGCTTGGCTCTATTTGGCTCTATTCGGCTGCTTTCACATTAATGTTTTTTTTTTTTTTTTTTTAAATGTGAAAAATTCTGTGACCACTTCTGCCATGTTAGATTTTTTTTTTAAGGTAAAAAAAAAAAAACTTTGTGCAGAATTGATATTACAGGTCTGATATTAATGTATTCATATTACAAAATTATTTTAAAAACTTGTTTTTTTTGGTTTGCAAAAATATGGTTGTTTGGGGGTTAAAAAACTACTTTTAACCCATCACCGCCAGCGCTCTGGGGTTTAAACATGCATTTCACAGCGCAAGAATTTTTTGAGCGTGATTGAATATGGTGGGAGCCGGTCGCTAGGGCCAGTCGTTATCATGCGCTCCCATACAGCGCGGAACCTGTCAAATAGCGACTCCTCACCCAATATTCAACATTACGGCAAACCGACTGAGTCGCTATCAACAACCGAACAACGGCCAAGCACAGCGACTACTAGCGGGCGCTCTGAAAATACTGCTACAGTCGCTCAACTGTCGCTACCTGGCGCTATTAATGAATCGGCCTCCCCGTTAAACTTCACCCTGTGTAAAACTTTAGAGTGGTGCCCCCCAAACTCACACACAAACATCTATACAATCACACTCTAATAAAGTAAAGGAGTGGACCAAAGCCCATTTTTTTACCCCCCCACCCGAGGTCTGGGGCATCCTAAATTTGGTATGCCCCATGTGTAAAACTCCTAGGAGCCCATGATCGCTTACCTGGCCAACCCTTACATGGTGATGGTGTGGGCTTCCAGCCATTTAGAATAGATTGCTGTTAAAGTGGATGACCCCCCCTCGGCCAGCCCTGGAATATTTTAGCTGCAAGCCTACCCCTGGTGAATCCTAGAGTAGGATGCCCCGCTGTGACCCCCCCCCCCCCCCCCCAGGGTTGCCGGTATACTGACCTTTACCGGCGGCGCCCACATCCCCCCTGCTTCCATGAAGCTGTGCGTGTGCCCACGCCCAGTCTAACTGAGTTGCTGGGTGCGGAAGCACCTGTGGCCGATATGGAACCTGGAGATACACTCCAGGGCCAGATGAAGGGTTTTGGTCTGCCTTAGGTGAAACTGGGCAAACAATAGATGGAGAAAATGAGAGAGAGAGAAAACAGGAAATAAAAAGCAATGGTGCGTATACTGAAAGAGAGAGAGAATGCACAAAAGAAAGTGAAAGGGAGAGATGCATAGAGCACTGAAAAAAAGGAAGAAGAGTGGGACACTAAAAAGGGAGATGGAATGAAGTAAGGTGGAAATGAGAAAAACAAGTAAAAGTGGAAAAGAGAAATAACTAAGGAAGCTGAAAGGAGAGAACTAGATCTAGAGAGAGAAAAGGAGGGAAGATGGAAGGAGGAAAGGTAACAGGAGAAAGAGATGGATGGAAGGTAGAAAAAGGAGATGGAGAGAATGTAATAAAGAGGAAATGGAACAAATAGGTAAAGGAGTAGGAAAAGTTGAAAAGACAGTGTGATGGAGGGAACGTGGAAAATAGATACAACATGGGGGCAAAGGAAACAGAAAAAGATGGCAATATTAGAGAAAGAGCGAGCGAGAGAAAAGAGGATGAAAAACATCTAAACAATATGGCCACAAAATCCATTACATGCGTTGAGTCATAGAGAGAGAGACAGACAGAGAGATTTAGGCCCTTATTTATCAAGGGCTAGCGCCAGGTAGCGCCAGCTATCGGCGGCTACCGACTCCAGAACGCCAGACGGCGGACACAATCACGCATTTATCACGCTAAATGAGGCTAGCGCCGGCGAGAGCGTCAGCTAGCGCGGGATTCATCATGTAGCCGACTGCAACGAACAGCGCCGCTACTAATCCCATCACAGCGCCAGGTATGACCTGTCGCTCCCTGGCGATGTCCAATGCATTTCAATGGAGCAATCTTTAAATATTCATAATTAATTGATTTTATTTATTTATTTATTTTTTTTAACTGTCAAAAATTCTGTGACCACTACGGCAATGTTAGATATTTTTTTTAAGGTAAAAAAAAAAAAAAAAACTTTGTGCAGAATTGATATTACAGGTCTGATATTAATGTATTCATATTACAAAATGTTTAGAAAAACTTGTTTAATTTTTTAATCAAAAAATATGGTTGTTTGGGGGTTAAAAAACTACTTTTAAGCCATCGCCGCCAGCGCTCTGGGGTTTAAACAAGCTTTTCACAGCGCGAGAATTTTTTGAGCGTGATTTGTTAATGAATATGCTGGGAGCCGTTCGCTCTGGCCATTCGCTGTCAGGCGCACCCATACAGCGCGGAACCTGTGAAACAGCGACTCCTAACCCCGTATTCAACATTACCGCACACCGACTGAGTCGCTGTCAACAAGCGAACAACGGCCAAGCACAGCGAATACTAGCGGGCGCTGTGAAAATCACGCTACTGGCGCTCATCTGTCGTTACCTGGTGCTATTAATGAATCGGCCTATCCCTATTAAAGAGAGATGTACTATTAAAAGGACAGTCCAGACAATAAAATACTCACCTCTTCTCCCTCCGCAGAGATCTCGGTTGCTAAAAATCCCAAGATCCACTGCCACCGCGTGCAGAGTGGGCACGCCAAGCCAGTGCCTAGTGTGACGCACTCTAGTCATAGTGACTAAAGAGGGCCTAGTCCACCTATTTGCTTGTAAATGGTAAATGAGCTCCTAAGGAATCCCTGGGACACATAAATGCTGCGGAACCTGATCTCAGGAATGGGTGAGTATTAGAACCACAAGGGAGCAGCTATGGCGAGGAAGTATTTACTGATTTTTATTTTTCCCTTCAGAGGTCAAATAAAATATATACCGGTACATATTGTTCCCCTATATACACTATGGGCCTGATTTATCAAATGAGAGAAGTGCAAAATAAAATGTATTTTTTTTTTTACATTGGCGCATGTTACTGTACTGCGAGAAGCACATATACTAAAACAGAAGCAGAGCAGCAACATGCAGAAAAATAATAAATTATAAACATAAAAATATTTAAATAAAAAAAATAATAATATTTTGCACTACTCTAATGTGCCGTAGTCTGGCGGTGCATGATAAAGCAATATATATATATATATATATATATATATATATATATATTAATACCAATATAATAATAATATATAAATATATTTTCTGCATGTAATAATAATAATAATAATAATAATGACAAATAACGGATGTGTAATATACATATATAATATATAGTAAAAATATATAATATAAAAAAATGCATATTCCTACATGTCTAATAATAATTATAAATAATATATATATTTGTAATATATAGTAATAATATATGAATATTCTTACCTACATGTCTAAAAATAATTATATATAACATATATTCTATACATTTATAATATATAGCAATAACAATATCTGCATCTGTATCTGCAGATATGTGCAACCAAATCTCTGTCTTTCCACATAGCTAGACATGTTTGGTGCTTAATATTTAGATGATGAGAGGGTTAAACCGGACCTTCAGCGTGATTTAATGAAAAGCCCAAACTCTTAAAAAATGGTTCCCCAGCATCTAAAATTAATATATTTTACGTTTTTAGTCACTAACTTATTCTTTCCCCCACTGGGCTGCAACTCTGTTCAGGAGTTTAGGATACGGGCACCGCCATCTTGACTCAAGAGCATCACACTTACTGAGGAGAGGAGAGTGGGATAAGGTACAGGGGGGCGGGTTATAGCTGTGCTTTGCTCAGACAGAGCAGAGCTGGGGTCAGGGAAAGGTCAGCAGTCCCAGAATGCAGAGCAGCACAGTCAGGAGGCACTTCCTGTTTGCAGGCTGCCTGATAAGATGGCGGCTTCCATAAGCTGCCATCTTGGATGTTTAAAGGCTCATAACATGCAGTAGATGCAGGTAGGATGATTTTTAATGTGGACAATCTGTATGTACAGGGTGTGGGAAACATATAAGATAGACTCTTATTCAGAGCGAAGGTCCGCTTTAAACTGGGCGGTAAATTGGTTCCCAGGACCTGAATAATAATGATAATAATTTTGTATAAATAGTGATTGAGCTGCTCCCACCCCCTTTGCTCAGTTTGAATTGCCATGAACACACACAGGGAGGGATTCAGCCACCATGGATCTCTCCCTATGGAGTGTTCTAAAGGGAGGCTGGCAGCTTCCCAGGTGAGTAGCTCTGGCTGCATTGCATGTCCCTACTTTGGGGACTCAAAAATAAGAGTAGGGACCACACTAAACACAGAGTGCCTTGCCGGGGCAGTGTGGCTTCCACATGTATCTGCAGATATATGCAACCAAATCTCTGTCTTTCCACACAGCTAGACATGTTTGGTGCTTAATACTTAGATGATGAGAGGGTTAAACTGGGTGGTAAATTGGTTCCCAGGACCTGAATAATAATGATGATAATTTTGTATAAATAATAGTGATGGAGCTACTCCCACCCCCTTTGCTTAGCAATAACAATATAAAATAAAAAAAAAAAACATATGAATATTCTTTCCTAAATGTCTAATATTACTGGTACTTATAAAGAACGGATTATACTTTACATCTGTAATATGTAGCAATAATAATAATATGAATATTGTTTTCTGCATGTCTAATAAATAGCTGATATATACGTGTAATATATAGTAATAACACTATTATAATGTCTTAATTTTATAAAAACAAATAAGCTCTTTGTGCTGCTGGCGAGACACAGGATCAGAGTTCCACTGGGACATAGTGGGTCACTAGTGAAATGACTTGGCAGGCGCCCATGTGACAGTTACAATATGCCATACTGTAGTGTGTGATTGGATAAGCCGGGCTCTCCAGCCATAGAACAGCTACATCCAGCATTACTACTCCTATAACAAACACAGATCACATACAGGCTGATTCATTACTAGCGCTAGGTATCGGCAGATGTGCATCTGTACAGAGGCGCTAACAGCGACCGCTATATTGGCTATCAGGCGCTGTTAAAAGAGCGTCTCATTTGCTGTAATAACCTGGCCGGCACTGATGAATGAGATGTATGTTTAGCGTTCTACCACGAGTAAAGCGCTGCAGGGAGTGAGAGGTAGCGCCAGCTCAGTGCAACGGACTCTCAGCGACTCACACCATATTCAACAAAAAAAACAGACACACACAGCGTCGGCGCTCTGGATCTGGTCGCTATAGTATAACGCATCAGACATATCCACCAGTAACAAAGCGAAAACACTGGAATTACATTGTGACATTAATACTTTAATGCCAGACCTGTAATGACAATTCTGCACAAAAATATAAAAAAATCAAAAAAGTTTTCAAAAATGACTTAGGCCAGGAGAGGTCACACAATGATTTGTGAGAAAAAAAAAATATTAAACACAAAACACCCTGTTTAAACAGAAGAAAAGGAACGTCCATTGAAATGTATGGGAGAGCGACAGGTAGTGACAGGTAATACCTGGCGCTCTGGAAGCTAGAGCCGCTGAGTCACCTGTAATGATGAATCGGATGCTACCTGGCTCTCTGGAAGCTAGAGCCGCTGAGTCACCTGTAATGATGAATCGGATGCTACCTGGCTCTCTGGAAGCTAGAGCCGCTGAGTCACCTGTAATGATGAATCGGATGCTACATGGCGCTGTTAGAGTCGCTCACCAGAATCTCTTTCATAAATGTGGTTTTGCGTACAGCTCCCGGCGTTCACCAGACCCTGCCTGCCGCTAAGAGGCGCTACCTGGTGCTATCCCTTGATGAATAAACCCCATAGTGGGTCCACCAGTAAAATGACTTGGCAGGTGCCCATGTGACAGTTACAATATGCCATACTGTAGTGTGTGATTGGATAAGCCGGGCTCTCCAGCCATTGAACAGCTACATCCAGCATTACTACTCCTATAACAAACACAGATCACATAGCTCACCATCTGTTCAGGATCCACTTAATACAGGAGCTGTATAGCAGGACCGGGAGCAGGTAGCCCTTTTGGGGATGATATGAGCTCAGGGAGCCACCGGGGGATTCCCCAGTAAAAAACCAGTCCTAGTTTGCAAATTACAGCTAATAAATGACAGAGCTGAGGCTCCCTAATTCTGCTGGTGGTGCTCACATCCAGCAGTCACAGAGCATTGCTGGGACTTGTGGTTGTCTGGGTAAGATCTGGTGAATAAGGTGATGGATGAGATGAGGGCTTACCTGGTGGGTGCTGCAGGTCAGCGTGCAGCTCGCTCCTCTGTGCATCCAGTGATGTCCAGGGCGGGTGAGTCACATCCAGGGCCGGCCCCCGGCTCTATGCGGCAGCAGCATGGTGATGGGGGATCCTGGAAGGAAAATCTCGCTCATAGTGGAATATTAACTGTGAATATTCTCGGGGGGGATTGGCTGTATGGAAAGCGACATTGCTGCCAGTGGTGAGGGGCTTCCCTGTAATTACACCAATCAAATCCTTCTCCAGACACTTTATGAGCTCGCCTCCAACTTTCTCCAACTTCAGAAACTTTATAAAGAGAAAGTCTCCATTACAGCAGCGCCACCTGCTGCCCAATGCTGTTATCAGCAGTCATTTAGTGCTATAATGTATAGAGTGGAGCGTCTCCATTACAGCAGCGCCACCTGCTGCCCGATGCTGTTATCAGCAGTCATTTAGTGCTATAATGTATAGAGTAGAGCGTCTCCATTACAGTAGCGCCACCTGCTGCCCGATGCTGTTATCAGCAGTCATTTAGTGCTATAATGTATAGAGTAGAGCGTCTCCATTACAGTAGCGCCACCTGCTGCCCGATGCTGTTATCAGCAGTCATTTAGTGCTATAATGTATAGAGTGGGGCGTCTCCATTACAGTAGCGCCACCTGCTGCCCGATGCTGTTATCAGCAGTAATTTAGTGCTATAATGTATAGAGTGGAGCGTCTCCATTACAGTAGCGCCACCTGCTGCCCGATGCTGTTATCAGCAGTCATTTAGTGCTATAATGTATAGAGTGGAGCGTCTCCATTAGAGCAGCGCCACCTGCTGCCCGATGCTGTTATCAGCAGTCATTTAGTGCTATAATGTATAGAGTGGAGCGTCTCCATTACAGTAGCGCCACCTGCTGCCCGATGCTGTTATCAGCAGTCATTTAGTGCTATAATGTATAGAGTGGAGCGTCTCCATTAGAGCAGCGCCACCTGCTGCCCGATGCTGTTATCAGCAGTCATTTAGTGCTATAATGTATAGAGTGGAGCGTCTCCATTACAGCAGCGCCACCTGCTGCCCGATGCTGTTATCAGCAGTCATTTAGTGCTATAATGTATAGAGTAGAGCGTCTCCATTACAGTAGCGCCACCTGCTGCCCGATACTGTTATCAGCAGTCATTTAGTGCTATAATGTATAGAGTAGAGCGTCTCCATTACAGTAGCGCCACCTGCTGCCCGATGCTGTTATCAGCAGTCATTTAGTGCTATAATGTATAGAGTGGAGCGTCTCCATTAGAGCAGCGCCACCTGCTGCCCGATACTGTTATCAGCAGTCATTTAGTGCTATAATGTATAGAGTGGAGCGTCTCCATTAGAGCAGCGCCACCTGCTGCCCGATGCTGTTATCAGCAGTCATTTAGTGCTATAATGTATAGAGTAGAGCGTCTCCATTACAGTAGCGCCACCTGCTGCCCGATGCTGTTATCAGCAGTCATTTAGTGCTATAATGTATAGAGTGGGGCGTCTCCATTACAGTAGCGCCACCTGCTGCCCGATGCTGTTATCAGCAGTCATTTAGTGCTATAATGTATAGAGTGGAGCGTCTCCATTACAGTAGCGCCACCTGCTGCCCGATGCTGTTATCAGCAGTCATTTAGTGCTATAATGTATAGAGTGGGGCGTCTCCATTACAGTAGCGCCACCTGCTGCCCGATGCTGTTATCAGCAGTCATTTAGTGCTATAATGTATAGAGTGGGGCGTCTCCATTACAGTAGCGCCACCTGCTGCCCGATGCTGTTATCAGCAGTCATTTAGTGCTATAATGTATAGAGTGGAGCGTCTCCATTACAGTAGCGCAACCTACTGCCCGATGCTGTTATCAGCAGTCATTTAGTGCTATAATGTATAGAGTGGAGCGTCTCCATTACGGCAGCGCCACCTGCTGCCCGATGCTGTTATCAGCAGTCATTTAGTGCTATAATGTATAGAGTGGAGCGTCTCCATTACAGCAGCGCCACCTGCTGCCCGATGCTGTTATCAGCAGTCATTTAGTGCTATAATGTATAGAGTGGAGCGTCTCCATTACGGCAGCGCCACCTGCTGCCCGATGCTGTTATCAGCAGTCATTTAGTGCTATAAGGTGTGGAGGCTGATTCATCACTAACGCCAGGTATCGGCATGTTGAGTAGGGTAGAATAAATAACGGAATAAAACACACCACTTCAGTAAGAACCAATTAAGAATTTAACAGTTGAATTTTAAGCAAAGTATTGAAAACAATAGTTGATGTATATAGCCACTGGATTAAGGCAATAAATGACTGTAGAAAAAATACAATTCTGTGATTACTCACCTGTAGAATTGGTATTATGAGTATACAGCACGTCCTGCTCCAGAAGATTCCTTACACATGGGTTATACATCCACAAGATGGCGCTGGAATGCAGAGACAGAAAAGTGGCTCCCCCGGCCCCATATATACCAGGGACCTCCCACAAATTCCCCAGTATTAAAAAGCAGTTAAAATGAAGCCGAGAGAACTATAATAATCATAATTCAATGAACATCTGAACAATCACCATAAAGAAAAAATTTAACAGCTAAAGGGCTGTGCAACACCGCGCTTGAACACACAAAATTAATGAAAATGCAATTAAATAAGATCAACGTGTACAAAGATTCCCAATCTTCCCCAATAAAAAACATAAGAAAAAACACAGAGCTTAACAGTATTATTCCGGACAAGTATGAATAATGTCCAACAATTAGGGTATCCCTTAGCACATGAACAAATGAACTATCAATGTCACAGTCCACAACATTATAATTTGACCACGTCCCAGAGTGCATGTGCTGTCTTTTTACTCCGTGCTCTTATCACCCGTTTGTGCAGATCCTTACCAGACATACGTCTTGATCAATTCATAACCATCACTAGCAGGCAAATAATTCATCAACTCTCCCAAGTTGACAGGATATTTTCAGACACACGGCTTGGTCAAATCAATATCCACAACAGGCCAATGTTTCATCAAAATGACAGGCAGGTTCAAATAATCTCTCAGATCATCATTGAGGCAGTGAGTAGCAGAACCGCACATAAGCCTTGATTCAGAGACACATTCGTCCGGACTTCCGTAGCTGTCTGTGAAAGTTTTGGTGGGTGTTGGTCTTTTTTTTGCCTTTTTTTCATTCATTTTCTACTCGCACGAACGTTCGGGAAAATGTGTATATGCTCTTTCGATGAATGGATGCAAATCAGAACATTTCCAAACAAAATCGGAAATTTTCCGTTCGTTCAGATAACTTCTGTTGTTGGGATGGTTTCCGTCTGATTCAGAGAGCTGATTTCCGACGGATCACCACCCTATAAATCCGTTTCATTTCCGATCCACTTACGAGACCTTTGAGGGCTCGGATTGCTATTGTTGAACATGTTTTGCGGCTATGAGCGGAAATATTTCACAAAAAAACAGATCGGCACGAAAACTGAAGTTTTTTTGTGTCTCTCTGAATCTAGGCTATAGAGGGAGGACATTTAAAGCACCTTTTAATAAGAACAAGAATCTTGTTCTTATTAAAAGGTTCTTTAAAGATGTTATTGCACTAGTTCTGTCTTGTATTTTCCTCCCTCTATGTGCGGTTCTGCTACTCACTGCCTCAATGATGATCTGAGAGATTATTTGAACCTGCCTGTCATTTTGATGAAACATTGGCCTGTTGTGGATATTGATTTGACCAAGCCGTGTGTCTGAAAATATCCTGTCACCTTGGGAGAGTTGATGAATCATTTGCCTGCTAGTGATGGTTATGAATTGATCAAGACGTATGTCTGGTAAGGATCTGCACTGAACGGGTGATAAGAGCACGAAGTAAAAAGACAGCACATGCACTTTGGGACGTGGTCAAATTATAATGTTGTGGACTGTGACATTGATAGTTCATTTGTTTATGTGCTAAGGGATACCCTAATTGTTGGACATTATTCATACTTGTCCGGAATAATACTGTTAAGCTCTGTGTTTTTTCTTATGATTTTTAAGCACCATAAAGAGGTAACTAAGACTAATGATAACAAGGGTGGGGTGGAGCAGGACGTGCTGTATACTCATAATATCAATTCTACAGGTGAGTAATCACAGAATTGTATTATTCTAAGTATACAGTACATCCTGCTCCAGAAGATTCCTTTCACATGGGACATCCAATAGCAGTGTCCGTAAGGTAGGGTGGGATCCCCAAAAAGTAACAGCGGGCAGTTTAAACCACTGCCGCCTGCAGAACTTTGCGGCCAAAAGCAGCGTCAGCTGAGGCCCTAACATCAACTTTGTAAAACTTGGAAAAAGTATGAACAGAAGACCAAGTAGCGGCCTTGCAAACTTGTTCAACAGAAGCCTGGTGCTGAAAAGCCCAAGAGGCACCAATAGCACGAGTGGAATGAGCAGTAAGGCGGAAGGGAGGATTCTTCCCCTTAGCAGAATAGGCCTGAATCACCTGGCCTGGCCTGACGAATCCACTTGCTGATAGTAGATTTAGCTGGCGCCAGACCCTTCTTAGGTCCAGAAGGGAGAACAAAAAGAACATCAGTCTTCCTGAAGGAATCAGTAGCCACCAGTAGCCACCAAATAGAACTTCAAGTTCCTGACCACATCCAGAGAATGTAAGAGCCTCTCCTTAGAGTTACTAGGATTAGGACACAGAGAAGGCAAAACAATGTCCTGATTGAGATGAAAGGCAGACACAACCTTAGGCAAAAATACCATTTTGTGAATACTTACCAGTAAAATGGATATTATTGGTGTGTCACACACACCCCGCTTCCTGTAGTAATAACGTTCGGGTAAAACATCTCCAGATGTCATTGCAGAGAGAGAGAGATCTTGAAACTGGCCCCTCCCAGTCTATATATATACCTGGGACCTCCCACTTAATCCCCAGTGTAATTGAAAAGCAGTAAGACAAGGTACCAGAAAAATTAACCCTCAACAAAATTATAGCTTCACCAAATAGAGAAAACCAGGATACTAAAAAGGGCGGGTGAAGCGGGGTGTGTGTGACACACCAATAATATCCATTTTACTGGTGAGTATTCACAAAATGGTATTATTCTTTGTGTGTCACACACACCCCGCTTCCTGTAGTAATAACGTTCGGGACATCCAAAAGCAGTGTCCCTAAAGGGTGGGTATCCAGCAGGAAGATGAAGCATAACTCAAACCACTGCAGTTTGCAGAACCTTGCGGCCAAACACAGCATCCGCTGAGGCTCGCACATCAACCTTGTAAAACTTTGTAAAAGTATGAACCGAAGACCAAGTAGCCGCCTTACAAACTTGTTCAACAGAAGCCTGGTGCTGAAAAGCCCAGGACGCACCAATAGCACGAGTAGAATGAGCAGTGATACGGAAGGGAGGAACTTTTCCCTTAGCCGTATAGGCGCCAATAATGGCTTGACGAATCCATTTACTAATGGAAGATTTAGCCGGGGCCAAACCCTTCCTAGGCCCACAAGGTACAACGAAAAAGGCATCAGTCTTACGGAAAGAAGACGTAGCACGCAAATAAAAATGAACACAGCGAACAACATCCAAACAGTGCAAAACCTTCTCCTTGTCATTCTTGGGTTTAGGACACAAGGAGGGAAGAACAATGTCCTGATTCAGATGGAATGCAGAAACAACTTTAGGAAGAAAATCCGATTTGAACTGAAATACCACCTTATCTTGATGTTTCTCAAGGTAGGGCGCCTGAATGGACAAGGCCGCCAACTCAGAGACACGCCGAACCGAAGTGATAGCCACAAGAAAGACTACCTTCTGAGTCAAAGTGGAAAGAGCAATATCCGACAAAGGCTCCAAAGGAGGAGCCTGAAGAGCAGACAAAACCAAATTCAGATCCCAAACAGGTAGCAACGCCTTCTTAGGAGGCCGCAGATGCGTAACCCCCTAGAAAAAAGTCTTGACCAACGGATGAAGCGCAAAAGCCTTCTGAAAGAAAATAGACAAGGCAGAAGCCTGCCCCTTCAAGGTACTAAGCTGGAGACCAGCATCCAGTCCAGATTGAAGAAAATCCAGAATTCTGGAAACAGAAAAGACTCTGCAGGGCAAAGATCTAGCCTCACACCAATCGATGTAAGAACGCCAGGTTCTATAATAGATAGCAGAGGAAGACCTCTTTCGAGCACAGATAAGAGTCTTAATAACTGAATCAGAAAGACCCTCCTCCTTTAAGATGGAGGTTTCAGCAGCCAAGCCGTCAAAGCCAGCATTGGTAAATTGGGGTAACGCAGCCGACCCTGAGTGAGAAGATCCGGCCGCAGAGGAAGCTCGAACTGATCCACTGCCATCTGAACGACGTCCGCGAACCACATTCTTCTTGGCCACCTTGGAGCCACGAGAATGGCGGGGACCTCTTCCAGAATCAACTTTCTTAACACTCTTCCTAGCAAGGGAATCAGAGGGAACAGATACAGGAACCCCAGTTTCCCCCAGCTCAGAGACATGGCATCCACCGCCAGAGCCAGAGGATCCTGAGACATTGATACAAAAGTCGGAAGTTTGTAATTGTGACGAGAGGCAAACAGGTCCACCTCCGGTGTTCCCCACCGAAGACACAGAGCCTGAAAAACCTGAGGATGGAGAGACCATTCCCCCAGACGGGAGGAGCATCTGCTTAGAAGGTCCGCTTCTGTGTTTTCCACCCCCGAAATGTAAACTGCCGACAGGCAAGGAACATGAGCCTCCGCCCAGGTCAGAATCAGGGAAACCTCTCTGAGAGCTCCCAGACTGCGAGTCCCTCCCTGATGATTGATGTAGGCAACCACTGTCCTGTTGTCCGAACGCACCTGAACCGGAAGGCCCCGGACATGGTGAGTCAGAAGAGAAAGAACCAGACGGATAGCTCTCAGCTCCAGAACATTGATGGGCAAGTGAGCCTCTTGAGGACCCCACTGCCCCTGAAACTGAAGATCC
The DNA here is from genome assembly GCA_027917425.1 of Gastrophryne carolinensis. NCBI lineage: Eukaryota > Metazoa > Chordata > Amphibia > Anura > Microhylidae > Gastrophryne > Gastrophryne carolinensis. The sequence goes on from CM051237.1 coordinate 442,535,030, forward strand.
TTCCAGAATCCCCCCCAACCCGAAAGGCTGGTGTCTGTGGTGACAGTCTCCCATAGAGGAGTCAGAAAGGACTTGCCCTTCAAGAGATTGTTCGAAACCAACCACCACCGAAGAGACTGTCGGCCCCGGGAGGACAACTGGAAGGGTTGGTCCAATGAACGTGGACAACGGTCCCAAGACGCCAACAGATGCATCTGAAGCGTCCGAGTGTGAAACTGAGCAAAGGGAACTGCCTCGAAGGAGGCTACCATCAACCCCACCAGCCTCATCCCCAGACGGATGGACGGTCGAGGACTGGAGAGAAGAAGCCGAACCAAATCCTGAATCAAAAGTATCTTCGGCTGAGGTAGAAAAACACTGTGCTGACAAGAGTCTATTGTCATCCCCAAGAAGGACGCCACCCTGGCCGGAGTCAGGGAGGACTTGGGATAGTTGATTACCCAACCGAAGCTTTCCAGCGTAGAAACCACCATGCTGGTGTCCTTCTCCGCTTGATTGAAGGAAGGAGCCATGATGAGAAGGTCGTCCAGGTAGGGCAAAATTCGAATGCCTTGAGTTCTGAGAATGGCCATCACCCCTGCTAGAACCTTGGTGAACACCCTTGGCGCCGAGGTAAGACCAAACGGAAGCGCCACGAATTGAAAATGCCGATCCTCTACCAGAAGCGCAGAAAACGCTGATGGACTGGGCAGACGGGAACATGCAGATAAGCATCCTTTATGTCTATGGACGTCATGAAGTCCCCCTGCCGAAGAGAAGTGGTGGCCGAGCGCAGAGTTTCCATGCGAAACTTCCGTGGACGAATGAACCTGTTGAGGAACTTCAGATCCAGGATAGGGCGCACCAATCCGTCCCTCTTGGGCACCGTGAAAAGATTGGAATAGAAACCGAGACCCAATTCCGAAGTTGGCACCGGATGGATGACCGCCAAATCTAGAAGATTCCCTACCGACACTCGGAGTTCTTGGGCGACCAAAGGATCGGTAGGAATTCGGGACCTGAGAAACCTTGAGGGAGGACGGGACTGGAACTCCAGTTTGTAACCGGACGACACCACCTCCCGAATCCATCTGTCCGGGACCGCCTGGACCCAAGTCTGGGAGAAGTGTCGCAACCGTCCCCCCACCCTCACGGGTGAGGGCGCCCCCTCATTGCTGAGCAGGCTTGGGCGTGGACTTAGGCTTAGAGCCCCACGAATGACCGGAACGGCCGCAGCCTCGCCCCCGGTTCCAGCTTGTGCCCCTGGTAGCAGGAAGGGAGGCCCCTCTGCCTGCCCTGGCTCCCCGAAAGGAAGGATTGAAAGAAGAGGTTCCTCGAAAAAGACGCCGCGGCTTCCTACGCTGAGGCAACTTGCCTCCCTTGGTGACTGAATCCAACTTGTCACCAAACAGGCCTAAACCCAGAAAAGGAAGAGCTGTAAGTGATCTTTTAGCACCAACGTCCGCCGTCCATTGACGGAGCCACACTGACCGACGAATAGCAACCAAAAGAGCAGATGTCCTGCCACACATGGCCATAGCATCATCCTGGGCGGCCAGAACAAAAGAAGCAAAAGACTCACACAATTGAAGAGAGGTAAACTCCTCACATTCCGGATCAAGATCCGCGTACAAATTTTTGATCAAGGCTTTAAGAGCCAATAGGACAATGGAAGAAGCGCATACCGGACGCAAGGTCGAACCGGCACTGATGAAACCATGACGAGCCAGTTGATCGATTCTACGATCCTCAACATCCTTAATTGTAGTAGTGTCTGGTGAATGCAGCACTGAAGAATTAGAAAGCCCCAAAACCGGTGCATCAACGTCTGGGGGTACCGTCCAAAGTTTGACCAATTCCTCCGAAAAGGCATACCTCCTGTCCCAATTAGCCGGGGAGCCAACAAGGCGGGTCGGCTGTTCCCATTCCTTAAGCACAACCCTTTCAAAATGTAGCTGACCAGGGAATGCTAAACGCGGCTTAGGCATCTCAAATAGCTCATCCCTAGGAGGAGGGGCCACCGCAGGTGGATCCAGAGACAAAATTTCAAAAACCTTGGAAAGGATAGAAGGAGTATCACAAGACACCCCAGTAGTCAAATCTGCCGAAGTATCAGTCAACAGGGGAGCATCAATATCATCCAAATCTTCCAAAATTTCCCCTTCTTCAGGCAAAGGACAATCTGACCAGTCTAACACCTCCGCTGCCTCCAAGGCAGGAGTCAGAGGAGGAGAATCAATGTGTTTCCTTTTAGCCGTAGCCTTATGAGCTACCTGTGCAGACAACAACTTCTCGAGAGTGGCCACTCGAGCGCACAACTCAGATTGCGAATCCCCAGCTGTGACAACGTCACCCTGGGTCCGGAAAAAAAGTGGAGGGGCAGGGGACGACTGAGGTTGCGAAGAGCCAGGAGCCGGAGTACCAGACTGGCGCGCAATATTCTGCTGTGCGCAAGGAACGCACAAAATGACATCATCCCCTGGGAGCGGAACCCCACAGCCCCCACACTGCCTAGATTGCCCCGAAGAGCCATTTCCGGTATCATTGGAAGCCTCCATTTGGTGAAACTTTATTGGAATTCGCAGAGCTCAGGGATTTATGCTATAAGCTACCCGGGATGCCCCTTATTCATTAATTAAAGTCCCGGGAGTGGGAGGATTTTTTGTAACCCAAAATAAGACTAGCCAGGTATATCAGACTGGGAGACCCATGCAGCAGGGGTATCCCAAATCTGGAAAGACAGAGAAAACACTGTAAAGATTCATAAATAGACCGCACATGCACACAGAGAGAAACACAATTTTATCCAATAAAAATAATATATATATATATATATATATATATATATATATATATATATGACTTAAAATTAATATGGTCACATACGTTTGAAGCATGCTGATGCCTAACTAAAGGATCAAGCATGAGATATAATGCATACTGAAAAGAAAGCCACCATGGCTTGTTATAACTGACAAAAAAACTCCATTCTATACTTATATGGACCACAGCATAAAGTCCCCTAAAGGGAATAAGAACTCATTGAATGTAATACAGAAGAGAAGGAACCGAGCCGAGCGCGGCCCCGCCCCTAAAGCACGGATTACCTCAGAGAGGTAAAAAATGGCGGCAGCGTCATTCAGTAAGGCCAAAACCGGACCCGGTCTGCTGACCCCGCCAGGAGGGAACGCCGCACACAGTCACACACACTCATATTAAAAGACACACACACACACAGACACGCGCGCACCAACGCCCACATATATAAGTACTAGTAAAAAAGAAATTACCTCAGGATATGCCAGAAAAGAGCCCTCACCTCCCCCCCCCTCCCCCCTAAAGGACTTCCCCACCAAAAAGGGGAGGCCATGAGAAGGAGAGAAGAGATATGGGGACAACGGGACGGGGCATCCCAAAATCTGGGTCACCAACCAGATAACCACTCTGCCCCAATAATGGGGACTAGTGGAGGAGATAAGCTCCTAGGCACCACCAGGTGCCGGCTACCATTACCCAGTCAGCAGCCGAAGCTAGGAGGCTTCCTATAGTTACAAAATACTAGTAAAAAAAGAACTGGGCAGAAATAGACCAGGGGGGGTGCCGGGGTGTAACCCCGGCTACCTGCAAGCAGGAGACCTCTTTCTTCTGTCTTGACGCATCTTGCAGAGAGAGAACACTGGGGATTAAGTGGGAGGTCCCAGGTATATATATAGACTGGGAGGGGCCAGTTTCAAGATCTCTCTCTCTCTGCAATGACATCTGGAGATGGTTTACCCGAACGTTATTACTACAGGAAGCGGGGTGTGTGTGACACACAAAGAATAAGTCTGGCTTAAAGCGAAACACCACCTAGTCCTGGTAAGGGGGCTTGATGGAAAGCACCGCCAACTCAGAAACATGCCTAACAGAGGTAATAGCCACCAAAAAGACTACCTTAAGCGTAAGAATAGACAAAGGGGCCTCCTGCAAGGGTTCAAAAGGGGACCCCTGCAAGGCAGATAAGACCAAGTTGAAGTCCCAGACAGGTAACATGGGCTTATGTGGGGGACACACGTAAGTAACCCCCTGGAAAATGGTCTTGAAGACCCAGATCCAAACCATGTTGCAGAAATTCCAGAATCCTAGTAATAGAAAACACACGACAGGGGAGTGACTTAGACTCGCACCAGTCAATGTAGGTACGCCAAACCCTATAGTAGATGGAAGAAGAGGACCTTTTCCTAGCCCTGATCATGGTATTAACAACTGAGGCAGACAGCCCTTTCTCCATCAAGATGGAGGTTTCAACAGCCAGGCCATCAAAGCCAGCGTTTGTAAATTGGGGTGGCGTAGCTGCCCCTGAGTGAGCAGATCTGGAACCCTGGGCAGGACGTACTGATCTACTGTCAGCTGCACGATGTCTGCGAACCACACTCTTCTTGGCCAACAGGGAGCCACCAGAATGACTGGCACCCCTTCCTAAGCTATCTTGCGCAGCACCCTGCCCAGCAGAGGAAACAGGGGAAACACATACAGGAGCTGAAAGCTCTTCCAAGACATTGCTAGTGCATCCATAGGGTCCTGGGACAGAGAGACAAAGACTGGAAGCTTGTGATTGTGACGGGACGCAAACAGATCCACATCTGGCTGACCCCAACGGTGACACAAGGAGTGAAACACCCTCTTGCTGAGGGACCATTCTCCCAGGCGAGAGGTCCCCCTGCTCAGAGAGTCCGCCTCCAGACTCTCCACCCCCGGAATGTACACTGTGAGATGCAGGGAACATTGTCCTTCGCCCAGGACAGAATCAGAGACACATCCCTGAGGGCCCTTCGGCTCCGGGTCCCTCCCTGATGATTGCTGTAGGCAACCGCCGCCTGGTTGTCCGAGCGGACCTGAACAGCCCGACGCCAAAGGTGTGGGGTTAGGTGGGCGAGAACCAACCTGATCGCCCTCAACTCCAGAATGTTCATAGGGGTGTGGGCCTCCTGAGGGCCCCACTGACCCTGGAATTGCAGGGACTTCCAGAAGCCCCCCCCCCAACCGGTCAGCCTGGCATCCGTGGTGACAGTCTCCCAGCAAGGGACCAGAAAGGATCTGCCCCCCAGCAGGTTCCTTGAGTCCAGCCACCATGATAGAGACCGCCTGGCCAGAGGGGACAGAACAAACACCTGATCCAGGGACACAGGATCCCTGTCCCATACAGACAAGAGGTGAAGCTGAAGAGGCCTCATATGAAAGTGAGCATATGGAACCGCCTTGAAGCAGGCCACCATCAGGCCCACCAGCTGCATTCCCTGCCTGATGGACGGATGAGGACAAGACAGAAGGAGCTGAGCCTGCGCTTGAAGACTCTCCACCTTCTGTGAGGAAGAAAGATCTTGACCTGAGATGTATCCAGAGTCATACCCAGAAAGGACTTCACCATGGAAGGAGACAGGGAAAATTTGGGGTGGTTGATCACCCAGCCGAATGACTCCAGTGTGGGCACCACCACCTGGGTATCCCGCTCTGCCTGCTGGAAGGACTGAGAAGTGATGAGAATGTCGTCCAAGTAGGGAAGAATGCGAATGCCCTGAGATCTCAGCAGAGCCATCACTCCTGCTAGCATCTTGGTGAATACCCTGGGAGCCGAGGTGAGACCAAAGGGTAAGGCCACAAATTGGTAGTGCTGATCCTCCAGAGCGAACCTGAGGAATCTTTGATGACCTGGAAAGATTGGTACGTGAAGGTAAGCATCCTTGATGTCTACAGAGGTCAAGAAGTCCCCTGGATGCAGAGAATTCACAGCTGAGCGCAGAGTCTCCATGCGAAAATGTCTGAATCTGACAAATTTGTTGAGGAGCTATTTTTTTGGGAACAGTGAAAAGATTGGATAGAATAGCCCTTGCCCCTTTCCCGTAAGGGCACTTGGCAGATGACTTTCAACTCCAGAAGGTTCTGGACAGCAGAGGACAGACCCTGAGCTGACAAGGGGTTTTGAGCTACCCGGGATCTGATGAATCTTGGGGGCGGCCAGGCTGCAAACTCTATCTTGTAACCGGAGGACACTACCTCCTGAATCCACCGGTCTGAGACATGACGCCTCCAAGCGTGAGCAAAGAGCCGAAGCTGTCCCCCCACCCGGATGGGTGAGGGCGCCCCATCATGCCTGAGGGGGCTTGGGAGAGGACTTAGGCTTGGGACCCCAGGGCGGCCACGTCCTCTGCCCCTGCCCCAAAAATCTCTGCGGGCCCCAGCAAAGGAAGCTCCCCGTCCAACTCTGGAACCACGGAAGGAAGGAAGACCTGAACCCCGAAAAGGCCAGGGCTGCCTTTTACGCTGAGGTAATTTGCCTCCCTTAGCAAACAAGTCCAGGCGTTCACCAAAGAGGCGCAGCCCCTTGAAGGGAAAGCCAGTGAGAGCCTTCTTAGCAGCGTTGTCAGCTGCCCACTGGCGCAGCCAGACCGAGCGGCGTATAGCCACCAATAAGGCAGAAGCCCTGCCACACATCCTAATGGTATCATCCAGGGCAGAAAGAACATATGCAACAAATTCCTCACAATGCAGAAGAGCTCTATACTCTTCACTACCTGCATCACCAGGGGCCCCATCTAAGAGGCACAGACCGGACGCAGCGTGGTCCCCACACAGGCAAAAGCATGGCAAGACAGCTGATCTATGCGCCTGTCCTCCCCATCCCGTAGGGTAGTAGAGTCAGGGGAATGCATGATGGATGTGTTGGACAACCCCAAAACCGGTGCATCCACTTCGGGAGGACATGAGCAACGTTTAACCACCTCAGCGGGAAAGGGATACCTCTTATCCCAACTCTTTGGTACCCCGGGAAACCTGTTTGGCCGTTCCCACTCTTTGAGCACCAGATTATTAAAATGAGTTTGTTCAGGAAACTCCAAGCGTGGTTTAACAGTATGAAACAGCTCCCCCTGCTGCCGCGGGGCCACGGCAGGAGGAGAGATACAGAGTACTTCAAAAATGTGAGCTAGAAGTCTGTCAGTATCATTTGAAGCCCATAGATCAGACCCAGACTCAGCATAACCCCTAGGCTGTTCCTCAGATGATTCTGAATCAGAAAATAATTCCCCCTCTTCCAGGGGGGTATATCCAGTAATATCAAAAAACTCCTTAGCCTCCATAGGAAAGAGAGTAACACCGGGTGCCAGATGCCGCGGCTTAGCAGGAGCCTTACGCGGACCAGACCCAGCAATATGCCTCTCAATGCTGGCCACCCGGGCAGCCAAATCAGGCTGAGACTCCCCACAGGTATGCACCTCACTAGGAGTCAGATGTAAGCGTGGGGGAGTAGGTGAAGCCAGAGGGGGCGCAGCACTAGGCCCAGCCGCAGGTAACCCAGACTGCAGCGCAAGTACCTGCTGGATGCAGGGTACACAAACCTGGATGTCATCACTGACAGGGGATACCCCACACACAATACACAGCCGGGCTTGTCCCGAAGGAACCCCGAGCACATTATCCTGAGAAGCCTCCATATGGTGATTATCATGGCACAACAGGCCAATAGGGATTGACACTAATAATAGCAACCCGGGATGCCCCAATAACCCGCTAGGGAAGTGGGAGGTAAGGGAATACAATAGCCCTCCAATAAGAGTTAACACTAAATAGAGGGGATAGGACCGGGAGAAACCACAAAAGTTTGACCTGCCTGCAAGACATAAGCAAAAGATCCCATAAGCAAGAAGCAATACAGTAAAATACAAAATAAACCAGCCCGCAAGGGCACTTACGGACCGCGATAGGGAGACACCAGACACACGCAGCAAGAGAACTAAAAAGGCGCCCGCATATACCTCGAGGGGCGGGCCGCGGAGACAGTGATGCAGAATGCGTCAGCCGCAAGGCCTGCCCCCCTCGAAGAGCGCAAAAACGCACCCACATGACAAGGCCAGCCAATGATGGCGCAGCAACGCCTGAGGCGATGTCGCCGCCGACTGAGGAGCGGAGTACAAGCGTGCGGCGGCGACGGCGGCAAAAGACACCAGTGCAACCATTCAAAAGGGATCATCACATAAATCATCATAGTCAAGACATGCACCCCCCCCCCCCCCCCGAGATCTACCAGGGAGAGCGAAGGGGAAGCGACGGCCAGCCTAAAAGGAGCCAACTGAGGGGACAGGGGGCAAGGGGCATACAGACGCGGGAGGGGCATCCCATAAGGCTCACCATGGGCCTGTACCGCCTACCCTTTGGTGGGGGACTGCGGTTGGAGCAGCGCTCCTTAGCACCTGACAGCGGTGCTGCCTACCATCACCCGAACCAGAGCAGCCTGAGCTGGGAGGCAGTAAGAGGAAACGGGTGGGAATAGTCCTACAGGGCCGCAGGCTAATAAGCCCCGCTCACCTGCGAGTAGAGAGAGACATCTTCTAGTCACCGCAGCCCAGACTGCAGATCTGGGGAATTTGTGGGAGGTCCCTGGTATATATGGGGCCGGGAGGAGCCACTTTTCTGTCTCTGCAGTCCAGCGCCATCTTGTGGATGTATAATCCATGTGTAAGGAATCTTCTGGAGCAGGACGTGCTGTATACTTAGAATATCTAGTATAGCTTCTACTTTTGAAGAATATGGGGGGGGGGGGGATATCTCAAACAAAGGATAAACTTGTGTCTTGGTCACTTTATCATATGTGGCTATTTGGATAACTTTAAAACACACTGTATGCTCTGTGTAATTCAAACAATCTATCACTACATACACAATCTGTTTAAAATGTAACTATGCTGTAAATAGTGAGGAGAACTGAGAAAAGTTCACTTATCCTTAGACCAAACGATCTTGGTGGAAAATGTCCTGTTATTGCTGACTAAAATGATGCTGATTCTTTAAATATTTTCTGGATATTTCTTTCTTCAAGTGGTCACGGCCTCAAAAACTCTCCTAAAATTACCAAGGGCGTCCCTTTCTTTGCGCTCCGCGGGAGGCTTCACACAGTGAATAACACACAAAAAAATAAGTCTTTACACCCCTCACACAGTTCAGCAGTGAGGTAAATAAGGAGAGTGTTAGTTTCAACCAAAAACCTCACTGTGGCCCTATAATTTATGTGGCTCAGAAACACATACAGACACAGAAGTGCTCCCACTGACCCACCTCACAGACTCTGCTCCCTCAGCCTCCCTTATAGCCTGCAGGAATTACCTCACCAGCCTCTCTCTCATGGCTGCCCAGCAGAGGTTTGTTATATGTCGGTTACATATACGATATATACAATGAGCATCTATATAGCGGCGCTTAGAGCGACCGCTAGTATACGCTGTGATGGGCTATCGGGCACTGTCACAGAGCGCCTCAGTCGCTGTGGTAACCTGGCCGGCATTGATTAATGTGATGTATGTTGGGCGCTCTAACACCAGTACAGCGCTGCAGGGAGCGAAAGGTAGCGCCAGCTCATTGCGACCGACTCTCAGCGCTCCACACTATACTTATCAAAAAAGGACACACACACAGCGTTGGCGCTCTAAATCTGGTCGCTATAGCATAGAGCGCCAGACGATGTGTGATTAAAGTGAACCAAAACCCAGGATTTTGACTATCCTGGGTTTTGGTCCACTCCCCAGGGTGCCCCGCTATGTGAAACCCCCCAGATCACCCGTGGAAACTCACCTCATCCCGGTCCTACGGCGCATGCGCGGCCACTCGTCCAATCAGCGCGCTTGTAGCCGCTGAGCTATGCGCGTCTAAACCGCAGTCTAAGCTCATCGGCTAAAAGCGCGCTGGCGGGCGCATCTCGCGCTTCCCTTTAACATTTGTGAATGGCCAGTGCAGGCATGTGCCCTGCTAGAGGGATAGCGGGGATGCGGCCCGCACATGCGGCGTTGGACCAAGATTAAGGTAAGTGTATGGGGCGACCTGGGGGTTTTCACGCGGGGAGGGAATTGATTCCAGGGCCAATCCAGCTGGGTTTTGGTCCACTTTTAAAGTCTGTTTTTGGACACATATCCACTAGTAACAAAGTGAAAACAGGTGGAATGACATTGTTATAACACTGTGACAATAACACTTTAGTGTCAGACCTGTAATGACAATTCTGCATAAAAGACAAACAAAAAAAAAGGTTTCTAAATTCACTCTTTCTAGGCCAGGAGAGGTAACACAATTATTTGATAGGAAAAAAAAAAGAATAAAAACCTGTTTAAAGTGGACCAACACCCAGGATTTTGACTATCCTGGGTTTTGGTCCACTTCGGCGGGGCACCCCGATCGGGGGTGCCCCGCTGTGTGAAACCCCCCAGAAACCCCAAAAAACTCACCTCTCAGCGCTCCCACGTGAGCGCCGCAGCCAATCCCCGCCAACGTCCAGGCGGGGATCAGGAACGTCCAGGCCGCTTCCGCCGCCGCCGCCTCCCGCGCGTCACTCTCGGCGCGCGCGCGCCCCCGCCGGCCATTCACAGAGGGCCGGCGCGGGCGCGCGCACGTCTGGAGGGGTGCGCGGGAGGCGGCGGCGGCGGAAGCGGCGGCGGATCAGGTAAGGTGTTTTTGGGGTTTCTGGGGGGTTTCACCCCGCGGGACATCCCGATCTCGGATGTCCCGCGGGGTGGGGGGTGATCGGCCCGGGAATCTTATAGATTTCCGGGCCGATCACCCCTGGGTGTTGGTCCACTTTAAAGAGGAGAAAAAGGAACGACCATTGAAATGTATGGGAAAGCGTCAGGTAGCGACAGGTAATACCTGGTGCTCTGGAAGCTAGAGCTCCGGCGCTATACGCTGAGCCGCCTGTAATATTACATGTGCCGCTACATGGCGCTGTTAGAGTTGCTCACCAGAACCATAAATGCGGTTTTGCGTACAGCGCACAGCGTTCACCAGACTCTGCCTGCCGCTACGAGGCTCTACCTGGCGTTATCCCTTCTTGAATAACCCCCATAGTGTGGAGCTTCTCCATCGGCGTCACCTGCTGCCCGATGCTGTTATCAGCAGTCATTTAGTGCTATAATGTATAGAGTGGAGCGTCTCCATTACAGCAGCGCCACTGTTATCACTAGTCCAATTGAGTGCTTCTGCAATTATCCATAAAGTGGAGCATCTCCATTACAGCAGCGCCACCTGCTGTCCGATGCTGTTATCAGCAGTCATTTAGTGCTATAATGTAGAGTGGAGCGTCTCCAATACAGCAGCGCCACCTGCTGCCCAATGCTGTTGTTAGCAATCATTTAAACCAGGCCTTCAACGTGATTTAATGAAAAGCCCAAACCCTTAAAAAACTATTCCCCAGCATCTAAAATTAATATATTTTAAGTTTTCAGTCACTTATTATTCTTTCCCCCGCTGGGCTGCAACTCTGTTCAGGGCTCCAGGATACGGGCGCCGCCATCTTGCCTCAAAAGCATCAAATAGGGAGGATCGGAGAGTGGGATAAAGTGCATGAGGGCGGGGTTATAGCTGTCCTTTGCTCAGACAAAGCAAAGCTGGGGTCAGGGAAAGGACAGCAATCCCAGAATGCAGAGCAACACAGTCAAAAGACACTTCCTGTTTGCCGGCTGCCTGATTCTCCATGAGCCGTCATCTTGGATGTTTAAAGGCTCATAACATGCAGTAGATGCAGGTAGGATGATTTTTAATGTGGGAAATCTGTATGTACAGGGTGTGGGAAATATATAAGATATGCTCTTATTCAGGGTGAAGGGCCGCTTTAAGTGCTATAATGTATAGAGTGGAGCGTCTCCATTACAGCAGCGTCACCTGCTGCCCGATACTGTTATCAGCAGTCATTTAGTGCTATAATCATTAATGTATAGAGTGGAGCGTCTCCATTACAGCAGCGCCACCTGCTGCCCGATGCTGTTATCAGCAGTCATTTAGTGCTATAATCATTAATGTATAGAGTGGAGCGTCTCCATTACAGCAGCGCCACCTGCTGCCCGATGCTGTTATCAGCAGTCATTTAGTGCTATAATCATTAATGTATAGAGTGGAGCGTCTCCATTACAGCAGCGCCACCTGCTGCCCGATGCTGTTATCAGCAGTCATTTGCTGCTATAGGGCTCGATTCAACAAAGGTCGAAAATGGATTTTTCGTGTGTTTTGTGCTTAAAAAGTTGCGATTTTGCTATATTTTGTTAACGAGTGATTCAGCTACCTGGAACCATTGGAAAACACGAGTCACTTGAATTAATTGTAAAAGTGCGAATTAAATTAGTGGATCAAAAAAATTTACTACTGCATTTTACAATTCGAACATTTTACTACTGATTCAAGTGGACTTGATGAGCCACACACATGATATAAATTAGAGTGTTTCACACTAGTTTTTTGATGCAGCTTTCAGCAGGAGAAAACTCATTTTGCTCTCTCACAATGGAGCCCTTCTACTTTCTTTGCAATGGTAGTAAACTCTAATGGTAGTAAAAAATTCAATTCATAAGAAAAAAGCCTGAGAATTCCACTGTTTGTGAATCACTAGTTAGAAATACAATGAAAGTCAATGGCACTTTTTTACTCCTGAAAAAAATACTGAACTTTTTACCCTTTTTTACTAGTAGTAAAAAGTTCCATTGACTTTCAGTGTCTTCCTATCTGGTGATTTGAATTTAAATTTTTTACTACCATTTACTACCATTTTTTCAATGATTTGTGAATCGAGGCCATTGACTTCGAACATATTGCAGATGATGTGGCGCAGAGAAGGCACACACTACCCATTCCCATATTTTCGGACACGTTTGGAAGTGGATCAGCTGCCATATCAAGCACTTTTCCAGCTTAGTAGGCTAAATCGTGCAGCTTTGGAATCCATATTTGGCACCATTAACTGGTAGAAGACCTTTGGGTTTTTACATTGCGGTGCACCAAAACTAGGGCTTATTTTTAGGGGATATCTTATAGCCAGAAGGCAATTGGCAAGATGGTGGTGGCAGTAGAGCAGCTCCAGTACAGTATAGGGTCGATTCAGAGAAACACCAAAAACGTTAGTATTTTTTCCGATCTGTGTTTTTTGGTGTAAATTTTCCGATTTCGTATGAACATTCGAGCGATTCTATAATGCATTTCAAACCGTGTGTACGTTTTCTGTCCGTTCGTATGGCAGTTAGTGAATCAGTTGAATGTCATTTTCCATCCTGACTTTTCCGTTTCCTTTCTCAGGTTTCCAAGTCGGTTTTGGATTTTAGGCTCGATTCAGAGAGACACAAAAAAATTTTCAAAACGGTGCCGATGTCGTATTTTTTTCAAATGTTCCCGCTCTCGTATGAGCGTTCGAGCGATTCTATGCATGCATTGAAAACCTTGTGTAAAGTTTCTGTCCGTTCGTACGGCAGATTACGAATTACGCGGATGTCATTTTCCATCCAGACTTTTCCGTTTCATTTCCACATGTTACAACATAGGCTTTAGTTTTTGCCCTTTTCCCATCGTATCCTCCAACGAATCCTTTACGTTTCCCGATAGATTCTGTTTCCATTTTACCCAAAATAATCGTCCAGACGGAATCCTTACGATCTTGCGCCTGCGCACTACAAACTTAACTCATTAAAGTGCTCGCCTACATATTTGCCACCCTCACTTCTACTACAATGTTTAGCTAAACCACTTAGCACTCCATCCTCCATCTTCCCTTTTGGACCCTTAAAGCTCACCCTAACCACTTAGCACTATCCTGCCTTTTCCCTTTTGGGTCCTTAAAGCTCACCCTAACCACTTAGCGCTATCCTGCCTTTTCCCTTTTGGGTCCTTAAAGCTCACCCTAACCACTTAGCACTATCCTGCCTTTTCCCTTTTGGGTCCTTAAAGCTCACCCTAACCACTTAGCGCTATCCTGCCTTTTCCCTTTTGGGTCCTTAAAGCTCACCCTAACCACTTAGCGCTATCCTGCCTTTTCCATTTTCGGTCCCTAAAACTTACCCTAACCACTTAGCGCTTAGGTTCTTCTTCCATTTTAGCACCCTAAAACTTACCCAAATCACTTATCACTATCCTCCATCTTCCCTTTTGGACCCTTAAAGCTCACCCAAATCACTTCTCGGTCATGTGAATATTCATCTTTAAATATTTCTGTGCCCATTAGTTTTGTGTTAATGTAGTTTGTTAATGAAATGACAATGTAATTTTTTGTAATAATTACCAGCATCAAATATGCATTTTTTAAAAATGTGTTTAATTTCAACTTTTTACAACTATAAAAAATTAAATACATAGCAATGGCAGGCCACTGAACATTATTCTTCATCTGTGGTCCACAACAAGTTGTGCAGTTCCTGCATCTTGCCCACCAACTGAAGGACCCTGACACTCAGTTGTGCCACTCTGGCACGTGTGGTCCCTGTAAATTAAAATTTTGGTATAACCTTGTTGGGGTGATACTGCAGTGCCCCCCCCCCCCCCCATATGGTCCAAACACCTAAATCAGGACCCCTGGCCCGCATTCTGCAGGCAAAGAACGGGCATCAGGAGCAAGGGCGAGTGGCACATCTTGCGGTTCCTGCAACCAAATATAAAATAATTACACAAAGCAAAGGTAACCAACTAAAACACTAACTCCTACAACACATTAAGATTCAAGTTCAACAATCCAAATATAATTCACAAAGGACATAAGTCTAAAAAAATATAGCAATTATATGGATGTGTGGAAAAATAAATGTTTACATGCTAAGGACTAATTTAGGTCAGCATTAAAATGCATCTATAAAGCATACATGAAATGTATTGATCCAGGTGCATTGCTATACAATTTATGGCCTCGGCCATGCTGATACATGCAATGCCTTGGTGCTAAAGGCGCGCAGACTCCTCCACATAGCCGCAAAACATGTTCAACAATAGCAATCCGAGCCCTCAGAGGTGTCGGAAGTGGTTTTACAATTAAACGAATTTATAGGGTGGTGAGCCGTCGGCAAACAGCTCTCTGAATCAGATGGAAACTATCCCAGCAACGGAAGTTTTCTGAAGGAACGGAAATTTTTCAATTTTGTTTGGAAATGTTCCGAATTGCTTCCGTTTATCGAAAGCGCATATACACATTCTCCCGAACGTTCGTGCGAGTGAAAAATGTACGAAAAAAAGCCAAAAAATGACAAACACCCACCAAAACTTTCACAGACAGCTACGGAAGTCCGGACGAATGTGTCTCTGAATCGAGCCTTATGTGCATAGAGCCAGCCAGCAGTGGGGGGATGCGGGTGGATTTGGAACATGGCCACAGGCTAGGGTAGAGCCAGCTATACTGACAAATCACTCCCGCCAGACAAGCTTACCTGTGTCACTCTACTTTAATGCCGTGATGTGTCCTCACCCTCCTTTACAGCCGTGATGTGTGCTCGCTCTCCTTTACAGCCATGATGTGTACTCACCCTCCTTTACAGCCATGATGTGTCCTTACCCTCCTTTACAGCCGTGATGTGTCCTTACCCTCCTTTACAGCCGTGATGTGTCCTCACCCTCCTTTACAGCCGTGATGTGTCCTTACCCTCCTTTACAGCCGTGATGTGTCCTCACCCTCCTTTACAGCCATGATGTGTCCTTACCCTCCTTTACAGCCGTGATGTGTGCTCGCTCTCCTTTACAGCCATGATGTGTACTCACCCTCCTTTACAGCCATGATGTGTCCTTACCCTCCTTTACAGCCGTGATGTGTCCTTACCCTCCTTTACAGCCGTGATGTGTCCTTACCCTCCTTTACAGCCGTGATGTGTCCTCACCCTCCTTTACAGCCGTGATGTGTCCTTACCCTCCTTTACAGCCGTGATGTGTCCTCACCCTCCTTTACAGCCGTGATGTGTCCTTACCCTCCTTTACAGCCGTGATGTGTGCTCGCTCTCCTTTACAGCCATGATGTGTACTCACCCTCCTTTACAGCCATGATGTGTCCTTACCCTCCTTTACAGCCGTGATGTGTCCTTACCCTCCTTTACAGCCGTGATGTGTCCTCACCCTCCTTTACAGCCGTGATGTGTCCTTACCCTCCTTTACAGCCGTGATGTGTCCTCACCCTCCTTTACAGCCGTGATGTGTCCTTACCCTCCTTTACAGCCGTGATGTGTGCTCGCTCTCCTTTACAGCCATGATGTGTCCACGCTCTCCTTTACAGCCGTGATGTGACCTCACCCTCCTTTACAGCCGTGATGTGTCCTCATCCTCCTTACAGCCATGATGTGTGCTTGCTCTCCTTTACAGCCATGATGTGTCCTCACCCTCCTTTACAGCCGTGATGTGTCCTTACCCTCCTTTACAGCCGTGATGTGTGCTCGCTCTCCTTTACAGCCATGATGTGTCCACGCTCTCCTTTACAGCCGTGATGTGACCTCACCCTCCTTTACAGCCGTGATGTGTGCTCGCTCTCCTTTACAGCCATGATGTGTACTCACACTCCTTTACAGCCATGATGTGTCCTTACCCTCCTTTACAGCCGTGATGTGTCCTTACCCTCCTTTACAGCCGTGATGTGTCCTCACCCTCCTTTACAGCCGTGATGTGTCCTTACCCTCCTTTACAGCCGTGATGTGTCCTCACCCTCCTTTACAGCCGTGATGTGTCCTTACCCTCCTTTACAGCCGTGATGTGTGCTCGCTCTCCTTTACAGCCATGATGTGTCCACGCTCTCCTTTACAGCCGTGATGTGACCTCACCCTCCTTTACAGCCGTGATGTGTCCTCATCCTCCTTTACAGCCATGATGTGTGCTTGCTCTCCTTTACAGCCATGATGTGTCCTCACCCTCCTTTACAGCCGTGATGTGTCCTTACCCTCCTTTACAGCCGTGATGTGTGCTCGCTCTCCTTTACAGCCATGATGTGTCCACGCTCTCCTTTACAGCCGTGATGTGTCCTCACTCTCCTTTACAGCCGTGATGTGTGCTCGCTCTCCTTTACAGCCATGATGTGTACTCACCCTCCTTTACAGCCATGATGTGTCCTTACCCTCCTTTACAGCCGTGATGTGTCCTTACCCTCCTTTACAGCCGTGATGTGTCCTCACCCTCCTTTACAGCCGTGATGTGTCCTTACCCTCCTTTACAGCCGTGATGTGTCCTCACCCTCCTTTACAGCCGTGATGTGTCCTCACCCTCCTTTACAGCCGTGATGTGTCCTTACCCTCCTTTACAGCCGTGATGTGTGCTCGCTCTCCTTTACAGCCATGATGTGTCCACGCTCTCCTTTACAGCCGTGATGTGACCTCACCCTCCTTTACAGCCGTGATGTGTCCTCATCCTCCTTTACAGCAGTGATGTGTCCTCATCCTCCTTTACAGCCATGATGTGTCCTCACCCTCCTTTACAGCCGTGACGTGTCCTCACTCTCCTTTACAGCCGTGACGTGACCTCACTCTCCTTTACAGCCGTGACGTGTCCTCACTCTCCTTTACAGCTGTGACGTGTCCTCTGTCACGCTCGGGGTAACTCCAGCCCTCCAGATAAGCCCTCAACCCCCAATCTCCACAGCCAGCTTCACCTGTAGGAGCCCCTGCTTGCCGGGACGCAGAATACGCCTGCCCGGGATCGGTTGCCCCCAGGACTTCAATGGCTCAAAGGATGAGAGCTTATTAATAGAAGATCTGGAGAACCAAATGGCTAGAGCGTTAGTAGCGGAAGTCCTGAGACAGTCCAGAGGTCGACAACGGGAAGACAGAGATCGTGGAGGTACAGAAGGATTAGGCAATTCGTGGTCAAGTTTCTAAGCAGAGGTCGGCAACAGGAGTTCAGATCAAGAATGGTCGGTTCAGGCGGTGGTCGGCAACGGGGTTTCAGATCAAGAATGGTCGGTTCAGGCGGAGGTCGGCAGCAGGATCAATAACAAATACACAGAGGTCAATACTAGGTACAAGGCGCTATCGCAGGCCCTGGGTGACTGACGGAGTGAACCTAATATAGGCACAGACAAGATTGGGGATGGGGGGAATGGGTGTGTGATTGGTGCACATAGGAACTGGTTAGGGATTGGCCAGGACGAAGGATGAAGGCACAACCTCCCTACCCTGGGCTCATTGGCCCACATACAACCCCAGGGGCGTTCAGCCCCAAAGTCAAGGGCTCATTGGCCCTGTTGCAGCAGAGCACTCCCCCCAACCCTATCCGGCCCTTTAATTAAGGGCATAGACGGAACGTACTTGCACGTGTGAGGAAGCCGGGGCCGCCGGCTGGAGGGAGAGAAGGCGCGCGCACGCCAGCAGGGACGGAAGCCGCTGCTCGCCGCGGGCGGCCGCACAGCGGGAACGCCGCTGGACCGGGGAACGGGTAAGTGGAACCTGACATTACCCCCCCTCTCACGAGGGGCCTCCGGACCCTCACCAGGTTTCCCCGGATTGTCACGATGGAACTTCTTTACAAGAGCCCTGCCGTGAACATCTCTTGCTGCAACCCAGCATCTTTGGACCGTAGCCAACCCAGTCAACCAAATACTGTAAGGAATGACGAACTCTACGCGAATCTAGGATTTTGTTTACTTCGTATTCCGGCTCATTATCGACCAAGATTGGTGAAGGACCAGCAGGAGGAGTATTCTTAGCTGGTTTTAGCAGCGATACATGAAAAGAATTAGGGATTTTCATAGTCGGAGGGAGTTGAACTTTAAAGGTTACATTGTTCAACTTCCTAATAATGGGGAAAGGACCAATAAACTTAGGACCCAATTTACTGGAAGTCTGCCGGAGAGCAATGTTCTTAGTGGAAACCCAAACGAGATCCCCAATCTGAAGGACAGGTTCCTTAGACCTGCGGCGATCGGCGAATTTCTTATATCTCAAACCCATAGTTTTTAAAGTCTCTTGGACGCGAGCCCAGATTTCTTTCCGTTCTTGGAGCCACTCTTCCAATGCCGGTAAATCAGAAGGTGACCCCTAGAGAGAGGGACCTCTGGGACTCTTTCCTAAATTGCAGAAAAATGGGGACATCTTTGTGCTTTCACTCGGTGCATTATTGTACGCGAACTCAGCAAAATCAATGAAGTCCGAACATTGCCCTTGAGCATCAGAAATATAACATCTTAAGTATTGTTCCAGACTTTGATTTGTTCTCTCAGTCTGCCCATTAGTCTGAGGATGGTATGCAGATGACAAAGATAACTGGATTCCCAAGCGTGAACAGAAATGCCTCCAAAAACGCGAAGTAAATTGCACACCCCGATCGGAAACAACATTAGATGGTATGCCATGTATACGGAAAATATGCGAGATAAATAATCGCGAAAGCTCAGGAGCCGACGGTAATTTAGATAATGGAATAAAATGTGCCATTTTACTGAAACGATCGACGACCACCCAAATCACAGTGTTCCCATGGGAGGGAGGCAGGTCTACAATGAAATCCATAGAGATATGAGTCCAAGGTTCTTTAGGAATCTCAAGTGGAACCAAACACCCACTAGGGGCCTTGTGCACCCCTTTACTTCGTGCACAAACAGAACATGCGCCGATAAAAGCAGAAATATCACGTCACATAGTAGGCCACCATACATGGCGTCGGGCTAAAATGAAAGTCTTACGATTTCCCAGATGACCAGCAGTTTTAGCATCATGAAATTCGCGGATTACATCAGGGCGTAGGTGCGGAGGTACAAACTGACATCCCAAAGGTACATCTACAGGGGAATAATTTTGAAACGGCACCAGGGTATTAGAGAGATCAGGAAGCAATGCCCCTACCACACAGCCCAGAGGCAAAATTGGTTCACCCATATCACCCCGATCTTTGCATTCCCTGAACATGCGGGACATGGCATCCGCCTTAGAATTTTTAACTCCTGGTTTAAATGTAATTATGAAATTAAAGCGTGAGAAAAACAATGCCCAACGTGCCTGACGAGAGTTCAGTCTCTTAGCTGAACCGATGTACTCAAGCTTTTTGTGATCTGTATAGACCGTTATCGGATGTAATGAACCTTCCAACCAGTGACGCCATTCATCAAAGGCCAGTTTTACCGCCAATAACTCTCTGTTTCCTACATCATAGTTTTGCTCCGCGGTACTAAATTTTCGCGAAAAATAAGCGCAAGGATGTAAACGCTCAGGATGACTGGAATATTGCGACAAAACTGCCCCCACACCCAACTCAGAAGCATCAACTTCAATGATAAAAGGTTTATTAACATCCGGATGAACTAACACAGGCGCCGAAGTAAAGGCCCGTTTTAAAGTCAGGAAGGCCTCGCAGGCAGAGGGAGGCCAGTTAGCAGTAAAGGCGCCCTTACGAGTAAGGTTGGTGAGAGGTGCTACAACATGGGAAAAGCCCTTGATAAAACGCAGATAAAAATTCGCAAATCCAAGAAAACGCTGCAATTCTTTCAGAGTTTTGGGTTGGACCCAATCCTGCACCGCTGAAACCTTCACCGTATCCATCTCTAAACCCCGGTTGGAAATTACATACCCCAGGAAGGGAACAGTGGTGACCTCAAACATGCATTTAGAAAGTTTCGCATATAAATTGTTCTCCCTTAGTTTTTGCAGTACCAACTTGACATGACATCTGTGCTCCAACAAAGAATTCGAAAAAATGAGAATATCATCCAAGTAGATGACCACGAATCTACCTAGATACTCTCGGAATACGTCATTTACAAAGTCTTGGAAGACGGCTGGTGCATTACAAAGGCCAAAGGGCATGACCAGATACTCGTAATGACCATCTTTCACATTGAATGCCGTTTTCCACTCATCCCCCTGTCGGATACGAATCAAATTGTAAGCCTCTCTTAAATCCAACTTGGAAAAGATTCGGGCTTCTACAATTTGATTAAACAAATCCCCTATCAACGGTAAAGGATATCTGTTTTTAACCATGATTTTATTCAAGGCCCGGTAGTCGATACAAGGTCTCAGGCCACCATCCTTTTTCTCAACTAAAAAGAATCCAGCCCCTGCAGGCGAAGTAGAGGGGCGGATAAACCCCTTATTCAAATTCTCGGCAATGTACTCCCTCATCGCTTGCTCCTCAGGCCTGGTGAGATTGTAAATCTTCCCTCTAGGAGGAATCATTCCGGGGAGCAAGTCAATGAGGCAGTCGTAGGCCCGATGTGGAGGAAGAGTATCAGCTGATCGTTCCGAGAAAACATCGGCCCAGTCCGCACACGGCTGAGGTAACCCCTGGGGCAACATCTGAACACTTCTGAGGACCATAGAGAAACAGTGGCCCTTGCAATGGTTACTCCACTTAATCAATTCCCCAGCCTGCCAATCTAAAATGGGGTTGTGGAGTTGCAACCAGGGGTATCCCAAGACCACTGGAGTTTCTGGACAGTCGAAAACAAAAAATTCTATGAACTCAGAGTGGGAGGAGCCAACAATTAATTTAAGAGGTGGGGTCTTAGTGTTGATCGGTCCCCCTGAATGGCCTTCCCATTAATGGCCAACACCTGCAGTGGTCTCTCAAGGGGTACCAAAGGGATTCCTAAAATGGAGATCATGCCCCTATCGAGAAAGTTACCCGCAGCTCCACTGTCGATAAAGGCAGACCTAGTCTGCTTGGAGGAGCCCCAGTAAAGGTCTACAGGCACTAGCATCTTATTCAGGCGAGAGTAGAAAACTGACTAGATCAGCACTCTCCCCCTGATCTAGGTGTGGGAGTTTTCCGCCGATTTCCCCTTGTTTGGGCAAGACCCAGCAAAATGTCCCGGGTTCCCGCAATAAAGGCATAATCCCATGGAACGCCTAAGCTGCTTCTCATCCTGGGATAGGCGGGTTCTCCCTAACTGCATGGGTTCCTCCTGAGAGGGTGACGTTGTACTCTCCCCACGGGAAACCAGTGGATTTGGGTTCTGAAAGGACCTGAGAGACGTGAGAGCCCTGGTTCTCTCCCTAGCCCTCTCTCTAAGACGCCGGTCAATCTTAATGGAGACCTGCATTAATTGGTCCAGGTCTGTCGGTGGGGGGAAATTCACCAACGCATCCTTGATGCTTTCTGACAGCCCCACTCGGAATTGACTGCACAGGGCTGGGTCGTTCCACCTAGATTCTGCGGCCCACCGGCGGAATTCCGCACTATAATCCTCAGCCGTGTTTCGCCCTTGCTTCAAGGCCCGAAGCCTGTTCTCGGCCGTGGATTGCTGATCTGGATCAGCATACAAGATGCCCATGGCAATGAAGAAGGCCGTGACAGAATGTAAAGCTGCATCATTGGGAGGCAGACTAAAGGCCCAGGACTGAGGGTCTCCTTGAAGTAAGGAAATAACCAAGCCCACTCGCTGGGTCTCAGTGCCTGAAGAGATAGGTCTCAACTTGAAATAAAGTTCGCAGGCATTCTTGAAATTGGAAAACTTGGCACGGTCTCCAAAAAATGTTTCTGGTAGTGGAATCTTCGGTTCTGAAATGTGAGGTGATACAGAGGAGGCAGGGGATTGTTGGGATTCCTGAGTGGCCACTCTTTGAGCGAGCTGATTAATCGCAGTGGCCATAGCCTGCACCTGCTGTACCAGGTCATCCATTCTTTTTGGGGCCTGTGATAATGTCACGCTCGGGGTAACTCCAGCCCTCCAGATAAGCCCTCAACCCCCAATCTCCGCAGCCAGCTTCACCTGTAGGAGCCCCCGCATGCCGGGACGCAGAATACGCCTGCCCAGGATCAGTTGCCCCCAGGACTTCACTGGCTCAAAGGATGAGAGCTTATTAATAGGAGATCTGGAGAACCAAATGGCTAGAGCGTTAGTAGCGGAAGTCCTGAGACAGTCCAGAGGTCAACAACGGGAAGACAGAGATCGTGGCGGTACAGAAGCATTAGGCAATTCGTGGTCAAGTTTCTAAGCAGAGGTCGGCAACAGGAGTTCAGATCAAGAATGGTCGGTTCAGGCGGTGGTCGGCAACGGGGTTTCAGATCAAGAATGGTCGGTTCAGGCGGTGGTCGGCAACGGGGGTTTAGATCAAGAATGGTCGGTTCAGGCGGAGGTCGGCAGCAGGATCAATAACAAATACACAGAGGTCAATACTAGGTACAAGGCGCTATCACAGGCCCTGGGTGACTGACGGAGTGAACCTAATATAGGCACAGACAAGATTGGGGATGGGGGGAATGGGTGTGTGATTGGTGCACATAGGAACTGGTTAGGGATTGGCCAGGACGAGGGATGAAGGCACAACCTCCCTACCCTGGGCTCATTGGCCCACATACAACCCCAGGGGCGTTCAGCCCCAAAGTCAAGGGCTCATTGGCCCTGTTGCAGCAGAGCACTCCCCCCAACCCTATCCGGGCCTTTAATTAAGTTTCCTCCGGCGGCCGCGCTGGGAGCATAAACGGAACGTGCTCGCTGTGAGGAAGCCGGGGCCGCTGGCTGGAGGGAGAGAAGGCGCGCACACGCCAGCAGGGACGGAAGCCGCAGTTCGCCGCGCCCGCCAGGTGGGAGGCCGCGCAGCGGGCGGCCGCACAGTGGGAACGCCGCTGGACCGGGGAACGGGTAAGTGGAACCTGACATCCTCACCCTCCTTTACAGACGTGATGTGTCCTTACCCTCCTTCACAGCCGTGATGTGTCCTCACCCTCCTTTACAGCCGTGATGTGTCCTCACCCTCCTTTACAGCCGTGATGTGTCCTCACCCTCCTTTACAGCCATGATGTGTCCTTACCCTCCTTTACAGCCGTGATGTGTCCTTACCCTCCTTTACAGCCATGATGTGTCCTTATCCTCCTTTACAGCCGTGATGTGTGCTCGCTCTCCTTTACAGCCATGATGTGTCCTCGCTCTCCTTTACAGCCGTGATGTGTCCTCACCCTCCTTTACAGCCGTGATGTGTCCTCACCCTCCTTTACAGCCATGATGTGTCCTTACCCTCCTTTACAGCCGTGATGTGTCCTCACCCTCCTTTACAGCCATGATGTGTCCTTACCCTCCTTTACAGCCGTGATGTGTGCTCGCTCTCCTTTACAGCCATGATGTGTCCTCACCCTCCTTTACAGCCAGGATGTGTCCTTACCCTCCTTTACAGCCAGGATGTGTCCTTACCCTCCTTTACAGCCGTGATGTGTGCTCGCCCTCCTTTACAGCCATGATGTGTCCTCACCCTCCTTTACAGCCGTGATGTGTCCTCACCTTCCTTTACAGCCGTGATGTGTCCTCATCCTCCTTTACAGCCGTGATTTGTCCTCACCTTCCTTTACAGCCATGATGTATCCTCACCCTCCTTTACAGCCATGATGTGTCCTCACCCTCCTTTACAGTCTTGACGTGTCCTAACTCTCCTTTACAGTCGTGACGTGTCCTCACTCTCCTTTACAGCCGTGACGTGTCCTCACCCTCCTTTACAGACGTGATGTGTCCTTACCCTCCTTCACAGCCGTGATGTGCCCTCACCCTCCTTTACAGCCGTGATGTGTCCTCACCCTCCTTTACAGCCGTGATGTGTCCTCACCCTCCTTTACAGCCGTGATGTGTCCTCACCCTCCTTTACAGCCGTGATGTGTCCTCACCCTCCTTTACAGCCGTGATGTGTCCTCACTCTCCTTTACAGCCGTGATGTGTCCTCACCCTCCTTTACAGCCGTGATGTGTCCTCACCCTCCTTTACAGAAGTGATGTGTCTTCCCCCTCCTTTACAGCCATTATGTGTCCTCACCCTCCTTTACAGCCGTAACGTGTCCTCAACCTCCTTTACAGCCGTGACATGTCCTCACCCTCCTTTTACAGCCTTGATGTGACCTCACCCTCCTTTACAGCCATGACATGTCCTCACCCTCCTTTTACAGCCTTGATGTGACCTCACCCTCCTTTACAGCCGTGACATGTCCTCACTCTCCTTTACAGCCGCTCCCGTCCCTCTGCTGAAGCCCGGCAGCTGGATTATGAATTGTAACTAGGGAGTACCAGTATTTTGGGGGTAGAGCTTATATTTCATGCATTAGTGAAGAATGCTAAAAAATCTTACTAGGGCTTATTTTTAGGGTAGATCTTATTTTTGGGGAAACAGGATAGCTGTGGACATGCCCACGCCAGGCCTTTCTGATTGGGAGCAGGTCTAGCTAGAGGTATAGCAGGGATGCGGGTGCGGCATCAAGATGCGGCGAGGGCTTGGGGAAGAGGTGAGTCTGGGCGACTCACTGGGGTTTCACACAGCGGGGCATCCCAATTCAGGATGCCCCATAAAGAAGTAGGCCACCACCCCAGGAGCCTTTTATTTTTTATTTCAATCTTTATTTTACATTTTCATACCTACCAACTTTTCAGGGTGGGAAAGAGGGACATTTGTTAAATTAGGCCACGCCCCCTCATCGAGGGATGGCTAGGAGATAGGTTGTAACAGCAATATAAACACTTTAAATAGGAGAATGAATCATTTTTTGCTGCAGATCTGCAGGTTACACCTCAAAGAGGGACAAATGAGAACAACGACGGACAGTCCCTCCAAATCAGGGACACTTGGGATGTATGCATTTTGTAAAATACACATACCACATTAATTCCATTGCCGTAATCACAACAGCAACAAAAAACAAAGCAAAATGAATATTTGAAAATGCTGAAGAAAATATAACGCACTTAGCTGGGTCACCCAACACAAGTATCAACAGTAAACTTGCTCTACTTAATGTCTTTGCAGTAGCAATACAGTGCATCTAAAATCCCCTCCCCCGCTCTACACCCCTCTCCTTATGAGCGAGCGTCCTATCCAGGGCTGTCGAGTGGTCAGCCTTAATGGGGTAAGCCCCCGGACATATTCCTGCCACCACCCCTAATCTCATCGTGTCACCCACTCTGGTTTTTTTTCTAGATTCGGGATGCCCCCGCTGTGTCAAGCCCCCCAGGTCGTCCAAAAAATCGTTCCTGGTTCAGCGGTGCATGCATGAGCAGTGGCCGCATCCCCGCCATCCCTTTTGCATGGCACGTGCAACACTTTGAGTAGGCAAATGAATCATTTATTGATGCAGATCTGCATCTTACACCTCAAAGAGGGACAAATGAGACCAACGAGGGGCAGGGGAACATGTGCATAAAAGAGGGACAGTCCCTCCAAATGAGGGACAGTTGGGAGGTATGCAAGTGCCAAGGCATCCTGCACCTACTCTAGGTGGTTCACATTGTCAATCCCATCCCAAATCTGAATGAAGGGGGCGGCAAATAGGGGAGCTTTATTTAATTATTTAAGTGAATTGTCAGGTAAATAGGCAATGTTAAAGCAGTCCTTCACTCTGAATAAAAGTCAATCTTATATGTTTCCCCCACCCTGTACATACAGATTGCTCACATTAAAAATCATCCTACCTGCATCTACTGCATGTTATGAGCCTTTAAACATTCAAGATGGCGGCTCATGGGACATCAGGCAGCCTGCAAACAGGAAGTGCCTTCTGACTGTGCTGCTCTGCATTCTGGGATTGCTGACCTTTTCCTGACCCCAGCTCTGCTCTGTCTGAGCAAAGCACAGCTATAACCCAGCTCCCCTGTACATTATCCCACTCTCCTCTCCTTAATAAGTGTGATGCTTCTGAGTCAAGATGGTGGCACCTGTATCCTAAAGTCCTGAACAGAGTTGCAGCCCGGTGGGGGAAAGAATAATAAGTAAGTGACTAAAAACTTAAAATGTATTAATTTTATATCTGGGGGAATCATTTTTTAAGGGTTTGGGCTTTTCAATAAATCATGGTGAAGGTTCGGTTTAAGTAAGTACTTTCCAACTTTTCTGGGTGGGAAAGTGTAACATCTGTTAAATTAAAGTGGACCAACACCCAGGATTTTCACTATCCTGGGTGTTGGTCCACTTCCGTGGAGCACCCCGATCGGGGGTGCCCCGCTGTGTGAAACCCCCCAGAAAGCCCCAAAAACTCACCTGACCCCGCTCCCACGTGACTCGCTCCTCCAATCACCGCCAACGGACAAGCGAGGTCCGCCGACGGACAAGGTGAGAGCGCCCGCCGCCTCTCGCGCGTCCCTCTTACAGGGAGCGCGCCCACGCCGGCCATTCACAAACGGCCGGCGTGGGTGCGCGCCCTGCTAGAGGGATGCGCAAGAGGCGGCGGCGCCAGCCTGCGCATGTGCCGTTGGAACGAGGAACAGGTAGGATTTGCGGGCGTCCTGGGGGGTTTCACACAGCGGGGCACCCGCAGGCAGGTAGCAGATCAGCGGTGGGTGTTAGTCCACTTTAAGCCCTCATTGAGGGATGGGCAGGAAATAGGTTGTAACAGTTAAAACAATTAAATCATTTTCTCAATTTTCTAAATAAATGACACGTCGCGGTTTTCCCTACAGAGTTTCTCGATATAAAACTAACGACTTGCCCTACACTAACACATGCGTTCCAGCCGTGTCTCCAATACGGGCGCCATCTTGTTGGGGCCAATAGCTTAGCGTGGCATGGAATAAGCTTCAATAAAATGGCGGCCCTTCGTCATTTCATTACTGCTTAGTTACGTCTGAGTTCAAGCTGACCATAGACCGGTGAAGTGAGCAGTTATTTGCAGCTAGTTCACCTCTTCGTTTCCTGCACATGGTGAGCAAAGGAACCCGGGAGGAGAAGGAGCTGGAGACACTCTGCTGAGGTAAAATGCGCGGCTATGTTGCTCTGTGTATTAGGCGGGATGGGGGGGGGGGGGGGGGGAGTGTCATAATATATGTAGGTCCCTCGTGACAGTGTTAGTGCAGGACATAAGAGGTCTTGCTGAGCATTCTTGTTACTTGGCTGTCATGTACATCCTCTGCCTGGAGACCATAGGTAGCCACTGGCCTACAAAGCTGACAATGAGAGGGTGTGTGTGAGTTGTCAGCCTTTCCCGCCACCTCTTACAAGGCCAGTCACATCATTTCCACCTTTTTACCATAAAGCATCGACATCAATGATCTAAAGTCATGTGGTGTCTGAGGGAATCCTGTCCCTGTAAGACAAGAAGGGCCAGATTAAGTCTGGTGCAAATGGAGCAAGTACTCCAGGCCCCTGAGAGTGAGGGGCCCCTAAAGTGGACTAAAACCCATCTTGGGCAATCCTATAGACCCCAGGGGCCACTTGATTACCTCTCCCTGGGGCATCCTGATTTGTGATGTCCTGCTGTGTGAATCCCCAGTCAGGGCCGGCTCCAGGTTTATGTGGGCCCTTGGACGGCATGGTCTCAGTGGGCCCCTTTGTGGTGAAGAGTCGCGTTACATCACTGAGGGACGTCCTAAATCTGGATGCCCCCCTAAGAATCATGCTATTTGTACCAAAACTCTAGTTTTGGTCTACTTTGAAGCGCACCTAATCCCTTTAAACCTGACCTCGGATTCTAAACGAATCTAAATTCTCCTGATTTTGGATGCCCCTGTGTGTGACCCAATCCCCCTTTGTTCATTACTTTCATTGAACTGGTGAATACACTGTGGGATCGTCAGTTTGAGTTAAACCCAGAGGGGTTCTTTCACAAACAGGGAATTGAGATACCCCTGTAAAGCGGACCAAAACCCAGGGGTGGAATTGCTTGCATAGTGGGTATGCCAGTGATCCCGGGGGGTTTCACAGATTGGGATGCTCCAGGGATAGGAAATCAGCTGGGATGGGCAACTTAAAAGCAGAACAAAACCCAGCACTTCCTCCCCTGGAATCTAAATCGAGATGTCCCGTTGTGTGAAACCCTGCCATTGGAGGAGATGTGGGCACCAGCTGTGGCGGTGCCCTCCCAGTTCGCCGTCGCAAACCCCAAAGGCCGGTCCTGCCAGTGGGCCCCTCCGGAGGGCAGGGGCCCCCGGCAGCTGCCCCACCTTGCCCGGTGCTGACACCGGCCCTGTCCCCAGTAATACCTGCTCCCCATTCCAACAGCACATGTGCATGTTGTGGCCGCACTAGGCTATACCTTTAGCCAGACATGTCCCTGTGCCAGGCATTTGTGAATGGCCGGCGTAGGCCCCCCCCCCCCGCTAGAGGCTAGCGGAGATGCGACCACTCATTCGGCTCTACTTGACCATTAGCCGATTCCTTTCTGAAAGAGCTGAATGGACTGGGGAAAGGTGAGTTTGTATGGACAATCTTGGGGGGGGGATTCACAGTGGGGCATCCCAAAACAGGATGCCCGGGGATAAGGCCCAAAATCCTGGGTTTTAGTCTACTTTAGCATTGGTGCATAACAAAGGTTATGGGAGGAGAGACGCACTCCACCACTTGTTCCTAGTTGGCCCCTGTGCCATAACTATTGGGCTCGGTGTAAGAAAAATTTTTTTTTTGTTGTGGGGTGAGATCAGGGGCTTAGGGTGTGTGTGGGGGAAGGTTTAATACTTGTGGGGGGGTCCCAGAAAATGGCTGCCCCATGCTATGGACACCCTTAATCTGGCCCTGGAGATAGGCTTCCAATTTGCGCTTAAATTGGACAAAAAAACATGCACCAAACATGACACTGGATTCCCTCCCCCCTGGGCATCCAGAATCGGGATGCTACGCTATGTGAAACCCCCCAGGTCACCTGCAACTCACTTTCTTGCCCGGTCCAACTGCCCATGCGTGAGCTGCGGCTGTATCCCTGCTAACCCTTTGGCAGGGCGTGTGCCTGTGGCAGGCATTTGTGAATGGCTGGCACGGGCACGCTCCCTGTTAGAGCGTAGCGGGGGATGCGTCCGCCAGTGCGCTGATTGGACGGGAGGGCTACGCATGGGCCGTAGGACTGGGGAAGGCTGAGTGAGTTTGGGGGTGACCTGATGGTTTTCATACAGCTGGGCATCCCCGATCAGGCTAAGGACCCCAGTATAGTCAAAATCCTGCGTCCACTTTAAGAGAACAGGGAGACAGTTTTTCCTAATTTCCAGGGCATCCCAAATCTGTGTGAAACCCTGTGATTGTCCAGTAAAGACACCTAGCTGGCGATCCCAGGAGACATGTGCAGCCGCATCCCTGCTATACCTCTAGCTGAGGTATAGCAGGGAAACTGACCATTCCCTTGGGTCCTCAATTTGGGGCAGTTTAAACCAGTCTGTGGGTGATGGGTGTGGTAGGAAGCTGCTACCAGGAGAAAATCAGTGAGGCAGCGTTTCAGCTTTGAGTGGATGCAGGCGCAAATGTAAGTGCTGACAATGATGCTTTATCGTGTATGCAGGTGGGGCAAGTGAGGTATGGGGAGTTTATTTTTTTTCAACTGTGCAATGCTGTTGGTCTGATTTAAAGTAACCTATCCTAACTTGCCTATCAATATGAGCCTTGCATTAGAGAGATACTGACACACACACACACACACACACACACACACACACACACACACACCAAACTATTTATTTTTTTTCCCTTTTTTTTTTTTTTTAGAAAATGGTGCTGAAGAAGAAAAAAGAGGTGAAAGTTGACGCCTTGACCCTTGGTGAAGCCAGCCTTGAGAGACTTAAAAGTAAGTAATGCTGACTGTTTAGATCTGACCGCTCATTCCCCTACATCAGTGGTCCCCAACCTCTTTTTTCACCGTGGACCGGTTCAGGATTTGGTAATTTTACCGCAGCCTGGTGGGGAACTTGGGGGGGGGGGGGGGTGACTGGGGG
The DNA here is from genome assembly GCA_027917425.1 of Gastrophryne carolinensis. Classification (NCBI taxonomy): domain Eukaryota; kingdom Metazoa; phylum Chordata; class Amphibia; order Anura; family Microhylidae; genus Gastrophryne; species Gastrophryne carolinensis. The sequence goes on from CM051237.1 coordinate 442,565,324, forward strand.
TGTGGCTGGGGGCAGTGCAAGGAGAAAATGGAGGAAGAAAAAAAGAGAGGGAACAGAAAGTAAGAGAAAAAAAGGAGAAAGTTAGGAGGTTGGGAAGAAGAGTAAAGAAAGAAAAGGAGAGGAAAAAAGGTGAGAAATAGAGAGAAGGGGAAATAAAAAGAAGGAAGTGAGTGAAGCAAGGAAGAGAGGGAAAACAGAAGTGGGGAAGGTAATGAAAAAAAAGAGAGAGAGAATGTATAGCAATAGTGAGTGAAAGGAAAGGGAAGAAGAAAGGAAAAAAGAGGGGGAGTGAGAAATAAATAAATAAAAAAGAGAGAGAGTAAAGAGACAGGAAGAAGACTGGATGGAAAGAGGAGAGGAGGAATGGAGTAAGAGAAACAGGGAGGGAAGGTAAGGAGGGACAGAAGGAAGTGAGAACTGAAGAAAGGGAGAGAGAGAAGAGCAAGGACAGAGAATAAGAAAGAGGAAGGGGGAGTGAAAGAGCAAACGGAAGGAAGAAGGCAGTATGAGGGAGAAAGAGAGTGAAAGGCAGAAAGGGACGAATTTAAGGAAGAAAGAAAAGGTGAGAAAAAGAGAGGATGGAAGGAAGGAGTAAGAGAAGGGGGGGTTGGGGGACGTGAGAACAGCCTCACTCGGCAAGCCCCCTCTCCTGTGCAGTCTTGTGGAACTGACAGTTGGGGGGGGGGGGGGTGCAGGTAGAGGTCAATCAGCTCCCGGCCAGCCAGAGATGATTAAACAAAAGTCTCCAACGGCTGGTGGGAGCTCTGAAGCTTTTTTATTTTTACCTTATCTTCCCTGACTTCGGCAGAGCCCGGGCACACCGCAATTGTGCCCTACCCACTCCTCCATCATTGGCCCAGCTGTGATTGGGCCTCCCTCAGCCTCTACAAAGCACCTCCTCCAGTTCTGCTGATGCCGCCGCACAGCGCGTTTTTACCCTGGCCCCGGGCACACCACTCCACAGCGGGGGCAGCTGGGACATCTCTTAAAGGGGCGGGACCGCAGGACTTGGGGGGGGGGGGGGGGGGGGGATCCCGCCTCAGGGCCGGTACCATTTGAGCCATGGACCGCTACCGGTAAGAATATCAGGTGTCCTGGGCAGTTTCACACTGGTGAAGGGAGTAAGCCTGCCCTGGAGTCTCATAGACTCCAGGGTGAATTTTGATCTACTTTAAGAAGCTGTCTAGAGCTTGCTGGGCCTGCACACTGTGAGCTTCTAGCTCATTTAAAGCGGATCAAAACCCAATGAATTTGTGAAATACATTTGGCCATAGCCCCTGCTGATATTCCCTCCTTAGGGTGTAGAACTATAAATGGCTAATTTTTCGAATCGTCCTGGAAACCCTTTTTTTGCTGCCCCTTTCTGTAAGATGGCAGGCAACCAGTCATTGCATAGGTGCGTCAATGACATCATTGCCACACACAACAATAGCAATGAATGGAGGAGGCGGAGCTTTACAGAAGGGCCATTATCTGGGATTAGAGTGAAGCAGGAGCACTAAAAATTGGCAAAAGGTCCTCTTCTTCATAGGGGGAGTAATTCAGGGGATGCTAGTTAAAAATGTGGGTTTTGGTCCGCTTTAATAAGACATGCGTATTACTTTAATGTGCGGCGATGATTTCGCCCAGAATTCCTTTTAAAATTAGATAAGAAAATGTTTTGCATATGTGTGTTGCAATATTACACTCTGTACACACTATACACTGTAATAGCTGTAATTGTACCACCACCAGGTCAGGGTGAAAGTGGTCACTTACCAGGCCCACAAATCCTTTGACCTCTGAATTTGTGTCTAGGTGTTGCAGATGGAAAGGACGATAGTTTGGCGTCTCTTCTTCTCCAGTGTTTGCAGCTACAAGATGGAGTGCAGCAAATCCATCACATCAAAAAGGTAAGAGCTGGGCCACAGATGACAACCTGGTCCACA